>JAEUYN010002348.1:0-187666 GCA_018257835.1 Euura lappo | reverse complement strand
TATGTCGCTAGCGAAAACCGTGTAGTCACGTGTTCCAACAAACGACGATCGTATAGTCACGTGATCACGGCTATCGCCAGAATAGGGATGGGCGATGTTGAGAAAAACATCGACATCGAAATAATCGATGTTTAAAATAAACATCGTTTACAAACATCGATAATTCGATAAAAAACATCGATGTATCGATGAATCGGTGAAAAACGTGAATTTTCTGGTATTGCAATAGGAAACTCGTTTATTTCATAACCCAATATTTTTTCACGAAAGTACACGATGCCAATCGTGTATCCATCTTCAGATGACCTTTAATTTTCTTCGAAGCGATCAGATGTTGAGTTGTCAAGAAACAGTTGAACTAAAAGAAATTGAGAACTTGTATTAGAAACTTATTTACTCGAAGCCAAACATCCTAACATCGATGTTGAGTAGAAAAAATCGGACATCGATTAATCGAATGCTAGAAACATCGACAGAAAATAATCGATTAATCGTGAAAAAACATCGGCCGTTTCGATTAATCGGAAAATATCGCCCATCCCTACGCCAGAAAGAGCGACGTATGAAAATCCACCTTTATACTATTTATCACCATTATCATTAACAACGTGAATATGATTTTGAAAATCGAAATTAAAAATAATGCTGCAATTCACGTTGGATCAAACTATTGAATGAAAAATAAACCACGTGTTCGTATATTAATAGTCAAACTTTTATTTATTAGCATTTGTGAAGTTATTCGATGGGTGTTCGAGGTTATGTCGTAACCTTTTGAATCGGCTTTCGAATTTTTTCGACGTAACCACGCCCACCGGCCGGGCACACTACCCCCAGCGCCGCGTAGCGGTCAGCGACAGTAAGGGAATCACTGTACTGCTAACGGGCTGATCGGAGTATAAACAATGTTTGTAACCTCAAAAAACGTAGTGTTTCGAGCAGCACGCTTCGAATATTCTTGCTTATGCCAGCTCGTTCTATTATATTGGATTAGGAATGCACCGGTACAATTATCGAGAAAATTTGAATTTCAGAAAAAAGTTGGTAGTTCAAAGGAAAATGTTTAAACTTGTCACCGATTAGATTCACATTACGTCCAAATTCCGTTATTGTTTGAAATGCATTCATATTGTTATCATTGCAATGTTTATGATTGATACAGCACTTTGAAATTGGTATATCACTGATTTTATTATTTGTCAATCGGTAATGCGTGTGAAACTTCACATTCATCTCATGAAATAAATATTCAATTATACATATGGGGTATTCCACGCCAACTCGACCAGTGTTAAACCCTGACCATCTCAAAATCATTCCATGTTTTTTTCTAACATTCTACTCAGTAAAAAGCGCGTCCTAAATTTTTTTTCAGATTTTTTCATCAAACCGTTAATTTGTTACGAATTTTTGAAGTTGATTGAGAATGCCCTTTTTTAAAAATCTGAAAAAATTCGCAAAAATCCAGTGGATGACACAAAACAGCTCCCGTTTAGGAAAACGTGGGTCGAATTTTTTCCATTTTTTTTTTCACTCAATTAGGAATTTTCTTTCTTACATCACAAATAGCAATGAACCGAGATAGGTATATGGATTCGACACATGAAAGTCACGTGACCTCGATATGATTTACACTTGGAATTTTCAAACGCTATTTTCTCAGCCAAAACACATTCGATTGATGTGAAATTGATATCAGTGACGTAGAAAAACTTAGAAGGACCTGCCAATCGTGGATTTTCGAATATCGAAAGACATAATCAGAATTTTGTGTAACAATATTGTTCTGTAACCCAAGGAGGTGCTGCCCCTCGTGGAGAGAGGCTTCCTTGAATTACAGAACAATATTGTTAAAAAACTGTTATTACGTCTCGATTTTCGAAAATCCACGACTTGCAGGCCCTTCATTGAGTTTTTCTACGTCACTGATATCAATTTCACGTCAATCGAATGTGTTTTGGCTGAGAAAATAGCGTTTGAAAATTCCAAGTGTAAATCATATCGAGGTCACGTGACTTTCGTTTACAGAATTGTTACAGGGTATAGGAAAATGTTTGTAATAAATTATCAAATGAACAACACATAGTATACGCCACTGGGCTGAAGTAACATTTATTGACAAGAATGGGGCAAAACTTATGATAATACACAAAGCGTAAGTTTGACACATTGTACTACTGTTAACCCTTGCGATTATACGCGATCTAAACAACAACCCCGTATCTATTATACCCAACTCCCGTGCAAATTACATTAGCTCAGAATAAACTGAGCAAATAAAAAATTGTATAAACACAGAATCAATAAAATAGAGACTGCTACTCGGACTACCAGGTTTAGAGCACAATGAATCAATAATTACTTAAATAACAATAAATTAACAACTTGATTATACACAGTGCCACAGACACGCCCTCCCCCCCTATCCGCCATGTTTTTTTCGCTTATTCTCTTTATCCAATGGGTAGACAGGATCATCGAATACAGTCCGACCTCTCAATAAGAACACCAAATCCCCCAAGGGGAAGTGCTCACTGACTCTCTCTGCCTCTATTTTTTTGCCAAGCCACCCTGAGCTAGGCGGCGTGGGGGAACCGCTCGAGCGGAAAACTGTGGAAACGTTTTCATTTCCGGCGGTTTTATCGGGAGGTCAGACGTCGTATTTCTCGACGCGCGCAACCTTATCGCCAATTATCTGTTGTGTAGCCGTGCTTCGTATACCTAGAGGGATTCCATTTTTACGTTTCTTTCTTATACAAATGCGAAAGTAACTACAGGTACAGTCGAATGGTATTAGGTTATACCCTCACAACGGAAAAAAAAATTCCTTTTCGAGTTTCAAAAATATTCTAAGACGTCTTTCTCTCTCTTTCTCTCCATGTTGTGATAGTCTCGTTTTCTATACGTTTCTAAATGCTTACAATGTATATTCTTGCTATAACAATCGAAAATAATTGTGTACGTATAGAGAGAGTTGGATGAGGTGCGCGGACTCGAAGAGCATCTACATTTCTATACCTACTCTGATTGCTGCGTAAAGCTTCGGGTATAATATGGGAATAAGTCCCTGGATGGATCGTGGAGCGAAAGGATTGGCACTAGGGTCTGTTAAGCAATTGGTATAATTAAATAATTGGAGGGTTGAGCGACATACGAGGAGGGTTTCAATAACATAATTAGCTACGGATAAATGTGAAAATTCTACGCTTGTTCGGAACGGCGCCTCCTCCCCGGTCCACCAGCATAGTTGGCAGCTGCCAATCCCATGAGATGTTTGGCGGCTTGAGATCCGCTGAAACCCCGGCTGAGCCCTAAGTCAAGACCACGTTTCGAGCTGAAATGAAAAATTTTATTTTCCTTTATTTGTGTTTTTTTACCTTCGAAAAAGAAGCGCGTGAAACGGAACTAAAATAATCAAGTTCATTATATTCAAAATTGTAAACTTACTTCGCAAGTTCATGGGTATGGATGATACTCTGACCAAGACGCGCCAAGACCTCCAGCATAACTTCGGGATCCTCTTCTTCCAGCTGGTTCCAGTAACTCTGAGGGCTGTGGTTAAAAATTGAACATAAATTAATGTACGTACATAGTTGGAAATAATCTATGTAAATTTAAAATTTTTTAGGTGTTCAAATTTTTGTGTCAAGTTTAACAATTCTTTTGAGTTGTTTCAACATTTCCTTATTCAGTCAATGCAGCAAAAAGTGTTGACGCAAAATTTAACACAAAAGCCACTCATTTGAACACAAAAATCTCGTTCGCTTATGTATCGTGGATGTTCAAAATTTTAATTTTGTGTTGTTTTATCAACACAACACATCATTTGATGTCAAAATTTACCACTGAAAAGTGTTGAAATGATAGTCGAAAAAAATGGCCGCGGTGGTCGGATTTAGCTTGTCATCTTTCCAACTTAAGAAGGCTCTAGCACAAAGGGGCGATTTGTCTGGGGGCTTACGCGAGGGCCTTTATTTTTTACAGAATACCGCAAGTTTGACGATCAAATTATTATTAATTCTATGAATACATTATTGATTTCGTGCCACTGAATAAAAACCGTGAAAGAAGAATAATTTTGGTGAAAATGAAAAGTGGAGTTTTTACTGGATCTCAACGTCTCCAACTATTTTGAGTGTGACGTCTGGGTGTGTGTATGTATGTATGAGACCAAATTTTTGTCCTACGATATCTCGAGAACTAGAGCGCGGATTTCGATCAAATTCAGCTCAAACGTAGAACTGACTAGATTTTGGCTTTGATCGGTTCGGTACTTTTCGAATTATTTGAATAACGAAATTCTAATAAATACAATAAAAATGACGATATCTTGAGAACGGATCAACGGATTTGAAGAAAATTTAATAAGTCAGTTTTCCAAAATTTCATTTCGGCGTATTCGATATGCTGCAAATAAAAAAAAAAAACTAAAAACATTTGGCTTTTGGTGAAAATTGGTACTCGAAAGTTTTTCGGGTCACTAAACACGAATCTGAAGCCAGATTTGAGAATTAAAAAATGGCGGATCCAATTCGCTGGGAAAACACTGAAAACATTCGAAATCTTACGGAAATTGTTACTTGAAGGGTTTTGAACCGCTGATCAAGAATCTGAGGTGGTCAAATTTGCAAAATTCAAAACAGCTGGGAACAAAATAATAACGGGAAGTTCGAAGGCCGGCTCAGAGTCATCCCAAACCCGCTTGTTTCTAATAAATAGTGTCACACCCTGGTGAAAATAATTTCTACGCCAAACTACGAAAAATACCGAAGCGTAAAAATGCGTAGAAAAACGAGGTTTTTCGTAATAATTCGTAATTTTTCGTAATTTGTCGTAGTTATTCTTAGTTTTGGAAGTAGAAGACTACGGATTCTCATGAACAATTACGAAAATCTACAGTTTTCCCACAACGGAATATCAGTTCTACGAGTATCTACGGGAATCTACGAAAATCTACAATCGGAATGAAGCTGAATGAATTCTTGTCGTGAATTGTCGTAGTTTTTCGTAGTTTTGGAAGTAGAAAACTACGGATTCTCATGAACAATTACGAAAATCTACAGTTTTCCCACAACGGAATATCAGTTCTACGAGTATCTACGGGAATCTACGAAAATCTACAAACGGAATGAAGCTGAATGTTCTTGTCGTGAATTGTCGTAGTTTTTCGTAGTTTTGGAAGTAGAAAACTACGGATTTTCATGAACAATTACAAAAATCTACAGTTTCCCGACAATGGAATATCCCTGGTAGAAATAATTTTCACGTCAAACTACAAAAACTTTGAAATCGTAGAAATGTTCAGAAAATCGGAATTGTTTGCAATTTCGAGTAATTTTTTGTAGTCTTTCGTATTTCCGGAAGTAGAAAACTACGAAATTTCATGATTAATTATGAAAATTTACATCTTTCGAGCAACAGAATATCTTCACTACAAATATCTACGAAAGTTTACGAAAATCTACGACCGTGATCAACCCGAATAATTTTTCGTAGATTTTTACGGAGTATTGTAGATAAGAATTGCACAAACTATGAATATCTACGAACATTTACAGAAATTTACGACTGAGATGTATGAGAATCTTTTTACGTAGATTGCAAGTATAAAACTACAAAAAATTACGATAATTTAGCATTTTCTACAACAAAAGTGAAAAGTATAATTGCCGGAGGAATTTGATTAATCTTTGGTGATTGTTTGTTAAATAGTACGAATTTCTACGCAAAATTACTATAATGTATGATTTTCTACGAAAAGCTGGCAGAATATGAAAATTAACGTGACAAAGCTTTTCAAATATTCAGTTGAAGTTCCATGTCAGTCACTAACTTCATCTTGCCAGAAAATGTCAAGTAGGTACTGCAAGGAGGTGAATTTGTGCCAACATTGGACGCGGTCAGTACTTGGATGGTTGACCCCTAAAAGTGAGCTGGGTTCAAATCCTTCTGGAGGTATCTTTTTTCTTTTTTTTTTTAATTTTAAATTCAATAATTCCATCAACGTTGAGTAGAATTTTTCTAAAAATAGGTCGAATTACTATGGAATCGCATCGTTTATTAAATTGCGGTACGGGTAGGATCCAGGTCCAATCCCAAAACTGGCTTCTACAACTATCTACGAAAAAACTACGAGGAACTACGATAAACTATGAATATCTAGAAACGACAATTCATACAGACATCGAATTTCATTCTACATCGATCTACGAAAAACTACTACTCGATCTGTACAAAATCTGGCGTAAAAGCAAACTACGAAAAGTCCTAAATCCTCTACTTTGGGCGTAGAAAATTTTCGTAGTTTGGCGTAAAAATTATTTTCACCAGGGTACGGCTTCACTGGTACTAGACATTCGATAGAATTGAATTCAAATCCAGATTGAAACGCATGTCTTCAGGGTCTGACGCCTCGACTGCATGCGAGAAACCATCTTGAATCTGTCTAGACGAAAGTTTATGCGGTTCTCATCAGAGAAATCGATTCCCGCATCACTTCTGTAATTGAACCTTCGCGAGAGGGTATTAACTTTTTTTTTAACTTCTTCCTGCATGTTCAAGGCTTTGAATATTGCACCCAGTTTTATTGTCGTTAAATAAGTATGAAATTGGTGTAAAAGGGGTAACGGATCTCACGTGTAAGGAGCCGCTTCCACCGTGGGTAGCGAGGTTGAAAACATATAAACGATTGCGACTCCGAGCAGCATCCAGGAAACAGCAATTTGTCTCTGCATCTTTGTTACTTTTTCAAGTTCAGATCTGCGACTGCAGAAAATTTCGATCACCTTGAACAAAGAAAAAACACCACATTTTTAATTTTCATCAAAATATTTGATCATTTCTACTAGATGTGTACTCTATGTCTACTATATTGGTTCTGAAACTGAGCTGAAAATAATAGTGATAGAATTTGAAAAAGTGAAACACCAGAAAATAAAATAGGGATTAGAGATCCGTCTGTGCCGAAATAGCTCAGCTGAAAACCAGGCTTACCGAAACTGGGTCGCATAAAGAAACGTCAATGGACTCCTGGGACAAAATTGGCTATCTCGTTTTAGATGTTTCAAAATTCGTCTGGAAGTTAATTCCCTCTGAATTCCCTTGAACTTGTCAATATTTCCCGCAGCCCTTCTACGCGCAGTAAAAAGCAACAGGTTTCATTCCTTCAATAGACATGTTTGCGAAATAATGGACACATCATGAAAATGAGTGATTTCGATTAAAGTGCAGATGTATAACTTGTCAACAAATGTTCTTGATTCATTCATTCAGTTATGGTTTTTTTATAATCATCAGACGTCTGAAGTAGTGAACAGAAGTGAGCTATTTCTGTGGGAATGAATTTGAACATTAGTTTGCCTGAGGGGTATTGTGCAGAAGTGCAATTCTAGCGTCACGACAGCTCGTTGATCAGATTGAGGCCACGCGTCCCTCGGGCAATGCATTCTACAGACAGAGGAGCCCCCGCGTCATACCTATGTGGGGTACCTGATTCGACAAAGTTTGGCCTCTGTAAGGCCGACACAAATTATGTATATGTCCCAGCATGTAGAGAGGTTCCCTCAGTGCACTGCGTAGCGATATCCCACAAGGCACGAAATATTTCATGCTTCTATAAGGTCAGAAACGTGTCATAAACACTATACCTTTGTGTCATGTCAAGGTTTCGGTCCAATATGCGGATATACCTAGTCACATTTCAGTTATATTTGGTGCCGTGTGGGAAAAAATCTCCGTAGGACGTCTTGTCTTGAGGTGATTTGAAAAAGTGCCAACATTGGATTCACAAAGGAGCAAAAGAGAACGACAGAGAACCCATTTCACGACACCTTACGCTGTGAAAGAGGTGTTGAATTTAACACCATTTCAACACAGCACTCGAATTCTATAGTGGTTCACCCCGTTCTGCATATAATAACCACCAATTGGGGTTGTTTTCCCAAATTTACTCTGTTTAGTGTTGAATTTGACACCAAACGCGGCAGTTTGAATTCAAACGGGGTATATCGCTGCAGAATCCGCGTATTTTTTACATCGTAAGTGGGGCAGATAAAGTAAAGTTATGCTAACCCAAAGCATTGGTACTTATTTTATTCCCAACTTCCCAACTACGAGGTGGAATGTAAAATACATTTTCTACCGCGCCACTCTGGATGATGTTCAAGGTAGTACCTACAGACTATCTAGTTGTCTCGGAAACTATTAAAACTTGAGTTAAATGTTACCAGAACATGAACAGTATACGAAAAAGAATAGTACCCGAAAGTTATATCCGTTTCTGGTCTCATTTCCTGGTCGATTTCACGCGACACAATCTTCTCACGAGTTATATGCTAGATAACTGTTCAATTTTTATGGAATTTGAGAGCCCCGAGGATATAATAACGTGTATGTATATCCGATAAAGGGCCCCACCCGACAAATACGTTCGCCTTTTTGGAAGATATCAAGCTACCTCTACCCTGCAAAAGCGAACAGAACTATTGGATTACCTTCAATTCCAGTTACACCGCACCAAGTACTTTCAAATTTTTACTGTATATATGTGCTGTCGCGCATGTACCATGCGTATAGTTAGAACATAGTGGACCAAGACACTCTACCCTACACCCCTTAATGAAAATTGATATTATATCCACAAAAACGACAGAAAATTCGATCCTAAGGGGATATAGGACAATTGGGGCGCTAAAATGGTATAGGGCAGGCATGTCAAACACGCGGCCCGCAAGCACCGGAAATTTATGCATGGATTTCGTTTATTCAGTATAAAAGCAATCAAATTCTCACTTTGCTATTATTGCTATAGTATATATCGTTAGACCCTATGCCCGTTTTGAGTTATTGCGTATCTACACTGTAAAAAATAAGGGTAAATTTAACGATCACATGGGTAGGCAAATTTACTTCATGTCACGGTAAATCAATTTTCTGTACCCAAGCGGTGGGTAATTTTACAAGCAGGGAAATGCATTCGCCAAAATGTAAGTGCTCAACAGTAAATTTTGTCTGAATTGGGTATACTTTTTGTCTTTACGCAACCAGAGTAATAAATTCATGTACCCACGGTGGGTAAAATTTTGTGTACTCATAAACTTTCTAGCAGTCTACCATGTGCAGTGATTCAATGGCGCAGTCGGTAGCACATCTGCGAGCAAAGCTGGCGCCCTAGGTTCGCGTCCCGAGCTGGTGAATTTTTTTTTTTTTTTTACATTTGACCTATACTTTATACTTTACCCGTATGGGTTGTGAAATTGACATACCTATCAATTTGTATTTACCCATCCATGTACCGCGTAAATTCATCTACCCAAAAAAATGTAAAATTTTGTACCCATGAGTAGGCATATTTCTCTACCCCGACTGAGCAATAGGGCGTTGCACTACCCAGACGGGTAAATTTACCCAATTTTTTTTTTACAGTGTGACAGACCGAGGATTCGATAAGGGGCCGTCCATTTATTACATAAGACGATTTTCGTCTATTTTTGACCCCCCTCCCCCCCCCCAGTAAAAATCGTAAGAATTGGAAAGTCCCCCCTCCCCAGAAATCTTACGTAAGATTGAATACCTGAAATATTCAAAGTGATTACAAAAATCGTAATTATGCAGCATCCACTCTAGCGTTAATATTAATTATGTTTTCGGGAAAATTTATAAGAATCACAGAGGGTAAGGTTGTCCAACAGGAATGAATCGGAATACACGAGAAATTCCAGAAAATTTACGACTTTTTATTGACTCAATCTTTCGTCCAAGGGCTAACTAGCCAATCTGAAAGGGGTGTTGCTACGGGAATATCACGATCTGGGGTAACCTCACTCTCATCATTATTGTCTGCGATCAGACGTGGGGCCTAGGGAAATTTTGGGGCAATGTGGAGCTGATTTCCGATTAAATAGAAAATCAAAATCTTACGTAAGATGTCTTCAGAGCCCCCCTCACCCCCAAGTAAGACTAAGTAAGAAATGTTGACCCCCTCCCCCCCCCTAAAACGTCTTACGTAATAAATGGACGGCCCCTAACAATCTGACACATCGATATCCATAATCTTTTTCCATCTTTCGTCTTTCGCCATCTATTGTCTTTTGCAAACTTTGTTCATCCGCATTGTTGTTACTTCCGTTTTGCACCAATTTCCGTATGGTATGCAGTTTTGTTGCATTTTAACATTTGCTCCCCTATACTAGGCATGTCAAACTCATCGCAGCCTCTGGACCAAATGAGTGACCTCGAACCTTGTCGGGGGTGGCAAACCCAAAAATAATCGGGTTGAAGTATTTTATTCGCACTGTCTTTTGAATGTGCAATTTTTAAACGAGCTCAACATTTGATTGCGTAGATTGATCACACTTTTTTTTTTTTTCTAACTGAAACCATGACCCTTTCATCGCACGTTATAAAATCCGAAAAATCCATAATCATACCTGAAATGCACGCTCTCAAAAATTCGGTTATTTCAAAAAGTCGTTTGTTGGATAAAAAAATTGATTTTTCGATGTCACACCGAACTTTCGAACGAACTACTAAAATCAGAACCAGAATTCAGTAACCAACTTTGATGAACGCAGACTTAGAATTTTTCAAAACTTCATTTCATTATTTCAGAGGCATGCGTTAGGTCTGTAGATGTTTTATAGATTAACATTTTGTAATAAATTTGTTCTAAAAGAGTTCATTTCAGTTGAAAATTAACCAAGTTATAGAAGCCTGGGAATTAACTGCGGTGCAGCGCGGAGTCAGAGGTGGAGGTTCGCCGGATTCCAGGTGATTGATTTTTGATTGTCCGTGAGACGCGATTAAAGGAATTTTCTTAGGGTCTACTCGATTTACTTGGAAATTTTACTGAACATAGTTGGAGGTATCGCAAAATTATGGTAAAATTTTCAGCCACCCCTTTTTTTTTCTTCGTCGGCAATAAATTATTGAAATTTTTTTTTACGAACAATAAAATTCTTCGTTACCGGGACCTTAATGAAATGAATTACGTACGCCAAATACTAATACTAAACAGTTCAGAAACAGCCCCGATTACATAGAATAATTATATTGTTTCCAAAAATATTTTCAATAATTTATCGCCGGCGAACGAAAAAAAAGGGGTGGCTGAAAATTTTACTACCTTCTTGTGACACCTTTAACTATGTTCAGTAAAATTTTCAAGTAAATCGAGCAGACCCTAAGAAAATTCCTTTAATCGCGCCTCACGGGAAATCAAAAACCAATCAGAGTCTAAAACCCCGGAAAACTCGTTGCAAGGTAGTGAGGAACGAGATTCTATACGAACGTCAAATTCGACAACCCTCGGCCAAAACCTGTCTCGCTTCGCATGGAATCCCCCAAATATACCCGACGCTAGGGCAGAGTTGCTTTCGAATCAATTTGAACAAAATTTGTGGAGGTACACACAATTTAAACGTTCCATCCGAATTTGAAAAAAAAATTATCGACTTTGATAATTTCATAATAAAGAATCCTAGTTATAGACCAGGCAATAGAGCAGAAAAAGAGTGATTTTGTGACAAAAATCCTATAAGGGAACCGATGGTCCCAGGCCACGTAGGGCGGTCCGTGGATGAATGGTGACATGTTTTCGACTCGCAAATACCATTACTTTTTTTTTATTTTTGCAAAAACACTCAAAAAACGGTATTTTTTTAGTTTTTTACTTCTAAAATCTGAACCAATGGAGCGACGTTGACGCTTTCAACAGACAAATTGTAGAGAATTGGGAGACAAATAAAATGAGTGCTAGTACGACTCGATCGGATCATCATTAACGGAGAAAAACAGGAAAAACAGGAAAAACAGGGAAAATGAGCGTTTTTCTACAAATCCATAACTCCGCCATTTTTGAAGTTGTAGCGCTGGCATTCCGGGTGAGAGTAGTGATTGGTGGGTACTTGGAGTGTGCAAAACCCAGACGTTGTCGAATAAATAGTTTTTGCGTAATTGCAATTTGAATTATTTCATGCACTATCTTGCGGAACGGCTGGATGCTCCGGAAGTTGTCCAATTTTAATTTACAAAACGGATTTTGAATTTAGAAGTATATTACTGTAAAATTTCAATCCTCATTTTCCGTTAAAATGTTGAAAAATATGTGAAAAACATGTGCAAACATGACCGAAAACGGCCGAGCGCTCGAACGCGGTCGAGTAGGGCATAAAATAATTCAAATTGCAATTACGCAAAAACTGTTTATCCGAGAACGTCTGGGTTTTGCACACTCAAAGTACCTATCAATCACTACTCTTAACTGGAAAGTCAGCGCTACAACTTCAAAAATGGCGGAGTTATGAATTTAAAAAAAAAACGCTCATTTTCCCGGTTTTCCCGGTTTTTCTCCGTTAATAATGATCCGATCGAGTCGTACTAGCACTCATTTTATTCGTCTTACCATTCTCTACAATTTGTCTGTCGAAAGTGTCAACATCGCTCCATTCGTTCAGATTTTACAAGCAAAAAATTTAAAAAATACCGTTTTTTGAGTGTTTTATCAAAAATAAAAAAAAAGTAATGGTATTTGCGAGTCGAAAACATATCACCATTCATCCACGTTTCATTCTTACAGGATTTTTGTCACGATAAAATCTCTATTGCCTGGTCTGTTATCCAATGTTGCGAATCAATGAATAGGTATGCCAAAGAAGAAGGAATCATGCACCACCACCCTGGTGGAAATAATTTCTACGCCAAAGTACGACAAAAGTGAAAAATGTAGAAAATCGTAGAAATTTGTTAAACAATGTGAAAAATGGTTAAAAAATTTCGAAATTCGTCGAAATCGGTAGAAAATCGCAGAAAAGAGGTATTTTTTTCGTAGAAAAATACGGATTTCTACAATCTATGACGAAAATTTACAATTCTTGATCAACAACTTTAAAAAAATTATAAGTCGATCATGGAAATTTTTTTTTTGTAGAATGTCATAGACTTTCATAAGGAAGTACGAATTTCTAAAAAACTTAATGCAACTTTCCGATTTCTAATGACAAACTATTTCAGTTAACGAATGCAAATTAACTACATCTTTCGGATATACAACTATTGACGAAAAACAACGAAAATCTACAGTTATGTATTTGAATAAATGAAATCTACGGCACGATGAGGTAGAATTTTTTTTGGCGTGAAATTTCGTAAACTTTCGTAAACTTTCGTACAAAACTACGAACTTCTATAACAAATTATGAAAATCAACGTCTTTTTTCGTGAGAATATCTTCCATTTTCGACACCATCTTTTCAAATTTCGTAGAATGTTGTATAATTGCGTACCATTGTACAAGAAACTCCAATCATTCCCGATTTTTCAAGAAATATGAAGAAGTATAGAGAAAAATATTTAATTCGAAATAAGAAAATTCAAGCTCGTAGAATTTTATAGCATGTTGTACAATTTCGTACGGTTCTGCAACGAACTCCAATTATTTTCGAATTTCGGATTTATAAAAAATATTCAATTCAAAATAACGATATCGAAGCTCGTTGAGTCTCATAGGATGTCGTAAAATTTTATCTGAAAATAAATTGTACTCAAAATACTAAAACTTCTACGTCAAACAACGATCAAATTCAAGCCTAAAAATGTGCAGAAAATCGTGGTTTTCGTACTAATTCAAAATTCCGTGTAGTTTTCTGTATTTTTTCATGGATATTCGTAGATATGATACTTCCGTTACTTGAAGACTGTGTATTTTGGTATTTTTTTATGATTATCCGGAGTTTTTCACTTCCAAGACTACGAAAAATTATTCAGCTTTACATCGATTGTCGATCGTCGTAGATATTCGTAGAACTGATATTCTATTGGTTTGAAGAGTACGATTTTAGCAGTAGAAAACTACAAATTTTTATGAGAATTTTCGAAATTCTACTTTCCACAAGCAACGGAATATTAGTTCTACGAATAACCACGATACTGTTCGAAAATCTACAAATGGAATGAGGCGGAATGTTCTTTCGTGGAGAATCGTTAGTATTATCCGAAAAATTCTGTTAATTTATATTTTTCCACTACAGAAGTGAAAAGCCCAATAGCGAAAAAAAAGGTATCACACTTATTCGCCATCTCCGTGCAATAGTACGATCTTTTACGTCAAATTACGATAATGTATCATTTTCATCGAAAAGCTGCTGGAAGATGAAACTTGACTAACATGAAAAAGTTTTGAAGTTCCATGCATGTCAGTCGCTAACCTGATATTGCCAGAAAGTATTAAAATCTTAAAGAAGAAACGGAGTGACCTGAAGACCGTAACTCCGGTGATCAACGAGGTTAAGCACGTTTGGACGCGGTCAGTACTTGGATGGGTGGCCCGGAGAAGTGGGCTGAGTTCGAGTCCCCCACTGGCAGGAATTTCTATGGAAAAATCTACGAAAATCTTCGAAAAAGTACTACATTCTACGAAAATTTCTACACAGATACTACGAAATTGTTCCAAAACAGGCAGAAAATCGTAGAAGTTTTCGTAGATAATCATACAATTTTCGTAGCTTGTGGTAACAATTATTTTCATATAAAATGTTACGATATTCTACACAAAACACCGAATATTTACGAAAAGAAGTACGAAAACTTCTACGCCAAAACTACGACAGTGTTCCAACTGCCCTACAACGACATAGAAAATAGTAGAAATGTTCATAGAAATTCGTAGAAATGTTCATAGAAAATAGTAAAAATATTCTGTAGAAAATCGTAGAAATTTTCGTACTTTGGCGTAGAAATTATTTCCACCAGGTTCAAAAGATATTGACCATTTTTTAAATTTCCGTTCCTCTGAAGTATAAGGTACCCCCCTAGAGAAATTCAGTAGTTGGAAATGTCTCAACGCTTTCGTAACCCTCAATTCACAGTTTTTCCTTCATCTGGCGACAACGACGACACGACCACACGCTATGGTAACGCTGAAATGTCGATATTTCCGTAACGATTAAACTGTCTGAGTTTCGTAACGCAATTACTGTTTCATCATATCGAGTTCAAAAATGGAGCGTATTCCTAGTGGATTACTCCTGCTGCTCCACGATTGTCTCTCGATCTCTTCAAGTCATTTCGTGTACCTACTACAGGGTGAAAGTGGAAAAGATTTGAACGCGGGAATCCCCTACGGACTGAAATCCCTTGTAACCAGTAGCTCCCGTCCGCTTTTGGATCGTTCCTAAAATCGTCCCGACACTTCAATTACTAAGCGTCTCCAGCCGAGAATACGACTATTTTGGCTATTTTGCTTCAAGGGTATAAGTTTTGTTAATCAAAATCTTGTATACCCTATGGAAATCATGTAGATTATAGTTCAAATCACAATCAATAAGGTCGCCGAAAAATGAAACATTATATTGTCCGATCGGGAAACAGATTTAAAATCTATCTGAAAAATGTTTCAGGTGTGTAGCCGATACGATTATGGAAGTCAACAGCTTCTAAAGAACACTATATATATATATATTTTTTTTTTTTTATTAGCTAAATTATACATTTATACCGGGTGTCCCATTTTAATCTTACACCTGATTTATCTCGGAAAGTACTGCTCGGATCGAGTATTAAGTAATATTAAACTTTTAGGATTTGGAGGGGGACGTTCAAAAATAATTTTTTCAATTTTTTCTAATAACAAATGGTGGCGTAAAAATGGAAAACATGTTTTTTTTAAATGGGAACATGAGTTGTTTTGTTCAACAAAAAATGTGTTAGGTCAAAACTAACAACTTTTGTAGGAAATATTTTTCAATTCTTATTAACAATTGTCCATGTTTGGCGTGTGTGTGTGTGTGTGCATGTATGCATACATGCATGCGTGCATGCGTGCGTGCGTGCCAAACATGTACAATTGTTAATAACAATTGAAAAATGTTTTCTACAGAAGATGTTAGTTTTGACCTAACAAATTTTTAGTTGAAAATAAGTCATGCTCCCATTGAAAAAGAAACATGTGCGTCATTTTTACGACACCATGTTTTTCTAAATGGGAACAAGACTTATTTTCAACTAAAAATTTGTTTGGTCAAAACTAACATCTTCTGTAGAAAACATTTTTTCAATTGTTATTAACAATTGTACATGTTTGGCACGCACGCATGCATGTATGCATACATGTACACACACACACACACACACGCCAAACATGTACAATTGTTATTAACAATTGTACATGTTTGGCACGCACGCATGCATGTATGCATACATGTACACACACACACACACGCCAAACATTGACAATTGTTAATAACAATTGAAAAATGTTTCCTACAAAAGTTGTTAGTTTTGACCTAACAAATTTTTTGTTGAACAAAACAAGTCAT
Source organism: Euura lappo (assembly GCA_018257835.1). Lineage (NCBI taxonomy): Eukaryota > Metazoa > Arthropoda > Insecta > Hymenoptera > Tenthredinidae > Euura > Euura lappo. Next base: position 171,356 of record JAEUYN010002348.1, on the reverse strand, counting down.
GTTCCCCTTAAAAAAAAACATGTTTTCCATTTTTACGCCACCATTTGTTATTAGAAAAAATTGAAAAAATTATTTTTGAACGTCCCCCTCCAAATCCTAAAAGTTTAATATTACTTATTACTCGATCCGAGCAGTACTTTCCGAGATAAATCAGGTGTAAGATTAAAATGGGACACCCGGTATATCATACGCAAAGCTTATGTTGCGTGAGTCTTCGTCCCCGAAAATGGTACATTGTGTATCAAGGGCGCAAAGAACTATTTTTCGAGTGGGAAATTTGCAGCACGAGCCGAAGGCGAGCGTGCTGCAATCACACTCGCCAAAATAGCCTTGCGCCCTTGATGCACACGATTTTTTCTCAACACTGGTCAACCTGGTCTGCAGAAATGCCTCTTTTCAGACCGAGTGAACGTGCGCAAAACGGGACTTTCCGCCCGAGGGCCGATAAGATCAGCTGTTTTGCGCCCGGACAAGAGGTGTGAAAAGTGGCATTTTGCGACCGGGTGTGAGAAAAAGAATGTTCGATCTCTAATATGGGCTATCTTAGAAATAGAAATTAATAAATATTCACGTATGACGAATCACTTAGAATGTTGTCTTTGCTTTCATTTTCTCCAATGTATTGGGAGTCTTATTGAGGCCGCGGTTTCACCTGGTGGCGAAATTTTAACTACTCCGTTTAGGTCGATTCCAATGTAAATTCGAATTCGTCCACTAGATGTCATAGGGGCCATTCAACAAATACGTTCTCTTTTGGGGGGGTGGGGGTCGGCAAAATGTGACGTCCGGTTTTTGCATAAAGAGTTCGTGTTTTGGCACAAGAATTCCGTTAATTATGAAGAAAAAATATTGATCGACAAAACCTTCCATTTACTCAACGAATGAAAAGGAGAGCGAACCCGCACTTTGTTCGGGATCTTTCTGTATAAAATACGCATTGATATTCAGGTTTTGTATTTTTGATACCTCAAATATGTTTCATTATGGACAATCTCGGAAATATTTTGAATTAGATGGATGAATAGACAAAAAAAGGGCTGGGGGGGGGGTCTAAAATTGTAAAAAAAAAAGCGAACGTATTTGTTGAATGGTCCCATATTGACCGACTCGGATTTTCGATAGGATGGATATTATCTTTCACTCACTGAACATTTTTCGAGCGTGATTCAGTAGCGGCCATGAATATTTTTGGATTATGCAATCAATCTTAAGTGGGGATTACACAGGCTTAAAAAAAGCTTATTCGTTTCCAAAAAACCCCTCACGAAAATCGAATCCATAATTCTTACATAAATCTGTCAATTATCGAAGATAAACGTACCTACGTGTCTCGAAACAAAAAATGACAACTTTGTAAAATTAAAGAGTGTGCACAGGGGACCCTTCACAGCGGATAGACTGTGAAAGATTCCCTGAGGTACACTTTCATGGCGCAGCTATCATTCTAGGAAGATTGTTGGAAAGAATTTTGGATTACACTTCTACTAGTCACGTGGGGACCAAAAAATAATATATATTTTTGAAAATATCTTTGAAACCCTTCAACTGATGTTAATCTATACCCGATACTAAAATAATCTATACGGTTGCGTGTAATACGTCAAAAATAAATATGCAGCGAGTGAGTGAGCACTAAAATTAAGATACATTTCATATGATATATCCTGAAAACCGATTGAGCGAGAAAGAATGAATATAGGATATTCAATCGAGGAAAGAGTACAAGTAGTGACAAATGAGACATGATCCTGAAGGTATCACTCTGTGACCATACTGTGAAATATTTCGTCGACATCGAACCGAATTCTACCCACAATCATCTATCAACCACATTCAAGTGTACCTAATATCGATTTTAAAATCTTTACTCAAGCTGCGTAAGTAACGACATAGCAAAAGTGGCCAGTCGTGATCGGATGAGTCTAAAAAAGTTGCAGTTGGCGGAATATCAATGATTTGTTTCAGAATCATCGGATATATTCCGGTCAACTTCTATGACGAATTACTAGAAAATATTCACAAAAATGTCACAATTGCTCTAGTCACCTCAAAACTACAATAGATAAAATTATTTGAATAAAAATAGGAAAATATTGAGTCAAATCCGTTGAGAAGTGCACAGAGTGCACAAGGTCAACTATTGATTTGTTCAGAACCACGTCACTATATTAGCTTAATATTACACGTCAAGTTTAGCGATAAGCGTTGGCATATAGAGATATAGACAGATTAATAAATCGTGTGTTCACTGAAGATATCGGCAGGAATTTGATAAGTCAAGTGGCCAAATGTTTCCAATTATCACCTCGTTCAACAATTGCTTATCAAATTTTCGTTTACATTGGATGATCTATTCACCTACGTAACCTACGCGTACACGTATGAGTACCTCGATACATACGCGGACACACCTCACCAGATATTTTATACATTATACGATGTAGTACCTATCATTCTTATTGCGTATTCTTTCATTTATTAGATTGTCGTTATCATAAAATTGATAAGCTAACCTGTAGGCACAGAGTGTTTACCACTAACGAGAAGTTTCCACTAACTAAACTTCGACTGTGTGTAGAAGGGATGCACCGACTACCTTGCGGATGAAACCCGCGATTGTTTGTTCTGCCTCTGCTAAACCTTCGTGTAAATGATGAATAAAGCCTTTTACCTCAACCCTCAACCCTAGAAATACCCAACCGTACAGCATGTAATAGTTAACAGTAGAATTAGAACTACCGCAATCCACCGACTGCGGGACTCTGTGGTCGCATCTAATTTCCTGGTTTCTTCGCATCCCAGGAATAAAAATCAATGTTATCCACGCTCGGTTGACATTTTATGACTTAGAACCCGTTGAGGGCATAAAGCTCGACCAGTTCTCGGGTCATTCTAATTTGTCTGTAGCGAACTAAACGGACGATTTTTTTATTCCAACAGAAATTGAAGGTAGAAAAGTACAACTCGATTCGACAGGCCGTATCTTTTGATTGGCCGAACATAACTCGATTGTTTTTAAATCGAGTAAAATGAAGAGTAAGCTTTCCCCACAAAAAAAAAGGGAATTTTTCAGTGTCAACACTGAATATTGGGATCGAAACTAGGGGCGTGTCCTAAGCTGAGAGCCCACTTAGAGCCACCATCTTCATTTATGATTTTGATTCGAAACCAGTTTCAGGGTTGTTCTTGAGGTATAAATAGTTGATTGTCATATATTCTTACAAGAATGAGTCAGTATAATAGTGTACTGATGGAACTAGCCCAAACTAGCCCAAACTAGCCCGTTTCTGGGAATTTTTAACGTCCAGCTACCCTTATTTGAATGGTTCAAAGCCCACTCTGAATGGCTCAACGTTTTAGCACCAGATGTCAGAGTGCCACATTTTCGTTCCCAATTCGATGTAAACCCCGCAAGTTGAGAGTAAACAATCATCTTTCGGTTTTTACCCACAATGTTCGGAGTAAATTTGAAATTTTTTAGGGTTAAGGTGAAATGAAAGTCACGTGACCTCGATATGATTTACACTTGGAATTTTCAAACGCCATTTTCTCAGCCAAAACACATTCGATTGATGTGAAATTGATATCAGTGACGTAGAAAAACTCAATGAAGGGCCTGCCAGTCGTGGATTTTCGAAAATCGAGACGTAATAACAGTTTTTTAACAATATTGTTCTGTAATCCAAGAAAGTGCTGCCTCTCTCCAAGGAGGCAGCACCTCCTTGGGTTACAGAACAATATTGTTACACAAAATTCTGATTACGTCTTTCGATATTCGAAAATCTACGATTGGCAGGCCCTTCATTAAGTTTTTCTACGTCACTGATATCAATTTCACATAATTCGAATGTGTTTTGGATGAGAAAATAGCGTTTGAAAATTCCAAGTGTAAATCATATCGAGGTCACGTGACTTTCATTTCAGCTTAGGCACCGAAGTTGAGAGTTCAATCTGAAATTCGTAGCATCAATTTCCAAATTCGAGGTTGAGTCTGAAGTTTTGAAGAACGAACTCCCAACTTGAGGGTTTACTGCATAAATTAGAATTTAGGTCCAGAGCACACACTTACATAGACGCCGTATCGGTGTAATTCAGCTGAATGTCAAATTCATGGAGTTTATCATTATTTTCATTCCAATATTGATCGACTAACCCTGCTGCGACTAACAATAAGAATGATAATCAGTAATCGAGTAGTTTATTCTTTCAATAATTATTAATGTTACCCGAATATCTGAGTCTAAATCAAGATAATTTTTTTATACATTTTGACTTCAATCTTGCAATTTGCACTGTTGAAAATTCAGTTTTCAGGTGAACGCTCCATTTTTTCACCCCGTTGAGCGACCTCGAAAAATTGTCCGATTCCCTTTATCTTTGTAGGGGTTTACTCCATCTTTAAACTCTTCGACTTTCTTGGGTGAGAATCCGAATCGCGGAGCTGAGGTCAAAATTTTGGCACTGTAATATAGTTATATGTATACCGTAGTCAATTACTATTATGCTCGATATTCCTGAATGACAGACTGATTTATTACGTCATTTCTCTTGTTATGAATTCTAGCTTCGTCGCAAAATTATTTTCTCCACCCCAAAAAAGTAATCCTTGTCGAAAGAAGGGACTACAGAAAAAAGGAAAACTCCAGTCCCGTGATATAGTTTGCATTCGCCAACTGTTTCGTGTAAAGTAATTATGGAAATACTTGTACTACATAAAAAAAAAATATTATAAATAATCATTTCAGGTGGAAATGGTATTGATCAATTCATATTGGGTCTCGATAATCGTTGTTGAGACATGAGATCAGTTGGTTGGAGTAACAAAGCTTGTTTCCTAAAGTATGGCGAAGATAATATGAACTGATAAATTAGTGGAATAAATCCATTCGCTGAAGTAAGTTTTGCGTGAAAAGCACGTTCTCCTATGTATACACGGATACAATCTCGCTCTAGGGAAATTAAAGACGCATTGTACTCGACATCTTCCAATCATGGTTCCGTCGTAAGTCATTTGTTTCTACACCTGGGATTCCTCTTTAACAGATGACATAAAATGTGGAAGGTCTTCGCTTTTATTTCACAGCTTTCATACGCCTATGTGTTCTTATCAGTGTGTTTCACCTGAAGGCTTCGACGGAACAAAAGATTCAGATGTAATTTTTCCATAGACGCCGCAAGGATCGAAACCCTATTTGTATGGCAAAGGGCAACACAATTAAACAGATTTTTTTTAATTGCATATATTTCACAGTTGAGTTGGTCAGTAGATACGATAATATGTGTATTGAATTGTAAAAAAAAAGGGATTTTAGGGTAGCCAGCATGTATAACCGATCCAGATTAGGGTGAAAAATGATGAAGCCTGATATCGCATATATCACACCAATACACGGTGTAAGAAAATATTAGGATTACAAAACGTATAGCTAAATTGATAATTGAATATTAATTTCGATACAACTAATGAGAAATGAGATGAATGTCACATTGGATATTAGAGACCTTCGTGAGTTGCTAAAACATTTTTTGACTGGTAATTACAATGATTGTGTATTCATTTTACTCCTCAGGAGATTCGCTTCGCAAATCCTTTGACGATAATAATCAAATTCCGTATTTGAAATTTCACGAACAGTACCTAAGCAATTTCTCACAGTAATTTTCGCATGATAAGGTTTTATGGGTCCGAATATTAGTGAACGAACTAGAGGAATGCTGTCTTGGGTACATTGATTAACATACATTATGGAGCCATGCACGATCGCGATAGTGCTTGTCACCACGAGGACAACAGATTTGTCAGGCTGTTTGAATAACAACCCCGTTCGTGTTCGTCTTTCTTTCCACTGCGAAGAAAATGGAAATTTTCGGAACTGTCTAAAGCTTTGATAACCAGCCTGCCATCGATACACTCACTAGCCGGAGATATTTCACTTGTCAAAGTGAATAACCGCACCCTCTGTCACTCGGCAAGTAGAAATGTCCGAAATTCACTTTATTTCACCGGATAATCAATATGGGTGAAGACAGTTCCGCGGGGAACTGCTGTAGGTAGTTCTCAGATGTTATGTGTGAAAAGAATATGAATTCTCTGAATCATATCGTGACGAATATCGTCTTGAGCCATTGGAACCACGTAATATTTTGGAAATTCACAAGTTAATCATCCCGGGTTCCCTGTCGGGCATCTGTTCTATATCATGGAGCCTTGCAGCTTGCGGAACCCGGAACGACGTTGTTCCCTATTGTCATCGTTAAACAGGTGCTCGTTTTGCCGAGGCTTATCTTTCGGAAATGGCAAGTGTAGTATCGCGTGGCTCAAGCCAAGGAAGAATAGACCGGAGCTTTGTTAATTGTCCATTGAGAAGTGGACGAGGGTTTTCAGGGCTTACCCAGGTAGATCGGACGAGTCTTGAAAACGATAATTAATTCAGAATCTCGAATCTCGAATCTTGGATCATGTATATGGGTGCAGATTTCCTGAATTCACCCATTTCACACCGTCATAGGCAGAAGCATTAAATTTCTACCACTTTTCGTTCATTTTGCTGATAATATTTGCGATGTTCCCCGTTGATACGCGCATCTCAGTTCAAAAGAATTTTATTATAATAATTAAAAAACCCTACCACACCGCAGAATTAGTTTTTCAGCTCGGCACACACAAGATTTTGAGTATTAAGCATGTTCCTTATTGAAGGTTGTAAGGATGAAAGGCGAGATGAAGAGGTAGGAGTAAGACTATAAGCTGCAAAATATTCCAAAAGAGGTCTGCGGTTTTAATATTTGAACTCCCCGTTCCCCTCAAACAATCGATAATATCGATATCAAAGGAAATAAATAGTTGATAACAGCGAATTTTCAACGTCGTCGTAAATAATACTTTACTGATTTTCCGCACACCTCACCTACCTTGATCTCGTTGAATTTGATTATCCCTATTCCGGTTTCAAATTTTAATTATTAACGGGTCAGCGACTTCGGTATTTCGCGGTTATAAATTTTAACGAGAATCGTTTTTACGATAATAAGAGTAAAGACTCCATAATGTTATAACCCTCAAAACGTTTATTCCCCTTGTGCTGACGCATTTTTTTCGTCAAAAATTAGGAACTAATTGTTCTAATTGGTCAGACGATGGTACAAAGGTACGCAAAGTATGCATATGGTACTTTCGAATCTAGAGTGCAGAAAAAAGAACGGGGGAAACTTGAAGGACCAAAAGAAAAGTAGTGATGAAAGTAAGAAACTAACAAGAAAATTGAAAACTCTTTTCACGCTGTAATCGCGGCAGCAATGGTACCTCCTGACAATAAGTGGCCGTTACTGTGGGTGTTGCTGTGGAGTTTCAAAATAGAACAACCCACTTGGCAGTTAAATCGTCAAGATAGTATATAACAGCCTGATCAACACCTGGGGGCGTATAAAATTGGAAATTGATTCCCATGGTCGTTAAAAGCTCCATCTTACAGCACACCTTATTTCTTGGGTAGTGTTTGCTGTTGGAAAGTACCCTCATATACTATCGAATATTTCGTTACATATATACACCGTAACGATCTCTTTACTTTTTTCACCCCTAAACTTGACTAAAAATTCCATGTAACAGCTAGGTCTGATAACTCTCTGGGAATATGAGAACCATGAACCGCAGACTCTATTTGCAATGCTACAGAGAAAAATCGAGTCGAGTAATCTAAATGCAAACACGATCAGTCGATATGAAGCCTCAGTTCGAAAAGAATTTTTTTTCCCTTCGCACGAGAATACTGAATTCTAAATTTCGTGAATTGAAAAAGGGAGTGAGGATAAAAATGAAAAAATTTACACCGACTACCTGGTTACGGATTCAATACCAAGCGGTAAAGTCGTGAAGAAGAAACGTGAAGGCGGAAATAGAAAAACTGGACATTCGCGTGAATAATTGATGTTCGAGGCGTCGCGGGGTTAACTATTTCACGAGATGATAGAGTTATAGTAGAAGAGGTGCAGGCAGCCCCGAGAATTTCGCTCGTTTTTTGTTCTTTTCCTGACACGCAGCGGCGGTGGCTCGCAAGGGAGAGATTAGAAGAAGCTATACGAGGGTAGAACCATGGTCCTCCAGAATCTTCAAACGCGCAGTTCTCACCCCTCGGCTCTGAGTTATCCTCGTGTATATGTGTCCTGTACACTCGCATACCTTTATACTATATATGTAGTCGGTGAATGGTGATCGTTTGAAGTACGGCCCCGAAGAGAGATTTCGAAGGGTCGTTACAGAAATACCGATAAGTTTCGAACCGGCAAACGTATATCAGGTGCCTGCAGAGTCGCGACGGAAAATCGTGTATTCCGAGATGATATCGACGGCAGTATGGAAGAACGTGACATCTCAAATTGTGCCAGAAGAAGGTGACATCTCAGATTGTGCCAGAAGAACGTGACATCTCAGATTGTGCCAGTAGAACGTGACATCTCCAATTGTGCCAAAAGAAGGTGACATCTCAAATTGTGCCAGAAGAAGGTGACATCTCAGATTGTGTCAGTAGAACGTGACATCTCAAATTGTGCCAAAAGAAGGTGACATCTCAAATTGTGCCAGAAGAAGGTGACATCTCAAATTGTGCCAGAAGAACGTGACATCTCAAATTGTGCCAGAAGAAGGTGACATCTCAGATTGTGCCAGAAGAAGGTGACATCTCAAATTGTGCCAAAAGAAGGTGACATCTCAAATTGTGCCAGAAGAACGTGCCATCTCAAATTGTGCCAGAAGAAGGTGACATCTCAGATTGTGCCAGAAGAAGGTGACATCTCAAATTGTGCCAGAAGAAGGTGACATCTCAGATTGTGCCAGAAGAACGTGACATCTCAAATTGTGCCAGAAGAAGGTGACATCTCAGATTGTGCCAGTAGAACGTGACATCTCAAATTGTGCCAAAAGAAGGTGACATCTCAAATTGTGGCAGAAGAAGGTGACATCTCAGATTGTGTCAGTAGAACGATGACGGTCGCTATTAATATTGTCTTATGTTTTCGTTTCCATTTTGAAAAGACCTGTTTCAAAATGGCTCGGGGTAAAAGACTTAATCCTGTGTATAAGCATAGGAGTTAAGTCTTTTACCCCAAGCCATTTTCAGATAGGTCTTTTCAAAATGGAAACGAAAACATAAGCCAATATTAATAGCGGCCGTCGACGTGACATCTCAAATTGTGCCAGAAGAACGTCACATCTCCTGCACTTTAAGGATACGTCACGTTCTTCTGCCACAATTTGAGATGGCACGTTCTTCTGCCACAATTTGAGATGGCACGTTCTTCTGGCACAATCTGAGATGTCACCTTCTTCTGGCACAATCTGAGATGTAACCTTCTTCTGGCACAATTTGAGATGTCACGTTCTTCCATACTGCCGTCGATATGACTTTTTAAGGCCTTGCACTTCCGGTCTTGAAATGCGGGACGGTTAGGCTTATACAATGTTCGTTTAATTCGACTTTTCGGGAAACCATTTTCCTTTTTCGTGCAACTTTGCTTTCATTTCACTCAGGTCACGAAAGGGGCCCCTGAAATTTATCGGCATCTTAAAGTTGTTTCTGCTGATACAATTATCGTCGAAAAAGGTTTGTCGGATCGGGTTGGATCGAGTTGGGTGAAACTCATGACTGATGCAAGAAGGATAAGCTGGTTACTGTGTGTAGAAGCTTGTATAATTTAGCGAAGTTATAACTAATGCAAATCGTACATACTTATACGGTAGAACAGGTTCTGTTCTGGTGTATAACAGCTCTACTCTCTATCCATCTTCAATCCGTAGACTCTGAATGGATTGAGAGGCGTGCTCTAAAGCTTATTCTGAATTCCTGATTTAATTACACCTACACGCAACCCGTACTCGTACAAATTTATATAAAAAATCGCTCGACGCGACACAATCAACAGTTGATGATATGATATGATCAATCTCGCACTCTCTACATTTACAATTTCTGATCATTTCATGTCATACTTATTAACTTTAATTGTGCATTTGTCGCTTTGGCCTCCGTTGTAAAAAAGAAAACATCACATTACAGTTGCCCCGCACGGAAAAATATATATCCGGAATATGTATGACTTATATATCAGGAAATGTATCGTTTATGTACAAGGAGATATATAAATTATGTATAAAAAAGCTCTTATTGTGGCCGCTTTTAGTATATTAAATATATATATCGTTATATATCGTATATATGCGCATCGAGGATATATTTGACATTATATGTTCCTGTATATCAAACATATGTTCGTGATATATTGGTGTCATGTATGAAAGACGTACATGACTCTGGAGTCAGGTACACAATATATATTTCATACATATTTCATACATAAGCCGTTTCTGGTTACAAATTGAATATATCACGGATACGTCTTTTTCATATTCAGCTTATACATGATTAAAATATATAAATCTGAAATATTAAATATAAAACATTTCGTTTGGCCGATCCTCAACTGTTATGCTAATATATTAACAACATATATACTTTTCATATATCGAGCTAATATATGATCAAAATATATAGGTGCAATATATCATTCGAGTAATAATCATATATACGATACATTAGTAGCATATCTCATGAATATATCCAGTCATAGATACATAACTATCACATATTTCTGATATATATTTTTCTATGCGGGACGTCGTGCTAACTGATTATTTGATTGACACGGGGTTGTGGTTGCTGCCAATAATTGCTAAGCCCTGGTTTAGAATTGTCGTAGATCGACCACCAGTCACTAATAATGTAATCCGATGGAAGCGCTAGCAATTAGAAGGAGATTAAGTAATTAGACACCGCGATTGCTTGGTTAAGATAACGCTAACTGGCTGCCTCCTGCATCCCTCCGACCACACGCAGCGTATCGAATCCGGATATCCGACCAGTGATCACATTTGATGGGAGAAAGAAAATTGGAATTATCAACAATAATGACTTCGGTTATTAGGCTGTTGCCGAGGTAAATTTGTATACCGATGATTACTCGGTTGATAGCAAATTTATTTTATGGAGGAGACGATCATATTTTCGACAAAAAAAAAAAAAAACGAAGCAAACAGAGCTAAATGAAAAGCCTTGTTGATGGCTCACGCTTGTAAGTTGATTAACATTATTGCATATTTGAATTTTTTTCCTCATGACATGAATAATTCCGCGCAAAAGGCAGGATGATGATTGGTATAAAGTTCCTACCAATTGATATACATTGATTCTCGTCGATATAAATACTTATGTATAGATATATCGCGTGTCTAATGACATAAGGTCGTAAGCGCCAATATACGACTTTTTGCTTTTCGTAACAGCAAAAGGTCGTATATATATATTTTTTTTTTTAATCTCATTTAGACTAAGGACCCGAAGATTCGTTCATAAACGTTGAAATTTAATACTAGGTCAATTAATAACAGAAGGTCGTATGTACTGGTGGATACGACCTTTCAGTCCTAACTTCGCAGAAAAAAATGGTTTGCATTAATTGCAGAAGGTCGTATCCGCCAAATAAACGAAAACAAAAAATGGCGGATACGACCTTCGGCTTTTACCATTTGTTTTTATTTTCCACAAAAATTGTAATGAAAGAATGACGCATTCGCCCAACATACGACCTTTTTCATTTACATTTTTCGACCTCGTAATTTCAATTGATCTAATACGTCTTGATCATTTTTAGAGCAAATGGCGAAAAAAAAATATTATACGACCTTTTCCCACCAAAATCGTGTTTTTGGCGCTTACGACCTTATGTCATTAGACACGCGATATGTATATATAGAAGCAGTCAAGTTGTTTAATTGGATATTGTGTACAGTTTCATCAATCCCCGCAGTCCCGACGATTCGCCAAACCTACCTGTAACTGTGTCAAGAACATGTTTCCCTCAGGGATCATAAAGTTGCGGAGAGGAATTCATTTGTAAAACAACGAGAGCAATGGGATCGCCTTGCCGACGTCTTTTACCTATTCTTCAAGTATAATAATATCGCCTAGCCGTTCCCAATGCTTTTATACAAATTGCGCGGTACTGCAGCCTGCAGCTCTGACCTAATTACGATGGAAAATACCTACATCCGATGTCTATCCCATTCTCCCATTATTATAGTTTCCATAATGACTCAAACTCGAGAGCCAAGAAATAAAATAGCGTAAAATAAAATAGATAATATATTTAGTTAACCTGATATAGTACTATCACAGTGTTTCCCGTTTATCCGAAATCAAGAAAAAAAATCTAGTATTTCGTCACTTTTTTTGTGTTCAGTATTCAACCCACGGATTGTGATACATCTCCATGTCCATACGTCGTTAACAAAGTGTCAGGAAGGATGATTTATCGTTGGATTCAACTGTCCGCTACGAAAAAGGTAGAGAATTAATATTCTGAGATGTCAGTCGACCAATGTCCATATTTCTCTACGGACTTCTCCTCTCCGGATATATTTTTCTTCAACTATGTATCAGAGTGTGATCCGATTCTGGAAGCGTCTTTTTCTTTTCTCTCCTTCCGGTTTTTAGGTTCTCTTTCAAACCTGCCAGTCACTTGTTCTTTTCGCTTATTGGGTAGGAAGGTAGGTAGAAGTGGGTATAATCCCCGAAGGAATATTCTACTTAGACCCCGATCACGTTTTCTTAAAAGCTACTGATTTGATAACAAAAAAAAAGTCAAAAAGAAACGAACACATAAAACATTGAATACCCATTTATAATACAAAGAAAAACGGGAATTGGGGGTGAAAGAGAATCCGATTACCTAGAGGTTTTTTTTTTCGCGCAGTTTGTTATGTCAGGGTATATCCGCAAGGTTCGTGGGTATATTTTACGTGTGGTTATACGGTTATATGGTCACAGTAAGGTAATGTAGAACGCATAAAGTTTGTGAAAAGGTGAGAACCTTATTTTCACTGCTTCCGACAAACTGGCTCTTGTTGAACAACAGTTGTCTCTCACTTTGTCCACGAGTTATCTTGAACACATAAGTCGTTCCTACCTACCAGGCCCACCCCATTCTCCCTCGTTCATATTATCTCAAATTCCACGTTGTTTTCACAACGAGTCAAGTTGTGAGATGTACCCTCACACTACCCAGGATCCACCGCGATCAAAGACAAACACTTATTCTACTGAAAGTTTTTCATGAACACCGAAAAGGAAATTGCCGTAGCGGAATAATAAAAAAAAAAAAAAAACAAGTAAAAAAATTGGCCGTAGATATTTTTTTCTCAATGGTACGATTGAAGATTCTATTCCCTTGCTCTCTACAAAAATGCGAGGCTACTCAAGTTAGCGGCTCCACCAAGGCTTTGAGCATCGAGGAAATTTCATTTTATCAAACTAAATGTGAGAGACTGGAGATTCGTTTTATAAACGACCCGTTAAACGAGGCTTTAGCATCGCAGAAACGTGCCCAGGCTCTGTACTGCCAGTATATACCCGTGGAAAATCGGGGCCAATACTTGGCTTTCCTTGCCACTCGTGCACTACGTCTTCGTGACGTAATAATAGTACTGGTTTGAACCATATAACAACTTCCCTGAAGCAACACACAACCAAACCAACACAATGGTACACGTATACGTAGTGAATGAAACATGGTACATTTTTCACTCCACTGCAACTGAAGTTTCACCCTGCGGGATTGAAGTTGCAGCGAAACACGTGGCAACATTTTCCCCTCGTTGTGTGAAAGGAATAGTAGCGAATTTCCAGCGTGTTTTATCACAAGGACCCTTCTAAACTTTTTCGCCAATCTCTAAAACAATGAGCCACGGCAGATTGATTGTCAACTCAGTCTGAAGCTTGAACCGAATGGAAACTCATCGATGGACATGGTGGAAAGCAATGAATTAGATAAGGTTGAAACGGACGTGAAAGCCAATGCTAGGACCGATTCGAAAGATCTCGTGTTTCACCTGTATATCGCGTGCTGAGAAAGCAGAGGAAATAATTGAAAGTGTGAGAAACAGGATTTAAAACAGTCACCCACTCCGCGCAAAACAACCCGAGAAATATATTTTTCAAACCAATTAATTTAACGGTCAATTTGTCAATAATTTCGTTCCCGCATCCCTGAACATTCTCCATACATACACGGCTCCTAGAATTTGGATTCCAAATTACCTGCGATAATATCTCGCTCCATTAGCTGATAAGTGGGAGGGCCCTGATCAACCGGTGGTCAACTATATCTATACGTGTGGTGAAATTTATGCAATACTCGAGGGTTACATGAGGGATTCTTTCCTATCGTGCTTTTTTCAGTGAAAGTAAAGGGTGGTATTAAACCAAGCAACACAAATTACAAATCATTAATAACCCTTCCCGCAGGTACGTCAAACGCAAGAAACGCCGCGATATGGAACAGTTAAATTCGTTAGCGGTTGTTGAATCAGTATCTTAATTAGAACCGGAAATTATACGCGCTGTGCTTGTGGCTTTAGTTACATACATGAATATGCGATAATGACGAATCTCTCTCTGAAAAATATTATCCATCTGTTGAATCTATAAAAAGAAATTGATTCCGGCAAATTAAATGGCGAGGGGCGTTAAAAAAAAAAATTGAACAAGCTGGAAACTTTGCAGCAGATGTTGGCTTGCCGTATTTTCAAATTATACCCGTCTCCAGCGATTTTGCGTTTACAAATCGTTGGGTTGATGGACAGAGTTGTGATATAAATTAACCGATTTCAGAATCCAATTAACCGGCAACTTATTTCGTCTGCCTGGTAGAGGTAATATAGAAATGTGAATCTCGCAGCGGAATTTTACGATTTATCCATTATAACCTTACGTGTGGAACGGAAGTTAGTTTGCTGGGAAAATATACTTCTTCGTAACAGGTGAAAGAAAATTATTATTAATTTGTTAAAGAACTTGCGTAACTCATCGGAACTTGAAAACTATGACCCAGTAACGATCTTCCTAACGGTGGAATGGCTGCAGTAGCAAGATGTTCCAGAGGTGCGCCAGAGGTTTTGTAATACGCGAAAACTGTTCCGGACCAAATTGGCACGATATTTTATTATAGGCTTGATTCTTTTCACTCTGCTTACAAATTTCAAAAAAAAGGAGTCAATTTCCACGGATTAATTATTATTATTATTATGATTTATACCGAAACAATTGAATGAATGAATCAATGAATATGATAAATCATCCATTATTCGTCTCACCGGTAATTTTCAATTCAAATTCCTTGGATAGTTGAATGAAAATTAAAAAAAAAAGAAACATTTCCGATAAACTTTGTACCACGAAACCCGATAATATCGGAAGCGCAGCAACAAATTTTTAAACGATAATTTCATTTTGTTTCTTCCCTTTTCCGACGACGGTGTACCGCCCATGTACTAACTGCTCGAATTATGTACCAATTAAACTGCGGCTACGAGGTTTTTTTTTGTTTTTTTTTTTATCTATCAAGTTATAACCGACGGAGGATGTCTCCTTTTCTTCCCAAACTCTCAATGCGCTAATTGTATTTCAAATCCAAGGTAGAGAATCAGTCCTTATCTTACACTCGAGAAGATTGAACACCGGCTCAATCTCATAATTTGCCATCCGAATCGAAATTTGTCAAGCGCACAATAATTACCTCTTTCGTTACCGGGTTCCTGTCTTCCATTTGGATGTGAAGAAGTTATTTTCACAAGCGGAGAGTTAAAAAACACCAAAACTAACGAAGCTTCTGACATCTTAATTCACATTTGCCCCTCATTCTCACTCTGTTTTATATCGGTCGTATGACGTTCTTTCAAAAGACTCGAGATTTGAAAAATTATAAAAATTGACTCACCTTTTTTTGGTGGATGTCCAACTGCTCCGGTTATAGTTCCACTTGCAAAACGACTGGGAAGTAGATCCTGCTTCGGCGGTGTCGCGGCAGGTGTGAACTCCTAGCCAGCAACATCCCGTTTATATATCCAACAACGAAGAGCTACCGCGGCTATGCTGCGATCTCTCCGTCCCTCGGCCAATCAGGGCGCTCGCTTCAACACCACCCTCGCAGGGTGAAGATACGTATGTGCCAGTTCTATATAGCAAGTACCACGATCAGGACGGACGCCACAGGTCCTCCACCTCCGGTTCCAATTCGGATCTCGAAGATGTAGAATTTGCATACCCACAAATGTTTCTCTTTTAATTCTTACATTCTTGTGTTGTTTTTCCCTTTGTCCTCGGAAATTTCCAGGTCTGCTTTTGATTCTCAAAATGTTGGGAACTTTTGTGATGGGTTTTACTCCTTTTTTCACAGTTAATTGACTTTGGTTAAATTTGATTAATTTATTGATTCCTTGAATTTGGTTAAATTGAATCAAGATTTCTCTGTCGTTTAAAGTTTAACTGAAGTAGCAATTTACGGACTCTGAAACACCAGGAAGTCTGTTCCTATTGATGAGTCACAGTTGCCGTGAACCTCTTGCTCGGGTTTTTCCGACGAAGGTGGATTAAATTACACTAAGTCTTAGCTTTTGATAAAAATAATCCAAGAAAGATCTTATCAGTTAAAATAAACCACAATAAATTCCTTTTCATAATTTATTGTAGAGAAAACGTTATATCTTTTCACCAATCTTTTTCTGAATGAATCAAACTACTCCTCGTTGTTTATTTCCTCCGAGCTTCTCAACATTCATTCCTCAATGTTTTTGTGTTAGAATAAACCTTATAAAAAATAGATGTTCTGAAACCACCTTCACACTTTAACGTTCGTTAAATAATTTCGATCACTTCGGGGCTTTATTTTCTTGATTCAGCGGTTTTCGAGTGTCCTTAATTGGTATTTGGTTTATCCCTCATATTAGAAAATTCAATCGTTGAATATGATACGACCAATAAGAAGGGGATAAGAATAAAAAAAAGGCAAAACTTTTTTCTAATCCTCGCCCCGTTTTTAGCTACGTCAATCGCATAATAAGTAACTGCTGCGCGTTAAAATGAGCATAAATATAAGTTATAGCGTACGAAAGTGGGAAAGAGAGAAAAATTTGCAATATGAAAGGAATTTGGAATTGGAGAAAAATGAAATTGGGGACTACGAAGTAGTTTTCAAGACATTTTTCTACTCCATTGTAATTAGTGAAAGAGTCGAAACATCAGACCCCTATTCTGTGAAGGAATACAACACAGAATTCATCAAAGCTTCAAATGTCGGTTCTTCAATTATTGAATAACACTTTTTTTTCCATACCAGCTCCGGTGTAAATGGAGGATTTTCGATGCTGCAGCACAGTTCACAGACTGAATCCCTCTGCAGTATTTCACTGTCCATGATCTCGGGACGGTTGAATTTCTGTAAAGGAATTATTAATAGTTGGTAGTTAACTACGTTGTGGGACTAAGTCGGGGGAGAGTTATTAGGGAGGTATTGTCTCTGCGCTGCTCACGTCTTATGAAAATTAGTAGACATCGTTTTACTCAACCACTCGACGCAAGCGGTTCGTGTCTTCATTCGTTGTACATTGGCGATGCGCCCAAACGGCACATTCGGCGTTAAATCCAATCAACCGACGCTAACTTCTAGAGTCAAATATGTACTTTTGGGGATTGAATCGGGTATAGCGGAAGAAGTCGCGCGTATTCCAGAGAGCCCGCAATAAACCGTGTGTATCATTCTTTAATCGCTTTCTACTGGGTACAACCGAGGGGTGAACCACTCTTGATGTCCAGTGCACAGCAGTGTGTGAAGTCCCAGAAGTCCCATGAAGTCCTCGAAGTCCCGTGAAGTCCATGAAGTCCCATGAAGTCCCGTGAAGTCCCGTGAAGTCCCTTGAAGTGCCGTGAAGTCCCATGAAGTCTCTTGAAGTCCAATGAAGTCTCGTGAAGTCCCTTGAAGTGCCGTGAAGTCCTTGAAGTCCCGTGAAGTCCCATGAAGTCCCATAAAGTCCCGTGAAGTCCCATGAAGTCTTTGAAGTCCTTGAAGTCCTTGAAGTCCTTGAAGTCCCATGAAGTCCCATAAAGTCCCATGAAGTCCCGTGAAGTCCCGTGAAGTCCCTTGATATCCCTGAAGTCCCATGAAGTCCCATAAAGTCCCGTGAGGTCCCATAAAGTCCTGTGAAGTCCCTTGAAGTCCCTGAAGTCCCGTGAAGTCCCATGAAGTCTCGTGAAGTCCCACGAAGTCCCGTGAAGTCCCTTGAGGTCCCATGAAGTCTTTGAAGTCCTTGAAGTCCTTGAAGTCCCATGAAGTCCCATAAAGTCCCATGAAGTCCCGTGAAGTCCCTTGATATCCCTGAAGTCCCATGAAGTCCCATAAAGTCCCGTGAGGTCCCATGAAGTCTTTGAAGTCCTTGAAGTCCTTGAAGTCCCATGAAGTCCCATAAAGTCCCGTGAAGTCCCGTGAAGTCCCGTGAAGTCCTTGAAGTTCCATGAAGTCCGGTGAAGTCCCGTGAAGTCCCTTGAAGTCTGGAGTGGTTCACCCCTCGGCTACAACACATTTCTTCTAGAATCTAGGCATATGTAGGGGTAAGGTTATTTGCAAATAGTCACCCTACTGACCATACAAGGGGTAAAGCCCTATATACTTTATGCATAGAGCACACAAACATTTAACCCGCCAGCTCTGATCCTGCTGTAGAGAAACCAGACGTTGGTAACCTGGTAGAAATTTGTTTAGTTTTTGTCCTAACACGACCATATACAGATCACATACCAGCCAGGATCTTATACAGATCCACCTAAAACTTCAGAAAATAATCTAGTCGAATTGTTATTTCTGTATGAGAGTCTACACCATTTGGTGTTGAGTACAAAACGGCGTGCACTAACACCAGTTTTCTACTACATTATAGTACAACTGGACAAATTTCTACCAGGATACTCTTAATAAATATAACCCACTCAACCCCCGAGTTGAAACCAATTCGTCTCCATTTGATCCAGAACGTGGATTACCCATCAACTCGCAGCACTAAAAATGGAAGATGAAGAAAACCTGCAAAACATGCGCCTGACAGCTGACTGCGTAAATATGCGATCGTTACTAATGACTGGAATTATTAATCCTATACCTATATTAATAAGTGTACATCACCGAGAAATTGGCTGCCTCTGTTGTAATAAAATGGATCGCAAAGTCTGTAGAAGGGACTACCGCCAGAGCCTGGTCCCGACGGCCTATAGCCTATATATGAGAGTCGAAAGAGGAAGCGAGAGATATTCGAACTACCTCCAGCCGAAGCTTTGTAGATCCGTTTAATCGACGTCATCTCCGACCTCCCAATACCCACTATCCACCTCTATCCGTTTCCCACCCGGTGCTAGCTACTACCCTCAACTAAGCCTTATAACCCGCCTCATCCGTCAACCATCCCCTAAAAGCACTGTACTGTGGAAATTGTTTGCTCGAATTTTTCGACTGGTTACCCTACACTTTGAACATTTCACATCGCGTGTCTAATGACATAAGGTCGTAAGCGCCAATATACGACTTTTTGCTTTTCGTGACAGCAAAAGGTCGTATATATTTTTTTAAATCGTATTTGGACTAAGGACCCGAAGATTCGTTCATAAACGTTGAAATTTAATACTAGGTCAATTAAAAGAAGAAGGTCGTATGTACTGGTGGATACGACCTTTCAGTCCTAACTTCGCAGAAAAAAATGGTTTCCATTAATTGCAGAAGGTCGTATCCGCCAAATAAACGAAAAAAGGCAGATACGACCTTCTGCTTTTACCATTTGTTTTTATTTTCCTCAAAAATTGTAATGAAAGAATGACGTATTCGCCCAACATACGACCTTTTGCATTTACATTTTTCGATCTCGTAATTTCAATTGATCTAATACGTTTTGATCATTCTTAGAGCGAATGGCGAAAAAAAAATATTATACGACCTTTTGCCACCAAAATCGTGTTTTTGGCGCTTACAACTTTATGTCATTAGACACGCGACATTATTTTATGGTCGAGATTACGAAGGCCGCGTTGGGGAGAGGGGGGCCTCTAACCAAACCATGCATTCAAGGGAGACTGGGGCAAAATCGGAAAGCTAAGAAAATAATACAGTTACGGGGAATTGAAAATTCCGCATTTATTCTGAAACAGAATGAAGTACCTCCAGGATAGACCTCCAAATGTCACTGTTTCAGTGTCACATTATCAATGCATGTACCCTATCTTGCCCCGAATACCCCATTTATGATCCTAATTTATGAATTCTTTAGGTACCCCATTCAACCCCGGTCTCCCCTATTAGTATATACCTTCGTCCATAAAATACTAAGGCAGGTATATTATATGTACAGGTATACATGGTTTCAGCAAGTTTAGTTTTACTGTTGGTCCAATTCGACCTGCAGTGATTAATACAGAGCTATAAATTGCGGCGTAAAACGTACTTCGCCGTTTATGGGCCTTCTCGCCTCTGGGAACAAAATACATATAAAATTGTATATTGAGCATGGGTTGTGGTCTCGTGCCTACACTAAAATATGGTGTTTATTTTCCGTTTTCCCTTTTTTGTGCTTCTAGTAGAGGAAAGAAAAAATCATAATGATCACTGGAAGGCTCACCGACCGGTAATTAGTTGCGACGTTCGACCCTATGGATAATCTCATAACTTATGGATCATATTGCCACGCCTTGATAAGAGATTTCTAGATACAATTTCTTATACTTCCAAAATCATCACCTAATCACAATATTCATGCCAGTGACGTTATAGTTGAAAGCAAATTCAGTTATAATACAGAGACAAACGTGGTGTTCTCCACTCTTTCCTCTGAATAAACCCTGTTACTTATCTCCTTTTTAACTTGTTGGTTTACTATCCGGCAGCTTAGCCGCGTAATTGCAGGCCTAAATTCGAATTGGTTAGCCGGGGCGAATAATTTAATCGCGTTAATTAAGATCAGTTTATATAGCTTAGAGAATTTACTATACCTACATACACATCACACTGGTTTACCGCAACAGATAAAAGCACACAAGCTTCAACGACGCATCGTTCGTGGGATGTAGAAAGAGGCTGGTATAAGGTTACGACGTATTTGCAGAATCGTAAAAATTGAATCAATCAGGGATATATGATTTTCACATGACGTTTTTATACATACTCACACGCATAGTTTATATAGCGTTGGGAAGATCAAATCAACGATTACTATTAACATCCCTCAGTAATATTGTGAGGCAATTCGTTGATACGGAGATTATATATATATATATATATTCATACCAGAAGTTTGAATGAATTCTTATCCTGGCCGTACCGAAAAGAAATTGTACATGAGCTGAGTCATCGGGGGTAGAAAATCGATTCAAATCCCTTGCCAGAAGTACTTTAAGTTTATAGAACATGATTGGCCCGCGTTCTCGAGACGTTGATGAAAAACGATCTCTATTGCCGTTCTTCCGAGTTGTGCTCCGAAATCATGAAACTCATCGAAACTTATAGCTAACAGGAACGCCAACAAAGACTGTATTTAGGTCCCCGAACGTGATAGGGCACTGGACCTCGACAAAATTAATGATTAAAATTCGAAATACTAATTATTATAACAATTATTTATAACAGAGTGAATTGAATTCCATTTTAACATTCAATTCTGCGATTATAAAATTGTCAGGCTCTTTGTCACATCGCAAATTGAATGACAGACCGATCAGGTGCTTTCGGACAGAAAATTGGTCTTCTGTCGTTATCAATTACACTGCGATTCGCTTCATTACGCATTTGCTGTGAAAATACGTAGATATTTGCAGGCCACACATATACAAACACGTGAGTAAGTTAGGTGTTAGGTGAGCCGAAGATAGGGTGGCACGGCACGTTTTCTCAAGGATCTCAAGTGCTGCGAACCTTTTTCAACACACTTATTGCGTCATACTCGTATTCAACCCCGATACCAATACGCGATTGAGGATAGAGAGATGAAGAGATAAATAAATAACCACCGATTTTCACCCATACAGTCATATATTATAAACCGTCGATGGAAGTCTTTCTAGCTCCACGAAATACGATATTCTAATCCCTATTGAAAATATGGACGTCGTTGAATACGTGATTTGAGACGTCGATTCGACGTCCGAAACGACGTCCGAAACTACGTGCAAGTTCCTACGTCTGAAACGACGTCAGATACTAGGTGTGAATTTGGGATAGGAAATGACGTCTTGCGCGACGTCGTTTCTGACGTCTTTTACGACGTCGCTTACGATGTATGTATGATCGTACGTTTAATCAGCTATTTAGCTCGAATCATCAGCTCGTTAGCTGGTAAAATTTACGAAATAAGTTTACTTATTATTTATAATATAACACTTACAAATTTCGCGCTAAGTCAAACCGTGCACAATAAAATCTGTGTAAAATAATGTTGTGTAGAATAACGCCGTGCATAATAACGCCATGTAGTATAATTCCGTGTTTAATATTGTCCGAGTCAAATCCAGTTTGAGTCAAATCGGACTTCTCCCGGGTCGTGACCGCAACTTTTTGATTTGCTTAATAATTTTTGCTATTGTTGTACTTGCTCTAAATTCGATTACATTTTTCTGAATTTTTTCAGATTTTTGAAAAAATCCCTTTTTGAGTTATGATTTTTTTCGAGCGAAAAAAAGGACCATTTTTTAAAATCTGAAAAAATTCACAAAAATCGTATGATTGACTTAAAACAGTTTTCCGATCGCGAAAATGTGGGCCGAATTTTTCTTACATATTTGTTACCTGATCCAAACTTTTTTTTGCTAAGGGGACCAGTACAGCGTGATTCAACACATTCTACAAAGTTCATTATACGTCGAAAAATTAACTTTTTCAAAAATCACTTATCGTGAGGTTTTAGACACACGGTTAATTCGATTACATCTCTCGACGTCGCATTTCCTTCAGAGAGCAATTCTTCATCGTGTGAATGAGGGAAACTGAAAAAAAAATCTGTGACAAGTTATGGTCAGTTGTCGAGATTTAGCGACAATTCAGTAACTCTTTTGCTGATAAATTGCCCCCAAAATTTTTCTCTTCAATTACCCTCATTTACACGATGAAGAATTGCTCTCCGAACAAACTGAGATGTCGAGCGACGTAATCGGATCAACCGTGTGCCTGAAACCTTACGACAACTGGTTTTTGAAAAAGTCAATTTTTCGATGTGCAATGAACTTCGGATAGGATATAAATGATTATTGGAGTATGGAGAATTTGTTGAATCACGCTGTACTGGTCCACTTGACAAAAAAAGTTTGCATCAGGTAAAAAAAATATAAGAAAAATTCGGCCCACATTTTCGCGATCGGTAAACTGTTTTACGTTAATCCCACGATTTTTATGAATTTTTTAAGATTTAAAAAAATGGTCCTTTTTTTGGTCGAAAAGAAATCATAACTCGAACAGGGAATTTTTTTTTATCTGAAAAAATTCAGAAAAATGTTTTAAAGCAAGTACAATAATAGAAAAAATTGTGAAGCAAATAAAAAAAAGTTGCGGTCCCGAGCCTAGGTGAATTGACGTGGACACTGGACAGCCCCAGGTATTTAAGCCACTGAAATGCTGCCGCGGGCAGAACAATTCATTGCGATTGGTTCATGTTGTGCTTCCGGTAGCGTATGATTGGCTGTTGGCGTAGGCAGGGGAAATTCCCTGCGGCTCGGGACACATACGACCTGTATATGCGCACAAAGCAATTATAGTATATTCCGATACAAGTGCGAAAGGGTTGTTTTGGCACGAGTGGAAGGTTTGTCGCCCGAGCAAAGCGAGGGTGACAATTTCACGAGTAGAAAAACAACGTTCGCACATGTATCGAACAAAATTTTATATCATAAACGCGGGTAAAGTCCGATTATACGCGCACGCTTGCGTGCGAAAAGTCGCGCTTTACGCACGGAATGAAATAAAGAAATATTCTTACGGAAATCCTAAATCCTGTGATAGGCCAAGTGTGTGTGTGTGTGCGATCGTGAACATGATTGTGAAGAAAAACGTGTGGAAAGCGATAACATTGTAATAATAAGTTGAGAACGTTGAAGAAATAACGAATTATTGTAACAAATTGATGGAAAATAACCATATTCCCCGAAAATGTACGACTTGTAACGTAAGAAAAGTGTTATCCTTTGTTTTCCCACATCCCCTCCGGCAATATGACCCATACTATACATATATTAGAACTTTACCGTTTTATATTTCTAACTATTCTCAGACTCGACGTTTGGCCAGCTAATTCAATAAGAATCGAATTACTAGACGTACTCTGAGTTTTGAGAATTATTGGTAGTCGATTATCAGTGTTTTGCCTTTGTTACAATTCAAAAGCCACGGGTTTCGTGGCGGCAAAGGGGGGTCGTTAGGTACTAGAGGCGCTCCGACACTCTGTACGGAATCTAATAGTGGCTCCTCATGGGAGCCGTTCCTCTCTCCCATCGTCTTTGGATCAATCCATGGTTGCGCTGACACAAGTAAAAACCAAACTGAAGCTTTCATTTCTTATCAGTGAAACCTGAAGTAGCTATCGTGGCGTTGTGCGCCAGACTCACAATTCAGTTGACTAAATAAGTGGTCAAACTTGAAGAGGGAAAAAATTGATCGCTCACATATATCCATGTTACAGAACTGGTGGTTCTGAGACAATTTAAGGAGAACCTGTTTTCCTGAACCATCCGAGAGCTTCCGAGGCATACCTGAAGGGTAGAACAGGCTGATCAAACTCTGAAGGAGGGGGTAACAGCAGGAACCACCTGGTTGAACTGGTGTCCACCGAGGAATAGCCACCTGGAGAATGAAAAACAAGAATTGATTTCAGTAGTCTTTGGAGGCATAGACTGATACATTGATAATTATTTAGGTCTCGGTATATTGCAAGATGCTCAAATCTCTATGTTGAACCTTTCACTGAAGCAGAGAGGATACAATTTTCAAAAACCAGTATTCCAACGATTTTCAGCCCCTCGACAGCCTTAATTCTGAACCTTAGGTACCCCATGAGGACCTTAAGAGGGTACAGGACTATTAAAACTTCAAAATATCGATTTTCTTAAAATATCGACTGTAGAAGCCTCATCCTTTCTGAGCATTTTGCCGAAAAAAAAGAAGAAATTCGCAAAATTAGACAAGTTATAGCGTCGAATTCTTCGAGTCAGTCACTGGTCTAAATGTGCACATACGTAGGTACCCATAATACGTACATATATTTTTTGTTAGGAGCTATTCGAACATATACAGTAACTTTGAAGCTGTTTATCTCAAAACAACATTTTCAGACACGGTGGGCATCATAACTTTGGAAAAAATGATTTTTTTTAAGGGGTTACACCTAGTTGGCGGCCGAAAAAAGGCGTGTTTTTGTGATTTTTGGGGGAAAAATGGTTGCAGGCTTCGAATTGTTTTGCAGACACTTGATGAGCATATAGTCAATGCCAAGTTTTCTCCTGGGTCCAAAACTAGACCACCAATGTGCCGAATCTGTCTCTAGTTAGATTTCGTTACTGTAGAGCTCAAAGAAAATGAGCTTGTTCCCCAAGCGAAGAATAGTATAAAATACTCAGTTTTTTTATATTAATAAGAATGCACTGATTACACGCCTTAAATGTCCGCTGCCTATCTAACTTTCTACGTTTTCACAAACGGAAGGACTCTTCTGAAGATCATGAATAAAAGTTTGAAATATTAGCTGCTTTTCCAAGCAAATGTTGAAAACAATTCAGAAGTTCACCCGAACGGAAACAGGTACCGGTATTCAGATTTACTGGAATGTATTCTGCGGCTCAAGCCACGTAATTAGTGATGGAAAGGGACTTGAATATGCTCGGCATCAGATCTATTTCATACTAGATGCTCAGTTAGAGTTGACAACTCGACAATAATTGTGTACACATACATGTAGTGATAAGATTAATTACACAACTATCTCGTCTCTTCAACAGGCTAAAGAGTATGTTATAGCAACTCCAAAGAAAAATAAATAAAACTGAAAGCAGCGACCCAGTACAAATATTACAAATTCGATAAGATGTACATCTTAGAAGAAAGGAAAAAAAATCACGAATCACACATAAAAATTTGGTAAAACGAAGTAGGCTTGAACCTGTTTCACCTTTTTGCCGTTAGGGGCGAGTCAAGGGATTGTGAACAGTTGAGTATTATCATTCGAGCGACGCTTGAGGTCTTCAATTGGCCTTGTCAGTCCGAGTTTTGACCTTTCAATTAGGTATCTCTAAAGGAGACCGCAGGCCGATCTGATCTCTATACCCTAATCTGCGAGGCTTTACCTGAATACAGTAGACCAGAGAAGCACATCTAAATACAAATAGATTATTTCTATAAATTTGGACCATCTGCGTCAATTCTCAAAGAAAATACCTATAACGTTGACTCTATGACTCTTCGCCGCTAGAAGGAGGGGAAGATCCACTCAATTCTAAACTCTCCAGACACCGCAATGTTTACTCGCTACCGGCACTGAGAACTTGTTTATTTAGACCGAGGGGTTAACCACTCTTGAAGTCAGGTGTACACCTTGCCGAAAAGTCAGTTGAAGTCAGTTGAAGTCACTTGAAGTCACTTGAATTCACTTAAAGTCAGCTGAAGTCAGTTGGAGTCAGTTGAAGTCAGCTGACTTCATGAAGTCTTGAAATCTTGAAGTCAGGTGTACGGTCGACGGATGAGTGGTTAACCCCTCGATTTAGACCGATAATATCAATGTTACAATGTCGGATTTCGAATTCGGCACTCCGTGAAAAAGAAGAAGTACTGTCTTCTGAAAAGTTTACCCAACACTGATTCACAAACGTGTTGTATACTTCTCACAACCGTGGATTATATTTCCAATTAGGTGAACTGAGTAACCTCAAGTGCAGTTACTAAGTTTCTTCAACAGATGAAATCTTCTCTCGATGAATTGTAATAGCAACCCAGCAAACACAGAACTGCCGAAATCATAATGGCCCAGCACTGGCAGTGCTGGCAATGTGATGGTATAGGCAAGCCTTTGCTACGCCACTACATGTGAGATAGCGGTATTTCGGTAAAATTTTTCCGGTATCCAACCATTGACGGGACGATGTCGGTGACCAAGTACTGATTTTCTGCAGGGCATTTTGCATCTCGCCAGAACCAAGTTGCCGTCACTTGCCCCTTGTCAAACACAGATGCACGCCTGTATTTTGATATGACGCAGTTCGCGCGCGTCTTCCTACGTGAATAATATAATTAATCAGTGCATTCAAGGAGCGGGAATGGAAAAGATGCAGTCCACGGGTAACTCAAATCTGTAGGTATTCCTTTAAACTACATTTGCTTTGAATTTAACCTTGAATTCGATAATGAGCGTTCTGAGAGATAGAGGATAATAGAATTTTGAGGTTATGATTCGACTTTTAGGTAAATTGTCTGCTTACTGAGCACGGAGATAGTCTTCGTGTTACTGAGGTTTGTTTTCGCCTGTTGCGAGCTAAGATGGCTTCGAAGAGTAAATATCCCTTTAAAAGAAAGTCACGGTGGCAAGTCTACAGAGATATCAAGAAAACTGTCCAGGAAACTATCCAGTTGACAAAGCTAGAAGTCAAATTAAAAAATTGAGGTTACGTGAATCATTCGATAATTCTTATCATGCACAAAATTGGTAATGGCGCAGTACCGTATTTCCGTAACTATATATATGATAATGATTCGATAACAGCAGCCTTACCAACTCCGGTGCTGGTTAAATACCGATAATTTGACAAGCTACTGCAACCGTTATTCATGCGGTGCGGTGAAGGTAAGACGAAATCGATTGCACAAATTTGTCACATAGCCATCACTGGTTCGGTACAATAGTACCGGTCTTGCCTTCAATGGCCCGGCTGTCGGCCACTGTGACACTATGGTGCTGGGCCATCACAAATCTTCCGGCAGCGGTTCGGCACCTTTAGTATCGGCGTTCCTCCACCTAACCAGTAATGGCCCTGCAATCTGTGTTTGCTGGGAAGTATTAAGAGCGTGCTGTAGTGCAATCCTTACCAACCAAGTAGCCGCGTCACTTATTTCCACTGATATCAAAGCCTACGCGTAACAGAGGCGAAAAAGAAGATGATAGCGCAATTCCGCATGAAATTCTGAACACCTACATTCCAAAATATCTTTGTTTCACTCAACAATAACGACAAAATCCTTGCTCCCAACTGTAATGGTAATGGCTGCGACGACAGTTGACAGCAGCAATTATCATTTTAGGTAGGAATAAGGATTTTGTCGTTATTGTTGCGTGGAACAAATATGTTTCTGCGCTTCCTCCCTCAAAAACTCGACTGTTGTGGAATTTTCTCACTATGCCTTATTTTTGACGAAGTCAGCGCAGAAAATAGTATCTCCGGCAAGGGCGCATATAGGGACTTTTGACTCGTGTGAGTGGCACATGAGTCAAGAAGTCCCTATTTTCGCGCACTTAGCCATACAAATAACTGTATGTATATATAATAACAACTTGAAATTCGTTCAGCCAACCTGGTTCGATATTGTAACATCTCAATATTCGCGTAGAAATATATACTTCGACTTATTACAGTATTGCTCCACAGTGACAACTTTTTTTTTTCATTATTACGTTATTGCACCAGGACTATCATCAATATTTGACTAACGATCGGGAAAAAAGGCATAATGTAATTGCAGCAGCCATTCAGCAGTATAATATTACCTTCTTCTTATCCAGTACGTTTCAGATGAATATTTAGTTTGTTTGAGGACTTTTTTCAATGAAAATATGTGGGCACGTTGACTGAGAACTGATTCCTCTTCAAACGCGATCTTCTCGAATTGAGATTTTTTAGATGTTACGCTATTGTTCTGAGGGTGCGATTTGTCACGAGCTCAAAATCTTCGTAATTTTACAAGAAAATCGTGGTTAAAGTTTCATCGAAGTCGATCACGTCCATCGCTAGTCTATTTGTGTGAAATCATGCACTTAGAGTGGGTGAAAAAATCGGCAAAAAAGGTTTTGGTCAATTTCAAGTTACAACGAAGATTTTTCCTGGGATTAAATTTTTTGTAGAACAATTAACGCCTGCTGAGATATAAACTAGTACAAAAATGAGATAAGTTTCACAGCGATGTTGACAAAAACAAAAATACGGAGGAAATCAGGTACTTATTTTCCGACCTCGTAAACATTATCGGAATTTTAGTGCAATAGGACATGGTAATGGTCAACAGCAAGTTGATTTGGCATGGAATACGCCAATACTCCATAATCTTGCTGTATTAGATATACTGGACTGCTAGGTAGTATCTAGGCATCTACAGATTACTTGTCAGAATCCTATGGGATATTCAATGTTTCGATACGCCATCTGGTTGAACTACTGAGAGTAGGTCGTTTCCACTTGCACCAGCTCACAAGAACACATAAACGACCTACTGTCACTAGTTCTAATCTTGCCATCAGGTGAAACCATGCCCCCATAAAACATCCCGACATCCCGAATCTCGACATAACTTTAGGAGGGCACACTGTAAAAAATAAGGGTAAATTTAACGATCACATGGGTAGGCAAATTTACTTCATGTCACGGTAAATCAATTTTCTCTACCCAAGAGACTTTCCCACCTAATTGTCTACCCAAGAGGTGGGTAATTTTACAAGCAGGGAAATGCATTCGCCAAAATGTAAGTGCTCAACAGTAAATTTTGTCTGAATTGGGTATACTTTTTGTCTTTACGCAACCAGAGTAATAAATTCATGTACCCACGGTGGGTAAAATTTTGTGTACTCATAAACTTTCTAGCAGTCTACCATGTGCAGTGATTCAATGGCGCAGTCGGTACCCAATGAACAATATGTGCTCTCAAAGACCTCTGATGGAGCTCGTGAAAATTAGTTAGAGTTCTTAGTCGAGCATCGATAAGTGTCCTAAAAGAAGTCCGAAAGACTTCTTATGCAATCTTTTCCGACTCTAATCTGAGGCTCTTGATCATCTCGAAATGAGCTCTTTTAGAACTTGATCGAAGAGCTCAGAAGTACGAAATTTTTTAGAAGTCTGTTAGAAGAATGCTTTTGGAACTCAATTATACTATTTTACCTGACTTATAAGAATTTCTTGAATACATGCATTCAGCATTTAAAATGCACGAAATTTGCGGAATATTAAAACTCGGCGCATTCTGAATGCTGAATGCATGTATTCAAGAAATTCTTATAAGTCAGGTAAAATAGTATAAATGAAGTATCATGAGAGGGATTTTGTGAATTTGTTAAAAACATGGTTATTGTATACGAATTCATATATGATACATAATACACAGGTATACGATGCGAAATTATCTATCAGCGATGTCTTTCTTCATTATCGTCGTAGAATTATGATTCTTAATCCAACTTATTTATATAAAAGTATTCAGTGCTCTCTCAATCTGAATCAGTGAAACTCCCTGCGAATCAGTGAATATTCACTGATCCAAATTTAGAGAGTGCAGATGACTTATAATTTCTATTACGGGTGCAGATCAGTTGGATGCTTCTATTATGCTTATGATATCCCAGCCGAATGCCCGCTTGCCACAGTCATGGAACTGTTCTCAACTCGCACAAGGTGGTCTTCGAATACTCGGTTACTGAAATTTACGAATGAATAAATATTCACGTGGTGCAACGATTTAGAGTTTAGTCGGGCTACAGACTGCAGCATACGCACCTGTGTATGTGCTAGAAAAAAGTGAGGTTAGATTCATGATAGTTTCAAGGATTGAGGATATTTCATTGTATTTATGATCAATATATTCAAATGAGGATAAATGATGGCGCTCCGTAAACGCAACTCGATATTCGATATAAATGATTAGTGGTATTCAACACTTACCGCTATTTGATCTACCAAAAACCTGAGCGACCATTACTCGTGTCCGAGTGAGTTCAATATTCGTCATAAACGTATGTCAAGTTACTTGTTAGGTTGAACATGTGTACGAATTTTGATTGTTTCGCTGCTTTATTTTATAGGTGACTGATTGAGACACGTTTCATTATTGATAACTTGTATATTTTCTTTCTTTACAGGTTTGTGTAATGTGACTGTGTTTAGCGTCTAAAAATGCTCGTCGTGTCGGTAGACATCTTATCTTTTTTTTTTTTAACCTAAGCGCCTCTAGCGGCTTCAGAGGGAACGATATTTAAAACTATAAAAAGTAACTAGAATTCAAACATCCCGCCCGCCTTGGGAAGCGGTAGCTTCACAACTAGTCTACAGAAGTAGAGAGTATACTGATTCATCTTATTTACTTGTGTGAACTCCCCTTTTTTTGTTTACTAGGTTTTGGTTTTAAATAAATATATAATGTTATAATAGGAACTTTGGTATGAGCTAGGTATTTTATCAAATCTTATGATCCATAGGTAGAACACAAATTTTGCTTATTGGTCGCTGGTAGATGCCATGTTTTGTTTTCACAGTAACTACCCTGGTTATTTCGTCTTTTCCTGGATTCGTTGACACGATTCTACCAAGCGGCCACGTCATCGGAGGAGAGTTGTCCTGTCGTACGATGACCATGGTACCAGGTTTTATATTACCTGTTTCTTGATTCCACTTCGATCTTTGCTGAAGTTGGTTCAAATACTCGTTGGACCATCGTGTCCAAAAATGTTGTTTGAGTTGAACGAGCAATTCATATCTGTTTAATCGATTGACTGGAACGGTGCTGATGTCTCTTTCTGGCAGGCTTGTGAGTGGTGCTCCGATAATGAAGTGTCCAGGAGTCAGAGCTTCCATGTCAGTAGGATCATTGGATAGAGGAAGTAGAGGGCGGGAATTAAGGCACGATTCAATTTGAGCAAAAATCGTTGTTAATTCCTCGAAACTTAATATGGTTGAACCTACGATTTTACGTAGATGAGTTTTTACTGATTTTACAGCAGCCTCCCATAGGCCACCCATATGGGGAGACTGGGGAGGTATAAAACTCCACTCAATTGACTGTTCAGCTAGATAGTTGTGAATTTGAAATTGATTTCCCTGATCTGCAAGGAACTGCCTCAGTTCTTTTAATAAGTTATTAGCCCCCACAAAGTTTGTTCCGTTATCGGAGAAGATTCGGTTACATTTGCCTCTACGAGCTATAAACCTATGCAGAGCGTTGAGAAATTTGTGAGTGGTTAAGTCTGAAACTAGTTCTAAATGAACAGCCTTTGTTGCAAAGCAGACGAAAACGCACAAGTATGCCTTGCCTGTTACATTTCGTGAAATCTTGATACTAAATGGACCGGCATAATCTACTCCCGTATTCATAAACGGCCTAGTTTGTGTTATGCGTGTTGAAGGTAAGTTACCCATTAGCTGTTGGATACCAACTGGGCGATTCCGAAAGCAAACAATACAGCTCCTGAGAACTCGTTTTATTGCAACTTTCCCAGCTAGCGGCCAGTATTGACTGCGGATGGACGCTAACAACGCTTGAGGACCTGCGTGTAGATGTTTGTAATGTTCGTCTCGGATAATTAGTGTAGTTAATGGATGATTGTTTGGTAGAACTATTGGATGCTTTTGTGAATGTGGCATTGGACCTCGTGATAGTCTACCTCCTACCCGAATTAGTTGTGCCTGGTCTAGGAATGGATGTAAGCTTAGCAATTTACTCTTTGAGTGTACTTGTGTGCGTGTTTGTAGCTGGTGCAGTTCTCGTGAAAATGCGTGAGTTTGAGCTATCTTTATCAATGTTACTAAGCTTGTGTTCAGTTCTTCAACTGTCAAGGGTCCCTTCTGTTGTGCCTTGAGAAAGCCAGCGTTGTTTTTGAATCGAAGACAGTACGCTGTTACCCTTTTTAGTTTGCTCAGAGAAGAATATCTTTGGAAGAATTCTGAGGATTGTAATTCTTGATTTACCGCGATCATCGACATTACATTCTTTTTTGTTTCAGGTATCTCCAAGTCATTAGTTATGGAATCATTCTCGAGATCGTCGTAGTGCAATTCCATGTGTAAAAATTCTGGTCCTTCCCACCACAAAGTGCAATTTTCTAGAAGATCTGGGTCGATTCCTCTTGATATAATGTCTGCAGGATTATTCTCGGAGCGTACATGATGCCACTGTGCCCTTTGTGACAAACGTTGAATCTCTGCCACGCGGTTGGCAACGAACGTGTTCCAGTGATGTGGCTCCTTGGCGATCCATGCTAATGTGATAGTGGAGTCGCACCAATAATGAATGCTGTTGATGGGAACGGTGAATGATTGAGTAACCTTGTGACAGAGTTCCGTCAGCAGTAAGGCCCCACATAATTCGAGTCTTGGCAGTGATATACGCTTGAGTGGAGATACCCGAGATTTTGCGCAAAGTAGGCGAACTGTATACGTGTTGAATGTCGTAGTACTTCTGAGATATATACAGGCCCCGTACGCAGCTTCTGACGCATCGCAGAATCCGTGTACTTCTACATAATTGTAGTTAGTGCAAAGAGTGTTTCTGGGGATTAGTATGTTGTTAATACTGTGAACCTGCTCGTACCATCGAATCCATCTGGTGTGAAGATCCATTGGTAGTGATTCATCCCAACCTGTTTTTAACTGCCACAGATTCTGTAAAATGATTTTCGTTTGTATAGTTATCGGACCTACTAATCCTAGAGGGTCAAAAATTTGAGAAATAATTGACAGGATTGAACGTTTTGTCACTCGTTGATCAGTAGCCGATGCGTTGGTTTTGTACTGCAACTGGTCGGTGTTGGTGTTCCATATTAAACCCAACGTTTTGGTTTCTTCTCCGATTTGAACTGGTGCCGAATCGGTTTCTTGATTGTAAGTCAACGCTGGCTCATTGGATTTCCATTTTCTTAGTTCGAATTGAGCTGTGGCTAGTATTCCAGTGATGTCTTGTTTTCTTTGAAGCAATTCTCCAAGGTCGTCACCTCCTGTTAACAAGTCATCTACATAGAAGTCTTGTAAAATTGCATTGCAAGCTTCAGGGTAGTTCAGAATGTTCTCCTTTGTGGTTTGTTGAAGACATCTGATAGCAAGAAATGGAGAACTTGCCAATCCGTATGTGACCGTATTTAACTGGAAGATTTGTATTGGTTCCTCAGTGTTCCATCTCCACAGTATTCTCTGGTATGGACGATGCTGCGGTGCTACGCTGATTTGGCGATACATTTTTGTTATGTCCGCCGCCATGGCGTAGCGATGTTGACGAAAGCGGAGTAGGATCGTTATCAAATCTGGTTGAATAGTTGGACCTACTATGAGCTTATCGTTCAAAGACTCTCCTGATGTAGTCTTGCAGGATCCATCAAAAACGACACGCACTTTGGTCGTGAGTCGATCTTCCTTCACTACTGCATGATGCGGCAAGTAGTATGCGTTGCCGCTTGAGTGTGAATCTGGTTCTATGATTTGTGTTGCATGCCCGAGTTGAATGTATTCCTCGATGAACTGGTTATATTCGTGTTTCAAGTTTGGATTCTTGATGAGTTTAGCTTCTAAGGATAGAAATCGTTGTTTGGCTATGTCCTCTGATTTTCCCAGTTCTGAGGGATCGCTACGGAATGGAAGTTGAACTTCAAACCTTCCACTTTCTGTCTGTTTGTGTGTGGCATCGAAGTGGTCCTGACATGACTGGTCTTCCTTAGAAAGGTGACGTGGTTGTTTAACTTCTTCCATCTTCCAAAATTCTTCAAGTTGATTTGCTATCCTCAATTCAGAAGAGAAGTAGCATTGCAGTGGTGCTGCTCTGTTAGACACTGTAGGATAATTGAATGCACCAGCTATTATCCACCCTAGTTGGGTCTTTTGAAAGATTGGTTGATCTTGACATAACCGAATTTGTCCCACACAAAGCAGTTCCCAGAAGATTGTTGCTCCAAGTAGTATATCTACTTTGTCTGGTTTATGGAACGAAGGATCCGCTAAAGTGATGTCCGTTGGGATTTGGAGTTCGGTCACTTCTATTCTCTCAATGGGAAGGTGATCCGTTATTTTTGGTACGATCAGAAACGACAGTTTTCGTTGAAATGAACTACACTTCGATCGGATTGTTGCTTGAGTCATGTGTGTAGAGTGTACCATGGATTGACCGATTCCGATGATTGGAGTGTTAACCGTTTGTTTATCCAACTGTAGACGATTACTCAGTTCCTGCGTAACAAAGTTGGATTGGGAGCCATTGTCGAGTAACGCGCGGCATTCGTGGAAACCTCCTTTTTTGTCTCGCATTAGGATCACTGCTGTTGAGAGTAAGACGTGTGTCGGACTGTTGGCAGTGTAGTGTGAATATGTTGCGTTTGGATGCTGCTGTGAGATGTGTGGTGCATTGTTGAATCCTGAAGTTACTGGGTTCGACGTACCTTGTGACATGTCAGGTGTACGAGTGTTCGATGGTTTGGTGGATTCATTGTTAGTGTTTGTGTATGAATCCAGATGTAGAAGTGTATTGTGATGCTTTCTACATATTCGACAAGAACCCGCTGTACAATTAGGACCGTGAAATTCGTTCAAGCAGTTGTAGCATAGTTTGTGCTTCTTTGCCTCTGTGTTTCGGTTGAGAGCTGATAACGCCCGAAAGTCTTGACACTGGTAGATTTTATGTTGACCCTGGCAAACTGGGCATTTGTTATCTGTTGTTGCTACATACGAATACGATGCGTTAGGTTCCTTTTGAGCAGCGTTTTTTGGTTTGAAATTACTATTGGTTGTTTTGACTTGTGTCTGAACCTTTGAAGCATTTGGCTGTTCGGATTTAGCAAAGGATTCCAAGAATGAACACCGTTGAATGAGGAATTTCGTGAATTCGCTCATGGTAGGAAGTGCTTCTTTGTCAGCTCTCTCCCTCTTCCATTCTTTGTTTGTCGCTGGATCGAGTTTTGGAGTGAGAACGTGTATTAAAATTGTGTCCCATTGATCGGTGGGTTGTTCTAATTTTTTCAACGTTTGAATGTGTTGCAATGTGTTGTCGATTAGTTGTCGGAGGTCTGTGTGAGATTCCTTCTGAATTCCGGGTGCATTGAGTACGGCCTGAACGTGGTGATGTATGATTAGTTTTTTGTTTTCAAACCTGTCTCTTAATAACTTCCAAGCTACTGTGTAATTAGTCCCGGTAAGTTCTACTGATTCGATCACCTTGGCGGCACTGTCAGTTAATGCAGATTTCAAATAATGCAATTTTTGTACGTTCGATAGTTGCGTGTTGGTGTCGATAAGCGACTGAAACAGTTCACTAAATGACATCCATTGGTCGTAACTTCCGTTAAATTTGGGCAAATCAATTGTCGGTAATTTAACTGCAGGTTTTGACTGTGGCTTTGTCAGCGTTAAACACCACTGTCTTGCTTGTGTCACAGCGGCGTAGTATTTGTTCTCGAATGCTTCGCGTTCTGGATCTGTACTCACGTTTTCAAGCTCTTCCAACTGACATTGTACTCCGTCAAACTTAACCCACAATTCCTCCAACTTCTCTAATCTGACTGGTAGCTCGATTCTTCGGTCTGCGTTTGTTTCGCAGTTTTCCACGAATGTTACAAATTTCGTCAATTGAGTTTTGTATATACCCCTCGACTTTTTCAATGAACCTACGCTCGTCATGATTCAGACTAAATATTTGACTTGACTGATTTAATTGAATCGTGCCTGTAAAGTGAATGAGAAAGGTATTTATGGACGAAGGAATGGTATGGAGCTTACATGACGTGTTGACGATTTGTTTACGCTGCGTAGTTTGACGCGTTGTTCGGCGACACCCATAGATGGCGCCAGTTGAGAAGAAGCGTTGATAAGATGGCGGCGATGCGTATAGCTATATGTCATGCACCGATGCGTCTCCTTTTTCTAGCGAGGGGCTATTCACTCGGAATCTGAAGAAAATCTGTATTACGATCTCCGACGACTTTTGCCGGATTCCAATAGAGTTTGTCGGAATCGCTGTAATTTTCAGATTCGCTGTGATCCGGCGAGGACGGCTGAGTTCCGTCGGCGATCGCTGAGTTTCGTCGGCGATCGCTGGGAATCGCTGCGTTCCGGCGAGGATCGCTCAGACTCGCGCGATCCGCCGAGAACCGCTGAGGATCGCTCGATATTCTCAAATGTGAACTGCTCTGAATTACGAATTTTCGGTGTATTTAGATATACTGACTTCTGATGATTTCTCGCGATCTCGCGTCGATTTTCGCTGATATAGGTGCGTTTTGTGATGGAATTCCTTGGTGATTCCTCGAGTGAATAGCCCCTCGTTTTCTAGCGTCTTCTTGATGTTTATAGATATATGTATCTGCTCGAGGTGTTTGAGTGATTTATGCAGCACTGAGTCTTTTCAGCCTTGATGATTTGATATTGTTTTTAATTTGGCTAGTGGATTGCTATTCTCACTCGTTCACTGTACGTTTCACTTTGGTTTTGTCGTGACGGCTTGATGTGAACGCGTGTTGGAACTCTTTTTGCTTGTTAGAGATCCCGGTTGAGCCCCCATGTACGAATTTTGATTGTTTCGCTGCTTTATTTTATAGGTGACTGATTGAGACACGTTTCATTATTGATAACTTGTATATTTTCTTTCTTTACAGGTTTGTGTAATGTGACTGTGTTTAGCGTCTAAAAATGCTCGTCGTGTCGGTAGACATCTTATCTTTTTTTTTTTTTAACCTAAGCGCCTCTAGCGGCTTCAGAGGGAACGATATTTAAAACTATAAAAAGTAACTAGAATTCAAACAACATGGTTAGGTTAGGTTCATGTGTAGTCAGCACTTCTTTTAGACCTCATAACGAATCTGGTTGAAAGAGTTCTGATAAATGACCTCATATAGAGATCTATACTTCGACTTCGGAATATTGACTTCTAAAAGACTTCGAAAAGAACACTATCATGAGACTCTTTTTCCTGTCTTGAGCAAGAGCTCTTACAAGAACTCTTTTAGACAGGTGTGTTGACTGGGTAGCACATCAACGAGCAAAGCTGGCGCCCTAGGTTCGCGTCCCGAGCTGGTGAAGTTTTTTTTTTTTTCTTACATTTGACCTATACTTTATACTTTACCCGTATGGGTTGTGAAATTGACATACCTATCAATTTGTATTTACCCATCCATGTACCGCGTAAATTCATCTACCCAAAAAAATGTAAAATTTTGTACCCATGAGTAGGCATATTTCTCTACCCCGACTGAGCAATAGGGCGTTGCACTACCCAGACGGGTAAATTTACCCAATTTTTTTTTTACAGTGCAGCACAACTCTACCGTCAAAGGTTTCCCCACAGAGCCCATCATCCCAATGCCTCTGTAATCAGATGCATAGAAATTCGTGAACGACGTCGTGTAATTAAAATAGTACGACGACGCAGAAATGCTGAAGATGACGACGATCCGAGAGTCATAGCTGTATTAGCAATGGTGGCCATGGAGCAATACGAAAGTACAAGAGAAATTGAAAGACATCTGGGTATTCCACGCAATACAGCAAGCAGAATCTCGCGAAATCACCATTTTCATCCGTACCATATTACTATGACCCAAGCACTCAACGATGATGATATGCATTTAAGAGTGGCATTCTGTCTTTGGGCCCAGGAAAAAATTAGAATTTTTCCAGACTTTTTTCGATACGTACTGTTCAGTGACGAAGCTACGTTCCACAATACCGGTCAGTTGAATCGTCATAACTGTCATTATTGGTCAAACGAAAATCCTCACTGGCATCGCCAAGTAGACTTCCAGCACCGTTGGAGTCTCAATGTCTGGTGTGGGATAATCAACGGCTACTTGGTGGGTCCATTCTTTTTCCCTGGTGGCAGACTTAATAGCGCTGGATAACCTCAGATTTCTGCGTGATGAATTGCCGATATTATTGGGGGATGTTGATCTAAATACCAGATACCGAATGTGGTATCAACACGATGGTGCACCAGCCCATTGGGGTGTAATTGTAGGCTACAATTATGTATCAACCAGGAAGGTAATGTGTTCGACGATCTAATCAATTCTTAATTGTTAATTGTACATCGACCGACAGACACACGCGCTCGAACGTGAACGCTTATACCCAATAAACACAAAATAGTTGAATACACGTTTAAAAATGGTGGATCAAAAACACAAACACGTGTAGAATAAACGTGTAATATTCATTGAGAGAACACGTATCAGAAACGATGTAATGTCCGCCCTTTACACTAGTTTTTCAACGTTTGAAAGACGTGTATTACACATCTTTTACACGATCAATATCACCGTGTCTTAGAAACGTGGATTACGTGGTTGTCCATACGCATTGATTCACCGTTGAGAGAACACGTATCAGAAACGATGTAATGTCCGCCCTTTACACTAGTTTTTCAACGTTTGAAAGACGTGTATTACACATCTTTTACACGATCAATATCATCGTGTTTTAGAAACCTCGATTACGCGGTTGTCCATACGCATTGATTTACCGTTGAAAGAACACGTATCGGAAACGATGTAATGTCCGGCCGTTCCACTGGTTTTTGATCGTTTAAAAGACGTGTATTATCCAACTTTTACACCATCAATATCATCGTGTTTGAGAAACGTTCATTGAACGTAATTTATTCGTTTATGTGGCTGTTATAGAGCAACACCTGGAACATGTTTTAAACGTTTAATATACGTTGAACGTACGCGTTGTGTACATGGAAGAGCAAAAAGAAAATTTTACGAAAAAGTTTTTTTTTTACTTTTTACTGGCTATTTTCGGTGTTTCAGGTTAACCTAACTTATATTCGAGTACACAGGTCAATTAAAACGCATTTCGAGTTCGCTGTAACTTTTTTGCTTCCCTAAGACCTAGCCGGGGTTTGAACCCGGAACGCTCGCCGCTGTTCGTATTACTAGTCGCACGCCCTAACCACTACGCTATACCGCCGCTTGAATAACACTGCAACGTTTCGATATATGGATTCACCAGGAACAATGATGAAATGTTCAGAAATCTAGATTTATTATCTCTCTGATTGTTTGTTTGATCACGTTGTGTATGTTCCTGAAATTATAGAAGGAAGAAATGAACTGATTGATGTAATTTACACGTCTTCCAGACACGTAATTACACGTGATCTTTAGACCAGCCCATACACAAGACTACAACCCGAACACGGTATACGTCATATTGTACGTCACGTTGATGCGACGTTTACACGTGCTCGAATTATCAACGTGTTTACACGTGGTTTGCACGAATGTTCGACGATTAAATATCATAATAGTTACGTGTGTTTTACACGATTTCTAGGCGCGTGGATGACAGAATTAATTTTTGCGTTCAATCAACGCTTAAACTTACACGAATTATCAACGTGTTTACACGTGATTCACACGAATATTCGACGGGTGAATATCAGAGTAGTTACGTGTGTTTTACACGATAAACAGACGCGTGAATGAAACGATTAATTTTTGGATTCGATCAACGCTTACATTTCTACGGATAATCAACGTGTTTACACGTGATTTACACGAATATTCGACGGATAAATATCAGAGTAGTTACGTGTGTTTTACACGATAAACAGACGCGTGGATCAAACGATTAATTTTTGCATTCGATCAACGCTTACATTTCTACGGATAATCAACGTGTTTACACGTGATTTACATGAATATTCGACGGATAAATATCAGAGTAGTTACCTGTGTATTACACTATTACTAGACGCGTGAAATACACAATTAATTTTTGTGTTGAATCAACGCTTGAACTTACACGAATTATCAACGTGTTTACACGTGATTTACACGAATATTCGACGGGTAAATATCAGAGTAGTTACCTGTGTTTTACACGATTACTAGACGCGTGAATTACACAATTAATTTTTGCGTTGAATCAACGCTTGAACTTACACGAATTATCAACGTGTTTACACGTGATTTACACGAATATTCGACGGGTAAATATCAGAGTAGTTACCTGTGTTTTACACGATTACTAGACGTGTGAATTACACAATTAATTTTTGCGTTGAATCAACGCTTGAACTTACACGAATTATCAACGTGTTTACACGTGATTTACACGAATATTCGACGGGTAAATATCAGAGTAGTTACCTGTGTTTTACACGATTACTAGACGCCTGAATTACACAATTAATTTTTGCGTTGAATCAACGCTTGAACTTACACGAATTATCAACGTGTTTACACGTGGATGCAACGTCAAATTATCGTTTAGAAAAAATAACGGTATACACGTGATTTCTCAACGTTAGATTCACGTGTATAAAACGTGGATGGAAAACTTGTGGATGGATAAACGTGTAATTTTTCCACCAACACCATATTTCCACCAATTTTACGTGGAATAAACGTGTTCTACACCATCTTGTGTTTACTGGGATACCTATTGTTCAGAATAATGGAATATCTTCGGAACCACGCATTTTAGGACATCAATTCTCGAGTGTTTTTTGTACCCCTCAGGACTCAACAACTTTTATTTGAAACGTTTTTCTCCACGA
The DNA here is from genome assembly GCA_018257835.1 of Euura lappo. NCBI lineage: Eukaryota > Metazoa > Arthropoda > Insecta > Hymenoptera > Tenthredinidae > Euura > Euura lappo. Next base: position 129,965 of record JAEUYN010002348.1, on the reverse strand, counting down.
CCAAAGATTCTCGAGATATTCAGCTGTATTGTTTAAAATGGGACACCCTGTGTACATTGCATTCTTGTGAAAGTGGAAAAATTTCTCCCAGGAATACTATCAACTGCAAATTGAATCAGATGTTCGCGTACTTGTGGAGTGTGAATTTCCTCTGTGATAAAGCAGATTAGCGAGAAACTCAAAATGTGAAAAACATACCCCTCCACTAATTGATGCTTATTAAATTTGTTTAATCTCAATACAGCTGGCGAATGTTGACCTGAAACATCGACGATAGTCACACGTGGCTATCTGCACAATCGAGTGTCTGTTTTTGGCTTATTTCCAAATCCAGACGAGGTGGAAGAAAGTTATTTCTTGAATTTTTTATTTGCAATTTATTTATTCCAAATCTTGTCGATAATTTATTTCTGTTTTCAGATGTTGAGCACCGAACTCATGTTAGGGAGACAAGGAAAAATGGACTATACTAGTCAACAGGCTTGAAAAATTGTTTGGAAGTGACGATGCTAAATTATTAACGCCACGGCTGTTGTAAACTGATTAAGCACCGACAGGTCGCTCGAGGCAGCTGCTATTAAAATTTACTTAGTCAACAAATCTAGTATCCGGTAGCGACGCTCGCTATACCCATTCCTGCAGGTTGATCAAACTATCGCACATTACATAGGTATCTATCTCACGGCGGTGTTACTATAGTCGCGCGCTATCCCCACGATCAAAGAGCAAACATTTATTATCACTGTAATTTTTCTAATCATCATTTTCCAATCAGTAACATAAAGAGTCAAAAAGAGAAAAATTCTCACACTGTATGGAAAATATACACGCAGTTTAAACTGATTCTTCGAGGAGAGGAATATTATAATATTATGTTACTAAGGAGGAAAGCGGGAGATTTTCACCGAGTGCGAGGGCGAGGGCAGCTCTAACACGAGGTGAAAATCCGCTCCTCCCCTATCCATAGGGATGTTTTTTTTACTCGGCTACGTAAAATGACAATCGCACGTTTAGTTAAAAAAAAGTTCACAAATCCTCGACAAACTGTAGTTTTGCAGACCACTGTGAGCTATTTGAACGCATTTGCCTTATCCCAAGCGAAGTTTACTTTTTTGCCCGCAAATTTACTTTTCTTCCCTCTGGTAAAAAAATGATTACTTTCTACCCGCGTTTCAGGGATAGAATACGGTCATTTTATTACTATTGAAGTCAGTTGAAGTCAGTAAGATTCACTCGAAGTCACTTAAAGTCAGGTGTACAGTCGACCAACGAGTGGTCAACCCCTCGTTCCGAATAGAATCCATTTTTTACGCTGGAAATGCTCATTTCGATTAAACAAAAAGTATACTTACAATTAGAAAGAGGCCTTTCGAAATGTATAACGCTGAAAAACTTTGGCTTCTTTTTACCCTAAAGCCATCGTCAATATGATGGGCAGGTGAGTCGTGGCATTTATTCAGTATTATAATTACCAAATGAAAATTATGTCATATCATATCATCATATTATCATATTATTACAGTAATGTACGTAATCGGATGTTCGGATGTTCGAATCGGAACGGATTTTCGTGAAATAGAAAGGAGTCATCATTCGAGTTTATTTCTACTACTCTTATCAACATTTTCGCCTTTTCTTCGCTTATCGTGAACATTTTTGTCTAGCTGAAGGATCAAGTCTCAAGTTTCCGAAAGAGATGCACTGAAAGCAGTTCTGTTACACTATTTCCTTTATCGCGTACATATGAAGAGGAACTCGTGGGTGTAACAGTCATATGTTACGAGCAAATTTCATTATTTTGCGATGACGTTTCGGCTGATCATGGTCAGCGATTCTCAAATCTGTGAAAGAGATCCAAAGGAAAGATCTGAACTCCTGTTAAACAAAATCAAGCCAGCTTATATCGCGAAATTTTTTCAACTTGAACCCACTGTTAACACCGCGGACCCGTCGAAAGATCGAAACATGGGATTCCTTACGCCGCGAACAAAATCTCAATCGACAACATCATTTGCGGTGTTGAATCAAGTTTGGCAGGCCTTGACAAATCTATAAAAGATACGATACGCAACGTGGTGACTCACAAATTAGTTTAACACACAAAAAAACTCCCTACTTGACAAAGAACACCTGCGAGATCTTGCGAATATCAATAAAAACGAGTCGGTTTCTCAAAAAACATCCTGAAATAATCGTCATAAAAGCGGATAAAGGCAACGAAACGGTTCTTGTCAACACCATAGACTACTTATGCAATGTCAGAGCACATATAAAGTACTAGACAAAGATCCAACCAAAATATATGAAATTTTGAGTGTCAACTCAAATTTTGGGTCACAACAATCGAGTTTGTACGTCTGAAAAACATGTAAATTGAATCACCCAGTTCATTTCTTTCTTCTATGATTTCGAAAATATACATGACGTGGTCGAATGAACAATCAGAGAGGCAATAAATACAGATCTGAACTTTTCATTATTGCCCTTGGTGAATCCATACATCAATACGTTGCGGAGTTATTCAACAGTTTATATTGGTCCGGTTTTGGTATGGATCCGTAGTCTTGTTCATTACCTACTAGCCTGAATTGCATACAATGGCATTTTCACTGATACCAAAATGTCGTACGCATTTTTCGAAAATGCTGCGTGGGGCACATTGGGACATCGTATCTTACGGTTGTTTGTGATGTTTGATACATCAATTATCGTGAATCCTTCGAGTGACAATCATAAATAACCACTTACGATCCAAATTTTTTTCATCTGACGTCGGACAATGGTTCAGATGACGAAAAAATTCATACTCGTTATGCATGGCTAATAGTTCTGTTCTATTTGAAAAAATGATAACAAACATGAAAGCTTATCGTGCAGGATTGAGGAATTATACAACCGATTTCAACCGTATTTCAGTTATTCGACGAACTTCGTATTCAAATGTACAGCACCGTGAAGCGTGTGCGAATGTGCCTGACCCTCCCAAAAGTATGAAAAAATTCAAAATAAAGCTTCTTCGCGGTATTTCGCTAAATGTTTCACGCATTGAATGTTACCTAAAATGGTACCTATTTATGTGCATGAACGACTTTTGATAATACGCAATGGTTATGAAGTTACAGTCTTACGAATAAATATCAAAAAGTTTAGCCGAAGAGCGTTAAATGTGTAATTTTTTAACTGTCAGCGAACAACTTTGCACAACAAACTCTGGATAATGTTTCCTTTTGGTGCTTGTAATGTAGATAAGAAATGACGTCGCCCTAAGTATTCTGCCAATAAGAAAAATCAATGCTTTCCCAATGTGCCCCACCTTCCCCTACCTCGTTTGTCCCTAAAATCCTATATTTTATTGCACTTTTTAGTACGCGATAAACAGTGTTGTAAAGTACCTAGGTAAAAGTACCTTTTTTGTACCTAGGTACAAATTTCAGTGCCTATACCTGTACCTAGGTACTTTTCCAGATAAGTACCTTGTACCTGTACCTAGTTACTTTTTAGGAGTACCTGTACCTATTTTTTAGGTACAATTCAAGGTACTTTACTCATGTGAAAACACTGTGAAGATGTTCGTCCATTTTCGGAGCGCCAGCAATGACGGAGACTAATTTCATGCGCCTCGCACCACCCATTGGAATTCAGTTTTTTGTTTAAAACAAAGGGGGTTGAAACCCATCAAACCAGACTAAATTTTCGGGGCCTTATCGGTTTTCAGTTTTTGAAAAACCCCTGTAACAAGACCGCTGCCACCAGTGTAACAAGCCTAAGCCAGTCAAGTATATTTATAAGGGTTCACCCCGAATAAAGATACAGAAGTATACCGAAGGTCTAAGATATAAATAAAGTAAGTGAGAGTTTCTGCGTAGAACAAAGTAATTATATATCAGCGTTTATTCAAGTATTCAAGTAAGAGTCAGAGTGTACAATATTAACTACTACTAGCGAAGGGGGATGTTATCCTCAAGAGAGTTATTATAGAAGTGAGTCCAGCTAATTCAGTCAAGACTGAAGAAGCCAGGGGGAAGGGTGAGGGAAGTGCATAAGACTGACCGAGCCATCACACGTGTATCGTGTGATGCACCGTCAGGCTTAAGCGAAGACAATATCGCGGTTCTGCGCTAAGCGTGCGTGCGTGTGTGTGTGTGTGTGTGTGTGTGTGTGAGGGTAGGCGACGTATGGACCGTGGGGCCAGACGTAACACCCCCGTATAACAAAATGGCAACCGTTTTGAACAAAAAACAATTGTTTCACTTTCTATTTCCTTTGCTTCAACGGCCGGAAAACATATGTTTAAATCAATTTTTCACAAAAAAATGCTGTGTTATGGCCTCGAAAATTTAATTTGCTTCAAAATGAGTACCGATACATGTCAATCGATTCATCCGTTGAAGCTGTGGGGCGCCCCGCGTGAACCGGAACCCACAGTGTAGTTGACAGGAGCTGGAGCCGCCTTTTTCGATTTCTTCTTATGTACAAAATTGGAATTTCTTCTTCTTTAATAAATGAATGAAATAGGTGAAAATATAATGTCCGAACTTTGTGCATTTTTCATCCCTGTGAACGGTAACCTCCCCTTAATATGAAATAACCTGTTTGTCTGGTCTATAATTTTGTCCATATTTTTCGGATTGCTCTCGTACTTCCCATAAAAAAAGTACCTGAGTACCTAAATATAGGTACATCTTGAGTACCTGTCCCTGTACCTAGGTACACTTCGCAAAAAGTACCTGTACCTGTACCTAGGTACTTTTTTCTGCAAGTACCTGTACCTGTACCTAGGTACTAAAAATTAAGTACCTTTTACAACACTGGCGATAAAGCAAATAGTGTAACAGAATTTCTATCAGTAAATAAATCACTTTTCACGATCGATGAAAAAATTGTCCGAACGTACAATATCTTACCTCTCGTGTAAGTGTGAATCTGTGAATATTTATCTGGACGAAATTTCGCCATCTTCAACGTTGAGCAGACATAAATACCTTAGCTGGATGGTGCACTGATCGCAGTTTGCAAAAAAGGGCGCGTAAAACAGGAACCGTGGGTAAAAGCAATCTACGGTAAGTGGATTTCACTCTTGAGCAAAAAATCTGTTATTCAAATGACCGTTGAATTAAGATAAAAATCGAATCGAGGTTAAGGAACCGCTAATTACAATTATTTATCCGATAATTGCAATTTTCATCGCTAATGCCATGATCGACACCGAAATGTGCCTCGCGGGCTCACAGCTAGCACTCAATGCCTTCAATCTCATCTCCTATCGGTTTCGAATGGAAGAAAGATTATTCGCCTAAAAAAAATGCAAGTTACGGTAAAAAATTTCCCGATTCATCCGATTTTGGAATTTTACGAACAAAAATACCCCAATGACACTTATACCTATGGCAACAGAACGGTGTTGGCTCGGACGTGATTACATAGCTTTTTAACAATAATATTTGGGGAAAATACAAATTACAGAGTGTTTTGCATTTACTAGGTATTCCAGCTACTTGCCTACTCAAATCACCACTTATCACATCGTGAGCTCGCTGAAATCAATAATGGCTCCTAGCGCACGAGCTTCATGACTATTTTGTCATTTTTAAGCTGTAAGCATAATAAATTCTATAGTACAGCCCCGGGCCCCTTTGTTCGGGGGGCCTCTGACTGCCCAATTTTGTAGACAAAGAAATAGGAAAATTATTTTGAATTATAATTTTCTTATAATTTTATGAAAGATCATTTTCAAAGCTAGCGTCTATTAAAAACAAATACCGTACATCGACGAATCAGCTAAGGCTTTCAACATTATCTCTTTTGTGCACTGACATTAGCTAGGTGAGAAAAAACTAGCCCGATTTGAAAAAAAAAAACAAGTTTCTACGACCATTGTTAACAGAGATATTCCAATTGTTAACTTGGCGGCGCGACGTCGACCGCGATTGGCCGGAATTGACTGACGATGAGCCGGCCAGCGATGCAATCTCTCGACAATCAGTCGTTGCAATAAAATAAATTCACAGGAGGCATGTGTGACAAATCGTACATCATACCCGAATGTCTCAGGAACACGTAAGATTTTTATTTATCCGAAAATGTTGCTTAGATCGACAATTATGAATTAATATGTAAGCCTGTCTGTATCTCCGGTTCTAATAGAGATTAAGGGATGATTTTTTATTCCAAAAATAGTGTCTCAAAAAGAGCTATCAGATCTGAGAAGAATATTTATGCTAACTCAAAAATTAACCAAGTTATTACCAATTGTTTATAAGTCAAAATTTTATTTCCGCGAAAAAAATGTTTTTTGGAAAAAAAATTGGGTTTTTCTTATCAGATACGAAACGGAGGTAGTCAAAACTTCCACCACGATTTATTTGCACCTGTCAGGTCATCGTGACAAAAACTGTGGAGGAAGCGCGGATTTCGGGAGAAAATTCATTGTTGCTAAACAATACGATATAGCCTGGCTAACTTTGCGCGCTTCTCTTGAGAAAAGATGGTTCTACATTTATGAGTGAGTTTCAATAGTGTGCTTTGATAATTCGCTAACCTGAATGCAATGAACAAAAGAATCGAGCTTTTTTCTTCCGCTGCAATTTAGCGGAAGAAAAAAGCTCGATTACAGCTAAACCAACAATGCTACGTGGTTTTTACATAAAATCAATTTTGTAGAGAATGATAAGATCCACAACTTTTGTCTGAAACTTTTTGTTCTCAACTCGATAAATAAAAAGATTCTTCTATCCGATTCAACTCTGAAATGAGACCTATCCTTTTCAATCTCTAATTTCCTGTCTAATCCCATCCATTATCTATCTAGATAAATCTTCTTCTATTTTTCCTACGTTTGTATTGAGGCCTATCCTTTTGTATCCCCGATCTCCTATCCACTTTTATCCACAACCTATCAAATTCCAATTGACATTAGAAAAGATGCACATGCATAGAGTGTGGATAGGACTGGATACAAAATCGAGGATGAGAATGGATAGACCCGAGTTCAAATTCCAATTGACATCGGAAGAGATTCACATGGATAGATTGTGGATAGGACTAGATAAAAAAATCAAGGATTCAAATACTCCGTGGACATTCGATGAATTTCAAGTCCCAATCACTCCGAAGTTTGAAGGCATCAACCATATGGTTGTTCATAAGGCGTCATTCAAGTATTACGTAACGCTATTTTTGACCATTTTTAACCCCCCCTCCCCCATAGTAACACATAGTAACGGTTGCCCAGTCCCCCTCAAGTGTTACGTTACGCGACTAATTGCTACGATTATGATAAAGTGCTGAAAGTTCTAAAAAAAATTCAAAAATAAGATCAGGTTTTCCTCGGTGGTCATCACTGTATTCAAGTATTAAGCGCTGTAACTCAATAAGTCAGCGCTACCATGATGGCAGACGCGGTTCTTAATGCTTCTTATGGTACAATCATCGATATTAATATAACGTCTGCCACATAAGCAAATCATATAGAAATTTTAGCACCCAACTCCCTAACTCAAACAGATTTTTCCAGCACACGATGGGCTTGAAAGAAAAAAAATGAATTCTGTCAGTCGGTAAACTTATGTTATTCAAATGGGAAAAAGTAAGGATTTACAGGCACCCTTTCCCATTGAGCAGTTGAGCTAGAGAGCTCAAATTTCATTCAGATTTTTATTTATTTATATTTAACCGATTTGGGTGGCGTCGCGGACCAAAATTCCACCGATCCCAAAATAAGGGCCACCCTAGTACGCAGTCGTTTATTCCAGAAAAGAAGAGTGTTCACTCGAAAATTAGAAATTTGGAACAACTGAAGACTATCGAAGGCCCGTTGATGCCTTTAGGTGACTTATGAATGAATTATCTACTACCTCACACATAATAGAGTCGTGTGGAAACGATAATAATTTGATTACAATCCTGTCCTGTCTTCAACCCTGTTATTATATGTGGGGGATTCCGCGTCAAATCGAACGGTCGATTTCCCTGAACCCTTTTGATCTGTTTGCCCTTTTACACAGTGGAAGTACAAGTTGAAAGGATCAACTGTGAATTTTTTCAAGTTTTTCTGACCAAGTATTTTTTTACTACAGCTGGTCAAATAATCAGCTTTTAGCGTTCTTTCGATTTTGCAAGCCAACATAGCGTGAAATCCAGATGAGCAATGTGAAAAAATTTGTGTAAAAATTTGTGTAAAAATTTGAGCCAATTCGATCAGGGCACTTTTTTGTTACTGAAGATTTTCGAAGGTTTTTCACCAAAACTGCAGTTTCGCAAGGCACAAAAAATGGCAAAAAATTATTTTCAGAAATTTCAAAGAAAGACGCCAAACTTTTGTATAACAACTTTTCAAGGGCGATCGCGAGTACGCAAGCAAGAATAATGAATATTGATCTTGAATTTTCGAATCGTGGCCAAAAAACTGTTTTGCGACCTCATAATCGCCGAATTCTCGCCACTGTGCGAATAATTGTTGCTGCATTTTTTGAACCACTGCTCGGCCCACTTTGAAATTCTCAGACAACCCTTGGCATTGTAAAAGACACGCTGTGTATGAATTTTAGCCAATTCGATCAGGGCACTTTTGAGTTACGAATGATTTACACTCATTTTGTATTAAAACTACACTTGAGCGGGCTATTAAAAATCTGATCAAAATACTATCGAAAAGTTCACAAAAAAACCACAAAATTATGGTATTGTAACTTTTTTCATAGATCGTTCACGTTTTGAGCTATGTAGGCGCGAAAAGTTCAAAAAAATTGAAAATCAATTTATTCGATGATTTTTCGTGATAGAATGATGGGTCGAAAAAATCTGAAAAAAAATCACAGTTCATCCATTCAACATGTAGTTTGACTGTGCAAAAGGACAAGCAGATCGAATGGGGTCAGGGAAAAAATCTCGTTTTTTCGGTCGATTTGACGTGGAATCCCCCATGTATAATAATACCTATTATTATGGAACAATATATCGCGTGTCTAGTGGTATAAGGTCGTATCCACCAAAAAGTTGATTTTGGTGGTAAAAGGTCGTATACTTTTTTTGTCCTTTGCCATTCGCTACTATAGTGTCCAAAACGCATATATCTATGAAAATTAGCCGAAAGAAATAATAAAGGTGAAAGGTCGTAAGTACTGGCGGTTACATCCTTTATTTTCTAGATTAGACAAAAAAAATCGTGTTCACTAATGATGTATGGTCGTATCCACCATTTTTATTTATATTATATCATTTTTTTACAAAACATCTAAAATCCTCTGAAACGCATAGATAAATCGAATTTCGGACGAAATTCCAAAATTTTTATTTTTCAACAAAAACAATTATCAAGCTAAAGGTAAAAGGGCGCATCGACAATTTTTTTTTTTTAATACTTTTTTTACAAAACCGAATTTCGTCCGAAATTCGATTTATCTATGCGTTTCAGTGGTTTTTAGAGGTTTTGTAAAAAAAAGTATGAAAAATAAAAAAATAATGGCGGATACGACCTTTTACCTTTAGCTTGATAATTGCTTTTGTTGAAAAATAAAAATTTTGGAATTTCGTCCGAAATTCGATTTATCTATGCGTTTCAAAGGTTTTTAGAGGTTTTGAAAAAAAATCACATTAAAAAAAAAAAATGTTCGATGCGACCTTATATCATTAGTGATCACGATTTTTTTTTCTCAAGTGGAAATAAAAGGACGTAACCGCCCGTACCTACGACCTTTCACCGTTAGTCGATCAATTTCGCAATTTCATGTTTCTGAACGTATTTTCACATCTTAAGCGGAAATACGGAGAAAAAAATCGATATGCCCTTTTACCTTTACGCATGGTAAAAAGTCGTATATTGGCGCATACGTCCTTATACCATTAGACACACGATATATTATTATTTATGTAATACATATATTATCAGCAGGGTAAAGGAGGAAAAAGGAGGGGCTGGCAGGAAAGGAAGGGAGGAAATCTTTATCCAATAAGGGCGGCGAGTGGAGCCAAGAATCATTTACCGCGACCAACCATCGTCTGTGGGAACGGTGTCATATCTTTAAAACCAGTGGATATTTTTCGACGAAATTTGCAGGGATAGACTATTTATGACACCTGGGTTCGTCGTTCAAATTTGATAAAAATCCATTCATTGGTTCCCGAGATTTTGACCAGTGAAGTTGATGAAATTTGATGCAAAAACAAAATCTTCTTCCTCTCCTTCTTCTTCTTTCCATAGCAGACTCGACGCAAGATATCAGTCGACCCGTTGGACGTACTCCGTGTATCAGGAGCGCTACCACTTTCCACACTTTATACGTATGTTCGTGGTCGACCAATTGAAATGTATAACAATTTATCATAAACCAATGATCGGTGTATCGAAAGAGATACTTCTCAGTCGCTTCGAGCCAAGCTGACAAATTTTTAATAAACGAAAAAATAATAATTGCCCATAAAATCTTCATAATACATCAATATATTCAATATATTTCAACTAAATGTAAATTCTAAAGCTACCGCACGTCAGGTGATTTATTCTCATCATTTCAACTCGTATCACTTAATCTGGCCAGACATGAACAGATATCATTAGATATAAACAGATCCGAGAATAATAGACGTATTGAACATAATTTGTGAACGCATAGGAAATTAGAAAACAGATTCCGAAAGATAAATCTTCATTCGTGGCGTTTCCAAATTTTCATCTTGTTACAATCTTCATATCATAGTTCAATCGACGTTGAAAAAAACAACAGCCTGTCCTATTATAGGCAACGTACTTTCGACTTGACTCAAGAAGAAAAAAAAATGAAGTGATACAGAGAAACCATATTTAAATTTAATGAAAAGATCAACAATTTTTTTTTATACCCCGAAAAATTGTTGCTCTTCTTCAAACAAGAATGAGAGAAGGAGAATCAAAGAGACTAAAACTAGGCAACGAATATACCTAATCCCAACCATCGTCGGAGGGTGGTATTATAGCCGAAGATGCGTGTTGATGGGGGTAAAGAGGGTGCCACCAATCCATTACTCGAACCCCGACGACTCCGTCGAGAAGCAGCATCTGGCTGGCTGGTGTTTTTGGCGATATAGCTGTTCCAAAGCCGAGCTGTAGACGGTGGTGGCGAAACCCGGGCGACAAAGTCATGGAAACAGATTGCAAAACCAGGCCAATCACCAGCGGCGTCAACGTATACTTTAAACAAGTTATCTGGAACACGTTAATCAAAATTAGGACAAACTTTTGCAGATTTATCGCGAACGGCTGGACCAGAAAATACCTGAAGAATTTTGCAGCTGTCTTCTGTATTGGCCGAAACATCTTCCAGCATTTCAATAAGGTCGGGCCGATGCGGTTTGACGCCGCGTCTCCTCGTTACCTCCTTCAGTTTAAAGAAAAAGAACCACTGATTTTTACCCTTCTGCAATAACGAAACAAGAACAAGGAGGCTTTTCTTTTTTCGCTCGGGATCAGAAATAAAATTACGAACAATTGAGTGAGTAATGGGGGAAAAAAATTACATCATCCAAGTATTGATTCATTGCTAGCCATTAATCGTGACTTACTGACCTGGTGCCACATCAGACAACACTGACGTTTCAATAGCGAATGCGGCTCTTCCTGCAAGCTGATATCCTGACTCTGAGTGTCTCTTTTTTGAGGAAAATAACTGTAATGAAGTGTTCTGATCACGCATGCTCTCAACTCGTAAAGACGGACCATGCACTCAGGTTGAAGACGTTCCGGCAGCCCAGCCACAGATTTATAAAATCTTTAAAAAGAAGGGGGAGGGGGGAATTTAATTTTTAATCGAGGGGTGAACCACTCCGAAAAATGGCGTACACCAGACTTCAAGACTTGACGGGACTTCATGGGACTTCAAGAGACTTCACGGGACTTCACGGAACTTCAAAGGACTTCAAGAGACTTCATGGGACTTCAGGGACTTCACAGACCACGGGACTTCACGGCACTTCAAGGACTTCATGGGACTTCAAGGGACTTCACGGGACTTCACGGAACTTCAAAGGACTTCAAGAGACTTCATGGGACTTCAGGGACTTCACAGACCACGGGACTTCACAGACCACGGGACTTCACGGCACTTCAAGGACTTCATGGGACTTCAAGGGACTTCAAGAGACTTCACGGGACTTCAAGGACTTCAAGGACTTCACGGGACTTCATGGGACTTCACGGAACTTCAAGAGTCTTCATGGGACTTCAAGGGACTTCAAGAGACTTCATGGGACTTCACGGCACTTCAAGGGACTTCACGGAACTTCAAGAGTCTTCATGGGACTTCACGGGACTTCATGGGACCTCATGGGACTTCAAGGACTTCACAGGACTTCACGGAACTTCTGGGACTTTACACACTGTTGTACACCGGACTTTAAGAGTGGTTCACCCCTCGTTTTTAATGATATTCTTTGAATTTCATATCCGGATGAATATCCATTGAAATAGAAAGAAATGTTCCCTTACCGTTTGTACATATGAAACCAAAATTTAGCTGTTTTGACAACGTGAAAAGCGCTCTTGCAAATACCAGCGAACCTTCCCACATCTTCGGGCATGACGTACTCGGATATTAGAAACCAGACATCCAGAGGGTATTGAACACCTGTGCAAACATGAGACGAAAATTATTAACTCTAAAACCCGCAAAGAGAGTGAATCCACAAAGGCTCCTGACTCACCCGCGTCATCAGGCACAGTTTCTTCGGACTTTGTGCTTTTCCGAGGCTTGGTTTGCTTCGACAGAATAATCTCTGCAAAATAGAACGAGTGCGGAGAAATTTCGAATCTTCAATAATTTTACCCCAATAATCACCTTTTTTACCGTCCTCATTTTCTTGTTCAATCAGCTCAAAATCTCCTTCGAAATCGTCGAGCTTCTCATCCCAGGCCCTATTGTCCTCCTCCTTGATCATGACCTGTTCGACTGTAAGGCATGCACAGAGTTCAGAAGAGGCGGGGAAAAAGAAGAGAGATATATTTTGACAGATGTTGGGAGAAAGTGATTCTTAACCTTCAGATGACACGTTTGTTGTTGCTTTCTTGAGCCTCGCATGGTTGCCTGACGGAGAATTAGCGAAATCGTTGAGCGTAACGTCTGAAATATAATTTATCAAGTTAATGTTTTGTCGGTAAAATGATAAAAAGGAGTATGTCTTTTTTTATTTTTCTAACCTCCCAAACTCTTTTTGTTGTTTTCGTGCGAAGTCAACCTTCGCCTTGCCGCTTTACGCGGTCCCGGCATCTCACTAAATTTGTTATACACTTGTCTATAATAAAATAAATCGGGTACATCTTGTTACGGAATAAAAAACAATTAAATATTCTATTAATCTTTCCGAAAACCAGCCACCACTATCGTCAGCCATGTTGGACTGCGAATATTCATAATGCTTGGTCGACACTCTATCGATAAAATATTCTCTCCCGAAACGATTCATGAAATAAGCCTACCGGGCTCATCGTTGCGCGGGATAAAGTGGACGAGTGCGTTTTCTATATTGCCGACATGAGGCAGAAGGAAACCACCAGAGGCGCATTCGCGTTGGGGCTAGAAGTGATTTTTATCATAATGATGAACCAATCCAGCCAATCAGATCATAGCGCTCAACTTCAGAGCGTTGCTATTCGAGATCTGATTGGCACATCGTTATGATGAAAATTACTTTGATTCCAACGCGAATACGTCTGGCGCCTCTTTGCACCAACCACTAGGGATCGGCGATATATATCGATATATCGAAATATCGATATTCTCACCGAAAAATATCGATATTTATCATCGATATTTGGCGTCCGATATATCCATATATCGACATTGTAGCAGTCATATCGAATTTCGATATTGTAACAGCCATAAGGGGAAATGAAAGTCACGTGACCTCGATATGATTTACACTTGGAATTTTCAAACGCTATTTTCTCAGCCAAAACACATTCGATTGATGTGAAATTGATATCAGTGACGTAGAAAAACTTAACGAAGGGCCTGCCAATCGTGGATTTTCGAATATCGAAAGACATAATCAGAATTTTGTGTAACAATATCGCGTGTCTAGTGGTATAAGGTCGTATCCACCAAAAAGTTGATTTTGGTGGTAAAAGGTCGAATATTTTTTTTGTCCTTTGCCATTCGCTACTATAGTGTCCAAAACGCATATATCCATGAAAATTAGCCGAAAGAAATAATAAAGGTGAAAGGTCGTAAGTACTGGCGGTTACATCCTTTCATTTCTAGATTAGACAAAAAAAATCGTGTTCACTAATGATGTATGGTCGTATCCACCATTTTTATTTATATTATATCATTTTTTTACAAAACATCTAAAATCCTCTGAAACGCATAAATAAATCAAATTCCGTACGAAATTCCAAAATTTTTATTTTTTAATAAAAAAAATTAACAAGCTAAAGGGAAAAGGGCGCATCGAAAATTTTGTTTTAATACTTTTTTTATAAAATCTCTAAAAACTTCTGAAACGCATAGATAAATCAAATTTCGGACGAAATACCAAAATTTTTATTTTTGAATAAAAAAAATTAACAAGCTAAAGGTAAAAGGGCGCATCGAAAATTTTTTTTTAATACTTTTTTTATAAAACCTCTAAAAACCTCTGAAACGCATAGATAAATCAAATTTCGGACGAAATTCCAAAATTTTTATTTTTTCATAAAAAAAATTAACAAGCTAAAGGTAAAAGGGCGCATCGACAATTTTTTTTTTCCGGACGGATTTCGGACGAAATTCGATTTATCTATGCGTTTCAGAGGTTTTTAGAGGTTTTGTAAAAAAAGGTATTAAAAAAAGAAAATGGTCGATGCGCCCTTTTACCTTTAGCTTGATAATTGTTTTTGTTGAAAAATAAAAACTTTGGAATTTCGTCCGAAATTCGATTTATCTATGCGTTTCAGAGGTTTTTAGAGGTTTTATAAAAAAAGTATTAAAAAAAAATTGCCGATGCGCCCTTATATCATTAGTGATCACGATTTTTTTTTCTCAAGTGGAAATAAAAGGACGTAACTGCCCGTACCTACGACCTTTCACCGTTAGTCGATCAATTTCGCAATTTCATGTTTCTGAACGTATTTTCACATGTTAAGCGGAAATACGGAGAAAGAAATCGATATGCCCTTTTACCTTTACGCATGGTAAAAAGTCGTATATTGGCGCATACGTCCTTATACCATTAGACACGCGATATTGTTCTGTAACCCAAGGAGGTGCTGCCCCTCGTGGAGAGAGGCAGCACTTCCTTGGATTACAGAACAATATTGTTAAAAAACTGTTATTACGTATCGATTTTCGAAAATCCACGATTGGCAGGCCCTTCATTGAGTTCTTCTGCGTCACTGATATCAATTTCACATCAATCGAATGTGTTTTGGCTGAGAAAATAGCGTTTGAAAATTCCAAGTGTAAATCATATCGAGGTCACGTGACTTTCATTTCCCCTTAAGCCTCAGTTACACAAGGCGCGTCCCGTCACGCATCGTGATGGTTGGCCAATCAACGTGCTGACCTTCTTCTAGATTCTTGGTAAAGCTATTCTTCCATAGGTCATTACATGTGACGCGTGACGCGACGCGCTCTGTGTAACTGAGACTTTATTATGATTACAGGTTGTCGCACGACGTCACGACCTCAAACTGATAGTGACTTCTGCGAGAGATCAGTGGTTGATGAATGATGATGCCCCATCGTAAACTCGAGTTGAAACCACTGATATACCTATATTATCAATGGTTGAAACGAGTCGCCGCAACGAAGTCGTCTGCGTTGAGAACGCGGCCGAGGGGATTCAGTTGTAAAACTGGCCGTCGATGGTTGATGTCTCTGAGTGTCGGCGAGCAATGATTATCGTACCGCCCGTATCCACGGTCGTATACACAGGTCCGGAAACTCCCATGGTGGGGGTAAGGTTCTTAGCGAAGCTCGAAAGTTTCCTGCATTGGCCGCCGAAGTTCTGGCGCTGGTAGTAACCTAGTACAGGGTTGGAGTATAAACAAAGTTCCTAACCTAGAAATAGTGCTCCATGCATACTACGAGCAAGGCACAGTGTTTAATACCAGTTTTTATTTTTGGATCTGCAAATCTCGGCATTGAAAGATGCCGTGGGCTTGCTGTGTGCCGAATTGCGAATCAAAGTACCGAGTGACGCGACCCTCCGTTTATTCATATTATTATTGCAATGTTTATGATAAATAACAGCAGTTTACAATTGCCATATCACTGATTTTAAATTGATTGTTTGGTAATACGGATTAAACTTCTTCACATTCTTCCAGTGATATAAATATTCAACTGTGTAATCTTCATCACACAAAACTTGGAAGAATAGACTAACAATTAATTCTTATTTGGCGTTGTAATTTCGAAAATATCCTTCAACACAGCGATTTGTATCGGAAATTCCAAGAAAAACAATGAAAAACTAACGAAATCTGCTTCAGTAGTTTTCTTGATATCATTGAATCACGGTCAGGTATCATATCATTTATTTATTTATTTATCAAAGCTACGCAATTGAATTTGTTAATAACAAACTATAGGCAAACTGTGATCTGTACAAAAAAGTAGGTTAGGAACTTTGTTTATACTCCAACTCTGTACTAGGTTACTACCAGCGCCTCAGCACCCGTGGCAGCTGGCGAAAACACACTTGGATTCGCTAAGAACCTTACCCCCACCATGGGAGTTTCCGGACGTGTGTATACGACCGTGCCCGTATCCTCGTATTCCACGGCTGTAGAATCTGACGTGTGACGTCACGTAGGAAGATGGCCGCGGTTGTCGAAAATGGAGGAGTAGTGTAGGCTGGGGGTGGTAGGAATTTGTAGGTGTGTCAGTTACTTTTTTTCTCGCAGATATAATGTCGTTAATATGCTGCTGCATTGATTTGTATATTTCACTGTGTCACTGTAAGCAATTGCTGCTATTCCCGTGCCCTAATTTTCGGTAAACTAACCAACACAAATTACGGATAAGAGTAAAAATCGGCAAAAAAAAAGAAAGAAAAAAAAACGAAAACCGAAAAAACAAATATCCAGGTTCTAATGTACAATAACGAGGCTTATCACCTCCTCCTCGTCTTGTCAAATAAGCAGCAGCAGCAGCGGCGGCGACGGCGGCGGCTGCCCTGTTTAATTTCTATTCCCAAAGAGTCTGTGCGAATATTACCGAGAGGTTTTTAGCCCCTTGGCGCGACCGTGTGATTGTACATAAAAGTGTCTATTTCATATTAAAAATTGTTCATAACAACAACAACAACAACAACAACAATAATAATAATAATAATAATAATAATAATAATGATAATGATAATAATAACGATAACGATAAAATGAGAAAATCGTGCCGGGGGTGAAGACGAGATCCGTGAGGAAGAAGCGGCGAATTTGTGCCGTAAGAGGACCTGGTGGTGTGTGCCTGTCAAGTTCGGATAAGACCGTGTGTCAAAAATGTGGAACATGATGTGCGACGTGATGCCAACTATCTCGGAAGACAGCATAAGCCAGAGGAGCTCGCAGTTCTCTGGGGAGGATGCGAACTTCGAACAGCTGATGGTCTCTATGTTGGACGAGAGGGACAAGCTGATGGACTCCCTCAGGGAGAGTCAGGAACGACTGCAGGAGGCCGAAGGCAGGCTGCAGGAGGTCGAGAAAGAACGCGATGCCCTCAATCGACAAATAAACGCCAACATTCCCCAGGTAAGGACCAGCCTCGCGGTCTGTCGGTTCTTCGGATCGATGCCGAGAGCGTAACGGAACCAGTGATGCAGCATTCGCGTAGAGGACGGAGATCGTGCCGACGACGACGACGACCACCTCGAAATGCTAGATATTTCGAGGTTTATTGATTGGCGAGAGGGCCTAAGCGCCATTTTCGCGAAACCACAAGCCCTCTCTCCGTTTCGAGGGCTGTCACTCGATAACGCCCTCTCGAAAATTATATTTTCCCCATTTCATTTCGTTACCGTTGGTGTTATGACCGTCTACACGGCCGCGTCAAGGAGACTGCGAAACATGTGTCGATAACGATGTCATTCTTCTACTCGTTCGTAAGATGCGTCTCGTCGTCGTGACCCAGAGAGCGAGGTCGACGGAAAGGCGTTGTGGATAATTCTTCTTTCTGGATGATTGGGGTGCTTCTTTTTGTCTCACACATGCGAGCGAGAGATAACGTCGCGACCATTATCTCTGGTTTTGAGGCTGCTCATTGAGCTCATCATAATTACCAATGCCGCCTATACGCGAAGTGTATTTTCGGTCTACTTTCTTCTCTTACCGAATTACAGGTAGGTCACGTGACAGAAGTGATTCTTTCGCGACGCCCCGATGTTTGTACGGGTGTAACTGGTTCGGTGGTAGAGTTATTCCTGTTGTTTCAAACGAACGATGAACGCCGTGGGCGCGGTCCGTGTTTCGAATTATTTACATCATAGATAGCGCACAAACCGTTCCCACTTCCGGTAGCCTTTTAACCGGGTTAATTATCGTCATGCCCGTACTCGACGAATATAGACTAGATATGGGCGAATTTTAAACTGAAACTCAAACTGAACAGAGACGAGACGGAATAATGGAAAGCGGCAGCTTATAATCCTTTTCATTAATTCCCGAATCTCTTCTCTCACGTCAGGTCGGCGATCGTCGATCGAGTTTCGCGGTCCCAGGGAACCGGAGGTGGCAGGTAGGGAGGTTGAGGGCTGAATGCTGAGGGCTTAGGCGATGGCTCGGCGAGATCGATTCAGCCCTCCTGGTACTGTATACTATTACGCCCGTCGTCGCGTCCTCTTCTCTGCCTCCTCTCTTTCAGAGACAAACACGCGATAGTAGTTCAAACGATCTTCGGAACCATGTAGTTTTTTTTTTCTCGCGTGTTATTTGCGAGAGATGAAAAAAGAAGACGCTATTGTTATTTGAATCAATTTGAAAGGCAGTTGATGCCGACGATTTGTCGTATATTGTGGTGATGGCACTGCCAGAGAGCCCGTCGAGGGGCTATTCACTTCGATTTTGGGTGTACAGGTGACTTCCGACTTCCAAAGACTTCCGAAAACTTCCAAAGACTTCCGAACACTTCCGAGACTTCCAAAGAATTCCAAAGAATTCCACAGACTTCCAAAGACTTCTTCGAATTCTAACCGAAGACTTCCAAAGAATTCCACAGACTTCCGGAGACTCCGGAGACTTCCAAAGACTTCCAAAGACTTCCGGAAACTTCCAAAGACTTCCGAAGACTTCCGAGACTTCCAAAGACTTCCAAAGAGACCGTGTACATAAGACTTCCCAAGTGAATAGCCCCTCGGAGCCCGTAGAAAACATACTAGACCGTATTTCTTATATGCCTCTTCCGCCTTTCTTTCTGCATACTACCTATATATGCACGCAATTCTCGTTGCTTGACGCTTCTAAGTTTTCCCGTTGCTACTTTCACACTAATTCTCGCGTCCTAATCATAAGTAATATCGGTAGCGTGTACAATTGGACATTCTAAAAAAAGGAAGAATGTGTTTATTCTAAGAGAGTTGCCGATTTAATTCGTCGTTATTGTGCAAAAGATATGAGTCAATCAACTGGGTGACTGCAAAAGAGCAAGGCGGGGTCCATCCTACACGTAATCGACTATAACCGACCGATTTCTCACGTGACTTCATTCTTATTGTTAGACATAGTTTATATCTGTCGTTAGAAATTTTTGGCTGCCGGTTAAGACTGCTTCTAGGCGTAGTACTACGTATGAGCCATTCAATGCCATCTCAACCAATGATTTTCCCTCGCCGATCTTGATCTGTTTCGTAATTTTTTATTATACGGCTGCCATCGCTTACAAAAACACTTCAAGACAGCTATTTCATCTTTCCATCAAAGTTTGAGGAAATCGGTTGTTCGACAGTTACAAAAGAGTTGATATTAATTTTGATCGTTCAAGACACTGAAAATTGCCGGAAAGTTTGGAAACTTTAAAGTTCTCATTTTGAGCTTTATAATATTTCAAGCACTCATTACTGATAATGAGTCAAGATAATTACCGAATCCACGGCCAATTTGTTGGATACCAGCGCACAACGCGGAACCCAAGTTGTACTGAATTTATTCTTCTTGCACCAGCTACCACTCCAACCTGATCTTAATTTTTAACTTGTGACTTGAGTGTGAGAGCTGGGGTCCCTCATAAACTTTATAGTTTTTAACTTGAATACCACGCGATTGGTGACAATATAAAAAAATACAACTGTCAAGCACGTGCATCGTGAACTTGCACGTAAACGGTACGTTCACACCGCGTGACGCTCACAGGTTGAATTTGTCACATCAATCTTTTACAAAGAGAGAGAGAGACGACAATCTTTTATAAAGAGATCGTTGTTCAAATGTTTATCCGATGATAGATGTTAACGGCCGCCTGCAGAAGACGAGTTGGTTATACATAGGGGAGAGTGGGGTCCCTCGTGACACATTTTTCTCATCTAGAATTTCACCCTGTTTATCTACTCAACTCAACACATCTCGGTATCCATTGTATGACATAGACATTCAAGTACGTAAATCAAAGTCAATTAACATGTAAACTTCGCTGTAATAATAAAAATTTACCGAATTCCAAGATAGTGCAAACGGCACAAGGTGCCCCATGCATGGGGTACCTTGTGCCACGGTGTGGGGCAGAATGTGACATATACTGTAAAACGCGGGGCACCGTGTGCCACGAAAGAAAAGCGGACACATAACCTATCGAGTCTCAGTAATTGTTCATTGTATTTTTTGAGTCCACATCACACAGTGCTGCGTATCCAATTCGTAGCAGTTCTACAGATATTTTTTTATTTATTTAGTACAACTATTGTTTTATGCTAGATTGCCGGGATATAGGTATATCATTTGTTTACGTAGCGATCTTATCTCAAGTGAGTTCGGCGCTCGCTCAGCGCTGCTGCCTTACCGACGCATCGTGGCGGCGTGCGAACTACAACTGTAGTATATGTATTTCCCGTCACAAGGAGCCCCACAAAAATGTGTCACAATGTACCCCACTGCCCGTTGTTAATGTTTTCAATGATTATTTTGCAGAGGTTACATTTTCAGGTCATGTTACTTATACTCGCACTTGCTTTTATAAATGGCTAATGATATATGAGAAGGCTTTCAACAAAAACTCCATGGCAATGGATAATAGAAGGATTTACACGAGGCATAAAAACCAGCTTTCGGAAGGCCCAAATCTATTTTTTTGTTTTTCTACATGATGTCGACCTGTCAATGTACGAAAATAGGATAGAACTGACATATTTCAGACAAGGCATGATAGGTTAATAGTAAAAAATTTCTGCCAGAAGCGGAAATCGGGATATGCGTAGTGGAACAAGGTGCCCCATGTCACAAGGGACCCCACTCTCCCCTACATATAGTATACGCGGTCAAACACCCATTCGTATCATTATGAGAGAAAAGAAGAACCCTGGCTTCGAAGTGCATACAGTGAAACCTCATTCAAAGGGTATGGCGAAGAATACGTATAAGTGCGAATTACGTTTAAGTGAAATACTTTAGTATTGCAAATATACTGCCGGGACCAAAGAAATGTCACGTATAAGCGAGAAAAACGTACCGAGTCCGAATCGTACAAAAGAGGTTTCACTGTATCATAATAGTAGTTAATTACCTCTTAACGTGTGCAATTGTAAGGATGTTACAAAATTAGCAGGAGTTTGTTTTCCCGTCCATCTAATACAGTGATGATTTTTGTCACGTACGAAAAGAATACTATTCTTGAAACACGATTGACATACTTTTCAGTTCCTTATACCTTTCTGGTAATAGATATATACCTACGCAAGAAATCGCAGAAAATCAGAGATGGTAAGGTATTTCCAGGTTTTGTGCACATTCTTTCCAAGGGTTATTCGTAGCTAGTTATTGAGACTTTCGCAATAAATTTTGTAAGAGTCTGAATGAATTGGACAACTTTTCACCGCGAAACAACAAAATTAGAAAATTCAGTTTGTAAAATGCCAGCGGTGGCCTAGCTGCAATCTTCTTTATACCCAATTGAGTATAGAAGCGATGACTATGCAACTACAAGACTTATATTTGTAGGCATATTGGCGAGGATTACATTTCTCGGTTCATTATGGGTTACGTAACGTTACCTTTACCAAAGCTCCAATAAATCTGCAAAAGTTTGCGAATAGTCTGATGATACCTGATTGTCTCCGAAAATATAATGGTTTTTTTTTTTTGCTCCCTAATAGAGATACTCCGAGTCAGAAATATATTTCAACGGGAGAAAATCACAACCACTTGACAGAGATGAGAAATGATTTGACGCCTATACCTGTGAACCTAC
The DNA here is from genome assembly GCA_018257835.1 of Euura lappo. NCBI lineage: Eukaryota > Metazoa > Arthropoda > Insecta > Hymenoptera > Tenthredinidae > Euura > Euura lappo. The sequence continues at coordinate 107,628 of JAEUYN010002348.1, read as the reverse complement.
TAGTGGAGGGAATGTAATTCAGCTAGCTCTTTTTAAATTGCGAGAGCCACGCAAGGCTGTTGGCTGGCCGGGTGCAATGCACGCTGCGCTACCGATCAATACTCACTTCCGGCGCATGAATGAACCACCCTCTACCCTTCGCCCTTCGCCCTCTCTTCCTGACCTATTACTAGCCTCTAACCCCCCGAGCTCTCACTACGCGACCTCACTCACTTACCCCTTCCAACCAACCTGCAGTCTCGTTAAATGTGCTTGTTTCCACATCTACGTTTTTTCGTTCGCTTCATTCGTTTCAATTTTCGGTTCTTATTGTGCAACTATTCAGAATCGATCGACATTCACTCATTCCCTTTTTTGAGCACTCAGGTTTCATACTTTTTCTGAGTTGGCTGAAAGAAATTTGAAACTGTATGAAAAAGTCCGATCCCGACACGTTCCACTTTTCAGCTCCTATGGGCTATGAATTTAGTCGTCTTTTACTTTCGATTTCACTACCTATCATGGCCCCGGGTGAACAGCAGCCCGATTACGGTGATCGTTATGTTTGAATGTACGCTGTGATCTGCCAAATCGTATTCTGTACTTATTGTGGCAAATAAAAGTGAAATAGGTAGAACATTGTTTCTGATGGGCCCAGCTGATTCCAACTTTTTCATTCCGGTTTATCACACGTGATACCGGTTGTACAAGTCGTAAGCTGTGCTCTTTCAGCGATCCAATCTGTTAACACAGCTATAATATTACCTTGAAGTCAGCGTGGACGCGGCATTGGGGATATTTTTCAAATAGCTTCCTCCTGCCTGCACCGAGGGAATCGATCTTCGCTATGTAGAAGTCCTGCATCACGCGATACTTGAGCCGACCTTCGAAAGGGTCAGGGTTTGCAACATCAGGCGATGAATTATCCTCCTCGCTTTTCTCGTGGATGATGATTCTTGTGAATCGCTAGCAGTTTCCATCATCAGACGTTCATCTGCGTGGAAATCATCTTCTTCAGCTTTTCTCACTCGCCGGCGTCTAGCCACAAACTCTTGACCAACGTTTCGGCGGTCACGAAGTTTTCTATCAACATGTCGACCATCTCATCCCTGCGGTTCGTCATCCTCGTTACTAACTTGATCACGTAGTCGTCGGAGACGTAATCAAACGTTCGTCTCTCCATCCTAACGCGGCAATGACGATGGACTCTATTAAAAAAATATACTATAGCAACACTGATCTCACACTCTTCCTCCCCGTTTTCCAGCAGTTTGCGGCTATTTCTCTACTCGGTTGACTCACTGATGGAAAGTAAAAATTTGTTGAGACGTCATCGACTATTAAGTTACATAATGGGATGGAGACGAACTATACCAGAAACAAGTTTTACGGCATTACGATTTTAGCACCGCGCCACCTTGACCCACAGACTTGTAGATCATGTTCGGTGAAACGTTATATGTAGAATTTTTAATAGTACTCCTGTTTCAACGATTCATTTCAAGGGAATCCCTTCACCATTATAAAAGCAACTAAAATCAGTTACAAATCATGTGACAACGACGAATTAGTTGAATCGATTAATGAAAGTAGTGTAGCTGCTCAATACCTACGACGTTATATTAGGAAACACTTGTATCCACCTTCAGATCTTGTACTCGAATGATGAGAAATTAACTTTGGAGCGATGTAACCGAGGGGTGAATCACAAAGGAAATGTGGTGTACGAAGGGCCGGAAATGTCGGGAGATGTCGAGGAAATGTTAGGAAATGTCGGGAATGTCGGGAAATATCGGGTCGGGAAATGTCGGGAAATGTTGGGAAATGTCAGGAAATGTTAGGAAAGGTTGGGAAATGTCAGGAGATGTGAGGAAATGTCGGGAAATGTTGGGGAAATGTCGGGAAATGTTGGGAAATGTCAGGAAATGTTAGGAAAGGTTGGGAAATGTCAGGAGATGTGAGGAAAGGTCGGGAAATGTTGAGGAAATGTCGGGAAATGTCGGGAAATGTTGGGAAATGTCAAAAAATGTTAGGAAAGGTTGGGAAATGTCAGGAGATGTGAGGAAAGGTCGGGAAATGTTGAGGAAATGTCGGGAAATGTCGGGAAATGTTGGGAAATGTCAGGAAATGTTAGGAAAGGTTGGGAAATGTCAGGAGATGTGAGGAAATGTCGGGAAATGTTGGGGAAATGTCGGGAATATCGGGAAATGTCGGGAAATGTTGGGAAATGTCAGGAGATGTGAGGAAATGTCGGGAAATGTTGGGAGATATCGGGAAATGTGGGGAAATCTGGGGGAGATATTGTGTACACATTTTTGCTAGTGATTTACCCCTCGGATGTGACGATTACCTCCAAATTCCTTCCAAAAATGATTGATTATAAATATTCTGATTTATGTTAAAAATAGGTGTCTACCCCAATCCTCACCGAATTGGTCTCTGATTCTTAGCTTCCGGTTTCCGTGAAAACAGAAAAAAAGAGGAAATTATTGTAATCAATCCGAGAGTGAAGAGTTGAGTTTTCACTAGATATGCACGTTTTGGGGCTCAGAGAATCATCTCCACTTATTGAAAGTTTGACGTATGGGTGTGTGTGTGTGTGTGTGTGTGTGTGTGTGATGTAATAAAATTTTTGTCGGGACGATACCCCGAGAACGAGTGCACGGATTTCGACAAAATTGGGCTTAATCGACACGGCTTCCCTCAGCGCAAAACTGACTAGATTCTGACTCTGATAATTGGTTCAGTATCCACCGAATTAATTGAATAACGAAATTCTAAAAATTAAATTGAAAATTACGATGTCTAAGAACGGATGAACAGATCTGGACAAAAATTGATATCGGAAGGTTTTCTGGGTCGCTGATCACGAATCCGCAGTCAGATTTGCGAAATTAAATTCAAAATGATGAAGTAGCTCGAAATATTCAAATTCCAATTGAAATTGCAGGCATCTGAAGGTTTTTGGAGTCAAGTTTTTGAAGTCACAGACCACGAATTCTTCGTCGTTGAATTTCCGAAAGTTGAAACCAAATAATAATATCTTCCAACAAAAATCTATGAATACGAGGAATACAAATACAAATACTATGCTGCATCGTAGATTTTCTCTTCTTGATATGTTATTCGGGGGATGTTTCCGCATCGATTGATTATAATCGAGTCAGTCTGGAATTATTTTTGGGTCAAATGCTAGATTGACTAGACTAATACTATCGGGACGGAGAAACGTGACACCTGGCGATGATGTTCTGTACCTGATTGTTAGTAAATAAAAATGATAAAGCATTTGGACAGGAAGGAAAAATGTTCAAGCCTGTTCTGTGCCTCGTTTCCAACAAGCTTGACAATGTTTTGGGTCTGACTGCTCTCTTCCATGCTTTTGCACTGATCGTGAGATGAAATCAGTCGAAGCCAAGTGTCTCGATTTTACATCCCAATAGTAGTCGCGCGTTGTCTTACCCACTGCTGTACACGCCAGTTAAAAAAACCACATATTTGTATCAAGAGACTCGGTAGAGTCTCGCCAAGTACATTGAAACAAATTTTTTTTTAGGCGCGAGACTCAACGGCTCTATATACCCGAGCGACCACTGTTTCGGCCGAACGGCAATTTTTAAGTCCCGTTTAATCCGTCTTCGTGACAAATATCGCGTTTCGCATGCAAGGGTTTGAATCTGGACTCGAGAAGCTCGCATTTAAGCCCAATTTGAACGTAATCAGCCAACTGAGAGCTTAGATATGATTAATTATAGAATTCTGATACCCCGTTTCATCGCCAATTTCGTTTCCTCCGTCAGGCGTGATTTCCAAATTCCAAATATGGGGGATTCCACGTCAAATCGATCGAAAAAACGAGATTTTTGCCCTTTTGATCTGCTTGTCCTTTTGCACAGTCAAACTACATGTTGAAAGGATGAACTGTGATTTTTTTCAGATTTTTTCGACCCATCATTCTATCACGAAAAATCATCGAATAAATTGATTTTAAATTTTTTTGAACTTTTCGCGCCTACATAGCTCAAAACGTGAACCATGTATGAAAAAAGTTCCAATACGAATTTTTTTTTTTTTGTGAACTTTTCGAGAGTATTTTCATCAGGTTTTTAATACCCCGTTCAAGTGTATATTTTAATACGAAATGAGTGTAAATCATTCATAACTCAAAAGTGCCCCGATCGAATTGGCTAGAATTTATACACAGCGTGTCTTTTTCAATGCCAAAGGTTGTCTGAAAATTTCAAAGTGAGCCGAGCAGTGGTTCAAAAAATACATTAACAAATATTCGCACAGTGGCGAGAATTCGGCGATTATGAGGTCGCAAAACAGTTTTTTCGGCCACGATTCGAAAATTCAAGATCAATATTTATTATTCTTATTTGTGTGCTCGCGATCGCCCTTGAATTTTTGAACCGCGGCCGAAAAAACTTTCTTGCGACCTCATAATCGCCGAATTCTCGCCACTGTGCGAATATTTGTTTAAGTATCTTTTGAACCACTGCTCGGCCCACTATGAAATTTTCAGACAACTTTTGGCATTGAAAAATACATGCTGTGTAAAAATTTCAGCTAATTCGATCAGGGCACTTTTTTGCTACTGAAGATTTTTGAAGATTTTTCACCAAAACTGCAGTTTTGCGAGACAAAAAATTATTTTCAGAATTTTCCAAGAAAGACGCGAAACTTTTGTATAAGAACTTTTTTCATTGCTCGTCTGGATTTCACGCTATCTAGTAAAAAAATACTTGGTCCGAAAAATCTGAAAAAAATCACAGTTGATCTTTTCGACGTGTGATTCCACTGTGTAAAAGGGGACAAACAGATCAAAAGGGGTCAGGGAAATCGATCGTTGGATTTGACGTGGAATCCCCCATATATAATACTATAGAAAGTCGTTCGAGTAATAGGCAAGTTACGTGCTGCTAAAATATCGCAGATTTTCCGATCTTATGACAGGATAAGAAACAATGAAATTTATGATTCCCCACTGAAATGGATATATGATTTCTAAGAGAATGAGATGAAATCACTGAAATTTGGTAATACATAACCTATGGGATCGATCGTGCTATATTGTAATTGAAATGAAATGATACTATACGATGTTGAAAGTTCGTATCATGTTTTGCCTTGTGTAAAAATATTCATTCAGACCAGCGATTTATTGGTATGCGAAGAGTCCGAGGGATGAATCACAAGCAAAAATGTGTACACCACGTCTCCTTTATCTCAATACCTCCCAATATCTCCCAATATCTCGCACGATATCTCCTGATATAATTTTCAATATAAATCCGAAAATTTCTCCCAATATCTCCCGAAATCTAAAAAAATTTCCCAATATTTCCCGATATCTCCCAATATCTCCCGACATTTCCTACTCTCTGTACACCACACCTCCCTTGTGATTCAGCCCTCGGAAGAGTCCTAAGGAATAACAGACGTATATCCCGGCAGACAGTGCTCCGTACTGCACATTTCCAACACGGTTTCATGAGTTACTTTTCAGTTCTAAACTGTCCACCGACTACGTCTGTTTTCTCAGGACTTGACGATATGAACAACCGTTCAATTGTTTTGGTTAAATTTTCGCACGCCTACTTCTAGCTCTACAGAGAAAATGTGTACGCTGCAGTATGCTCCGGAGGTTTTCTTCGATGACTTAGCTTTCAATTTTCACGTTGCGGAACAGCTCTTGGAGCACTCGAGTAACACGACGTCAAATCGTCGGATTCTGACGATAAGAATAACTTGATGGACCGCAGGGAACGGACGAATCTTGCCATGCAATCTAATAACAGAAGTACTATCTCGAAAAACTTTATTGAGTGTTTATCGACAGTTGTTCATTGATTTTCATACATTTCCATACTGTTAGTATTTTTGTAGGAGATCGTGAAAACAATATACTGGAGCATGGCAGGATACGGATTTCCACTTATCCTGAAGTTCATTGTCGGACAATTTTAAATGTATTCATCCGGCTAAGACTTTGGTGAAATTTTGAAAATCGCTATCAGATGTCAAATAAAAAAATTGTTCCAGCCAGACAGAATGAATGTTTAAACTTATCGTGTATTAAATGGGTTCTAGCATTTAAAGGAAAGAGTTTTCAGTTGGATCAATTGAAAGATGTTTCGCAAAAAAATGCTGGGCTCTTAGAGTCGTTTAGAAGTTACACCACCAAAGGTGCCAAAACAATCGGACAAATCGGAAGAAATCTCACGGAGATCAATCTTAACTTTGATAAGACAAGTTTTCATATTCCAAAAACGAGTGTTTACTGGAAAAAGGAAATTTCTTAAATGATATACTACGATATGAACAAAAAAGAGATTACAATTTTTTCTCCCATGCCAAATATATTTTCGCAACATTTATCGATGTACCTAAGTGGTCGAGGAAAATCGTGGTGTACAAAAGAAAAAAAATCCTGTTGTCCATGATATCTCTATCAGAAGTGTGGAGTCGGAAAAGATTGTGCATTTTTTTTCTCAAAAAGCCGGACATTCTGGCATATTTTCTGTCTGCATTATTTTTTGAAAAAAGTCAAAGCTCTTGAGGTTAGAGCCAGTTGGAAAAAGTCCGTTTGCGAAAAAGTTGAAAAATCGGAGCATGCAAAAGAATAGAAAAGGTGACGTGATTCTCGTCGCCAATATTGAGTACTTTGAGACAAGATAAAAATCGGAAAAAAATCAACCACAATCAAGACGATAAGAGTATTCATTTTGGATAATAATAATGCCCAACAGTTATCAACAAATTGTTTAAACAAAACATTCTTTAACAAATTTTTCGGTAACGTTATTTTTTTAATGTCAAATGAACTCGTTAATCTTTCTGAATACACATGAATTTTTTAAGAATTTTGTCACTATTTTGAAATTTCCTATTTTGAAATGTTCGAATAAATATTACATATTTTCTATACTCATGTATTTCCTTGCATACATATATTATGCTTCACAATTTCAGTGAAAATTCTGAAAAATCATAACTTTTTTCCAACGAGTTTTGCCCCTAACGAAACTCGCGCGAAAAGTTAATGCTTTTTGGGAACTGTTCGAGAAAAAATCAGCGATCGAATCGAAAAATATGTAATTGCCGAAAATCGTGGTTGAATTTTTGCAGAATATTTATGTTTATATCTAATAACTTGGGCATTTTTCAATCGATCGTCATCATCTTGGAACGGCCTGAAAGAAGACAGAAATACGCACATTTTGAAAAAAAAATGACTCAAATCCGTCCATTGGTTGGAAAGTTACGGCCGTTTGAACGAAAGACGAACATTTCGAGATTCGTAAAAGTGCGTTTTCGTCAAAAAATTAGAATAGCCGTACAAGCGGACAAAATTTTTTTACAGGAAAATGAAAAAATACGGGTCTCCTTGAATTCGCTGAAGAATGACAGACATTTTTTCCGAACCGTTTGAATTTCTCGTCCCCACCTTGCACCGGCCCATATCAAATTTTCAAAATCCTGGAAGAAAGCAGAAAAAATGTATAAAGAAGAAGCGTGATACGTAATTTTCTATTCTTGGCTGTAACTTATTTCCAACAATACGGGATACTTTTTGTTTTACCCTAATATTTCTGTGCTCTACCGATAAATCAGAATGAGCGTGTTTCGACTCCAAGAAATTTCGCTCCTGACGGCCGGCAACCTACGACACAGAAATGTATGAATAATTTCAGCCCGGTAGGCACTCCAGATATTCCAGAAGAGTGAATATTCTATTAAACCTGAATGTTGACATTTGCTCAAATGTACTAATTTATTGATTGTTCACTGCATGTGAAAATACGAAGGTGTCCTTACAGCAGGCTCACACGTTAATATCCTTATGCTCCATTACAGCTTGACTAGATCTCCGTACACTTTTCTTTTCCTGAATTATTATCTCATATCCAATGAATTAAGTTTGAGAAGTGGTGCGCGGCCGAGGGGTTAACCATTCGTCCGTCGACCGTACACCTGACTTCAGGATTTCAAGACTTCATGAAGTCAGCTGACTTCAACTGACTTCAACTGACTCCAACTGACCTCAACTGACTTCAGCTGACTTCAAGTGAATTCAAGTGACTTCAAGTGACTTCAACTGACTTTCAGCTGACTTCTGCTGCTTACTGACTCGCGACTTCAGCTGACTTCAACTGACTTCGAGTGACTTCAGCTGACTTTAAGTGAATTCAAGTGACTTCAAGTGACTTCAACCGACTTTCAGCTGACTTCTGCTGCTTACTGACTCATGAATTCAGCTGACTTCAACTGACTTCAACTGACTTCAGCTGACTTCAAGTGAATTCAAGTGACTTCAAGTGACTTCAACTGACTTTCAGCTGACTTCTGCTGCTTACTGACTCGCGACTTCAGCTGACTTCAACTGACTTCGAGTGACTTCAGCTGACTTCAAGTGACTTCAACTGACTTCAGCTGACTTTAAGTGAATTCAAGTGACTTCAACTGACTTTCAGCTGACTTCTGCTGCTTACTGACTCGCGACTTCAGCTGACTTCAACTGACTTCGAGTGACTTCAGCTGACTTTAAGTGAATTCAAGTGACTTCAAGTGACTTCAACCGACTTTCAGCTGACTTCTGCTGCTTACTGACTCATGAATTCAGCTGACTTCAACTGACTTCAACTGACTTCAGCTGACTTCAAGTGAATTCAAGTGACTTCAAGTGACTTCAACTGACTTTCAGCTGACTTCTGCTGCTTACTGACTCGCGACTTCAGCTGACTTCAACTGACTTCGAGTGACTTCAGCTGACTTCAAGTGACTTCAACTGACTTCAGCTGACTTCAACTGACTTCAATTGACTTCAGCTGACTTCAACTGACTCACTGACTTCAATTGACTTTCAGCTGACTTCAACTGACTTCAACTGACTTCAACTGACTTTTCGGCAAGGTGTACACCTGACTTCAAGAGTGGTTAACCCCTCGTGCGTGGCTAATACTAAGATTCATCGGTCAAATATGGCGTATTCCAACCATTATCGCACAGGATTTGACTCTACATTTTAGAATTTTTTAACAAATTTTTTTACGATGTAGGTCTAGACCAAAGGAGCATATGTGAAATTTCGAAATTTTTGGTTTCCATCCCGTCAAAGAGGGCGAAAAACACGAGTTTTCAATGCATGTGTGGTAGAAAAGACCTTCCATTCGTGTGTATCACGGAGGAAATACCGCGTGGTCAATTCTGAATCCATGAATATGTGAGATTTGGAAAAAATAATCGAAAGTTATTAGATTCAGAATTGACCACGGGGTATTTGGGAATTTTTTGAGAATTTTCTCAACGTTGAATGGAAAAAAATCGGCCCATCATCGGACAGGTGTCGAAATGATCGGGATGGAAAATGAGATTTTTGAGAATTTTTGGGGATTTAAAAAAATTCAATTTCGAGATAGGTTCGAATAATCATAAAAAAATAAGGGCTGGCGGAAAAAATCTGAAAAAATTCAGAAGCACTTTTTTTTGTTCGGAGAATATCATAAAAAATTGTGAAGCGAATCAGAAATGGTGAGGGAAAATCATTGGTCGAGTTGACATGGAATGCCGCAGATAGAACTACATCGAAAAAGTTTTTTCTTTTAATTAAATGATGTCGAGTTGAGTCGGTAAAATTATGCAACAAATTACAAATATTCCTGAGGTTCCAGATTTATTGTTGCAGAGGGTCCTCTTTGCTGTTTCTAGGCCTCTCAATACTACTAAATGAATCCATATCACCGCTCGTTCCGTCTTGCACAGCGGCGGAGATTTGACGTTCGTGACACTAGCCCTGTGTGACAACTAGCCCCGGTCTCCCCTACATACCTCATACTGATGCTTCCATACTTAATGTTCATTTATTTCACTCCGTGCGTAAAGCGCGACTTTTCGCACGCAAGCGTTCATATCTCTCGTTCTCTAGCTTGATCAATAAGTATACACTGAGAGAAGCACCTTGCGCTTCCACCAGAAAAAATGTAGTAGTGTATGTGCCTATGTGCTACATACGCAGTGTACATAAATAGACGTAGTACATGATAAATGTATGCACTGAATCAATTATTATGTGTTTGTATACGGGGAATTTCAACCATTATTGTCCAAGATTTAAATTTACATTTTTTATTTTTTTTTTATAATTTTATACGATGTAAGGGAGAAATTCGGGCGATTAAAGATAAAGATTTCTCGATTTCTCGGCCAATAATCTTGTCGGTCGAGACGATATTCTTCTCTTGTCTCGACTCGTCAAAATATTTCGAGTCTAGAAAAGCTAATGCTCGAGACGAGAAATTTCTCGTTGTTACGAGACAAGACAAGAAATTTCAACAATTTTTTTTTGTTATTCCAAAATAAAAAAATAGTTGTGGGTATCACATACTCATTTGAAATGGGGTAAATTATTGAAAAAAAAGAACGATTGAATTGATTGAATTAAGGGAACCAAAGAACAGTTGAAACATTTAATTTGAAACGAGAAAATTAGGATGAACCAAATTAATGAATTCGAATTACTTCAACCCAAAAAACTATTGTGACATTCGTATCTTGAGCCCCCCCCCTCCGGACTACTATTAATACCGAATTCTCAGTGAATCACCCATTTGCCAAGTAATGGGAGAACACAAATACTAGAATAGCTGTACTCAGGCAGACTTTTTCTGTAAACCGGAAACGCGAAAAGTGATTTTCCAATGTACACTTTCTAAACTTACCTGAAATACATCGCAATCTTTCGATTAAGAGCATGCTCCAGTCATTCTTTACTCTTCTTTACCGACCGTACCCGGTTTTCACTTGTTTTCACTGATATCAAAGCCTACGCGTCACGAGCGCGGAAAAGTAACCAACAGCGCAATTCTAGATGGAATTCCGAAGATATATATTGTTACGGAGTACAAGGACTAAGTAACAGAATTAAAAGGGTCCTCCCGAAATGATCAAGGCGAAGCGTGAAAGAGTAGGTTTATCAATGAATCAAGATTTTATTAACGGAACGTGTTTCCAGTTTTAAGTCTGAAACAAGACTAATATTCACAATAATGCTGGTCGTCGAAGCGACCAGAAGATTCCGCTATTTCTCTTCAGTTATTTAACATGCGAAGGTTTATCTTTTAAGTCATGCACAAAGTGTTCATGAAGTGAGGAGGCACCTCCGTTACACTGCCCCCCCCCCTCAAACGTAGAGTCGACCCGACTCGAAAACAGGTCGTCGGGGACGACGCGCTGGGTGTTGTCTTCCATCGAGAGAATCGGAGCTGCGGCTCAAAGGTATGGTTCGGACCCTCGACTACCACGCGACATTCGCCTTCACTCTCGGGGTAAACCGCAGAAAACCCCGAGAACGCGGTCAAACACCAACTCTTGTCCGAGAACAGGAACTCAGGAACCAGGAACTCAGGAACCAGGAAAAACGAGGATCTCAGGAACTCAGGCCTGGAGAAACTCAAGACTCCACGGAACGTTGGTCTTGGGCCCGGAGAACGAAAGAACAAGGATGTCACAGGATAGGGCAGGCCAACGATCACAGGAGATCCAGGGAAAGACGGGGAGATCGTCTAGAAATCAGAGGACAAGAATGAATCCTCAGATAATACGGGGAAAATCAAAGAATTAAATCTCCGTTTTCCATTGTTTCTCAGCGAAACGGGATTTAATTATCAATACACACAGTATAAATAGTAAAAAAACAGAATAAACTCCGGAATAAAAGAAATTGGAACGATCATAGCTCATATCCAGTTTGAGAGAGTCCGATCTTCCAAAAATCCATGAAGAGATCCGTGTTTCGCTGAAGACGTGTAGAAATCCGTGTCTTTCCGAAGGTAGATTGAGATCCGTAGATTAAGACTGCTGTAAGAAACACATCTTCGACCAAGACCAGGGATTTCTCAATCATCCCATCAGGTTGAAGAGGATAACTGTAAAAATGCCTAACACAAATAGGTTGAGAAACGAAGCAATCCGAGCGACGTTCAGATAATTCAGATCCTGAGGCAAAGCCATGAGCTACTCTATCAAAACACTCGTCTCGAGGTCTCCTTTAAAGTATGAGTTTAAAATGTTTAAAGATCATTGTCCTTTAAGAATTATCGTCCCATCGACTTATTGACGACGCGAGGGCACTAGGTTCGTAAACAATAACTGTCCCATCGACTTATTGACGACGCGAGGGCACTATTGTCCCATCGACTTATTGGCAATGCGAAGGCACTTGCTGTATGAACAATAATTGTCCCGTCGACTTATTGACGATGCGAGGGCACTACGTTTGTAAGCAATAACTGTCCCATCGACTTATTGGCAACGCGAGGGCACTATTTTCCAATCACTTCAATTATGGTTTGGTTATCGTGTTTTTAATTCCCATAAGTAATCACAATTCCTCTAGTATAACCTCCTTTGATAAAAACTGTCCTCAGACTGAAGAAATGACACACACTTCAAATCAATAACTGACGCCAACTTCAAATTATTGAACAGCGCCACATTCACGCATCGTATTCGGTCACAGAGTTTGAGTCGAAGGATTTATCATTAACTTCACTCAAATCACTCATAACCTGATAGAAAGAAAATTAGGCTATAGAGGTTAGGCTGAAAGAGAGGCCTGAAATTAGGGTTGGATTCATCATCCGAAACCCCTACTACCTCTTATACATATAACTGATTCGTCAAAAGTTGAAGTATGATTATTAGGCAAAATTCTGTGTAAATTATGTTAAGGTTATTATAAGGTAGAAGATAGTCTTCGTCCCTTGTCTACCTGCTTTTAGTTTCTTGGTTGGCTCAGATTTTGATTACGTCCCCGACTATTTTCGCGGAAATTACAAGCGGGTGTTCGCGAACTTGAAGGTGAATTATAGAGATGTTGATTTTGGTCTGAGCCGTCACGACCGTTACTATCCCGGTCACGCCACGAATTCTGTCTATCTGGCTGATTTCTATCCAAATTGTCGATGTGACGTTTCAAAGCGAAACATTTTTGGGCATCATGACCTGTCTTTTTGCAAAATAAACAAGTTTTAATATAGTTTCGGTTTTGCTGCCTCTCATTATAACTCTCGTTATTTCGGTGGGAGTTGGATTGGCTCTGTTGCGGCCAAGGAGTGGTAGAGGGTTTCGCTGGGGAACTCTTAACAGGAGGAGCGGGTTTTTCCTCAGCGATTTGACGAACTCGTTGAGAGCCCAGGGCCTCTTGATTGAGGATTTCAATCTCCAAACCTCTAACAATAGCGTCACGCAGGGTAGGAGGCTTGGCCATCTTTAGAGCATGTTTCGTCGCTGGGTCTGAGATTGCGTTTATAAATCGAGCACAGGTTAATTTATCCCTGCTCGCTCCAAGACAATCTGGGATAGCACTACGTGCTAACCGCTCAAGATCATGACCAAGAGTGGCCAGATCTTCTCCCTTTTTCTGTCGCCGATTTTCAAACTGTGTGAAATAAAGATCCGAAAGGTGTTCGTCCCCGAAACGCAATTTCAGAGCAGTGCAGATTTTTATGAAATCTCGCGCGTCTGAGTCAGTTAACGAGCTCAGTGCGCTCAAAGCATCTCCTCGCAAAGACGCGGTCAAAGTCGCAGCCTTCTCTGCGAAACTCCAATTGTTTAACTCCGCGATCATGGTGAATTGTCGCTCGTAAATGGCCCACGGAGTCGAACCGTCATAATTACTCGGTCTCACATTCTGTGAGTTCTTGGATCGGTTTTCCGAAGCAGAGACTCCCGGATTTGAGCCTTGGGGGACCGACGGCCCAGCAATTGGTAAAGTTAACGTGGGGGGATTCATTGGCGCGAGATGGTTCGCAGAAAAGGCGGACAGAGCTTCCGTGATTATGTTCCGCAAACTCTCCTGGTTCAAAACAACGTTTTGTTCCGGAGCTCTTTGGGGAACTCCTGCCTCCACCCTCGCTAAACGACCATGATGAAACTCCTCAGCACTCCTGCCGTCATTCAAGTAATCAAGCGCACGCGGAGGAAAAACAATGTCATTTCTCGATACATAAACAGTTTCCGGATAAATCCGCTCCCGTTCTCCGCTCACTCCCTCTGGGATGTAGCTATTCCTGGCAATAGGCCTGTTAATCCTAAAATTTGGGCTGGCTCCTACTCGGGGTACGGCGAGCCGGGCATCCTCTCGACCTAAATTCGTGGCCGAGCCAGCCTCTACATTATCGCCATGCCTGTGTGGCGATCCCGGGTTCCCAACCCTCGGGTGAGCATCGCCACACGTCAGGTCTCTACGTCTCACGTCGATGTCGTAACGTAGTGCATTCTCACTACGCACTTGAGAATGACGCACCGGTGTGAACGTCGCCAGTGGCATCGTTCCACTTGTACCGGCTCTATTTAAGAATTGAAATTCTGACCTTGGCGTCACGCCGGGCGCGTTTTGGTTCAGAACCTGATTGGGGGACGTGGTGCGGCTCCTTGGAATCGGCCTGGGTTGTTCTTCCAGGACCTGGACTCCGCGGCTTTCCACTCTCTCCAGGCGAAGACGCAGTTCCTGTTGTTGAAGACGGAGCTCAGCCTGGGTGCGAAGTCGTTCCTCTCTTTCGTTTTGGAGTTGAGCTTCGAGATCACGTTCGATCTCGACCCGTTGCGCTACGAGAGCCCGCCTTCGTTCTTCGCGTTCCCGAACGACCTCGAGTCGGCGAACCTCCAACTCCAGGCGACGTTCTTCCTCAGCACGCTCCTGAGCAAATAAGTTTTCCTCTCGGATATTATTGAGCTCACTAATTATTTGGCTCCTCATCTGTCGTTGTAGCAGCGGGTTTGGAGAGGCTTCACGATCCTCTCCTTCTCCTCGGAACGGCGTCCGTGGTCGCTGAACTTCCAAGATCGGGGGAGTCGCAGGCCTTTGGTCAGCTGCGGTCAACCCGTCGATCTCAGCTAAAAGGGATGGTAGTCCCCGAGTACTCCGAGTCACACGCCTCTGTTTCTGTGGAGTCGGTGCTGGTAGTTCGATATTCCTTTCATTCGTAGACATTTCTTCGTATTCTTTTTCGTGTGATTTTCTGTATTCGCTTTCGTCGTATTTCTTAAAGCACCACTTTACACCTTTCTCTCACAAAACGCTCAAAATCGAGTCAGGAAGATCCCACTTCTGACACCAAATGTTACGGAGTACAAGGACTAAGTAACAGAATTAAAAGGGTCCTCCCGAAATGATCAAGGCGAAGCGTGAAAGAGTAGGTTTATCAATGAATCAAGATTTTATTAACGGAACGTGTTTCCAGTTTTAAGTCTGAAACAAGACTAATATTCACAATAATGCTGGTCGTCGAAGCGACCAGAAGATTCCGCTATTTCTCTTCAGTTATTTAACATGCGAAGGTTTATCTTTTAAGTCATGCACAAAGTGTTCATGAAGTGAGGAGGCACCTCCGTTACAATATCGGAAAACTTCTTTGTTTCATGCAACAATGAAGACGTATTCTTGAAAACTGCACAAAATGGTAATTGTCGATGTCAAGCGGTGATCGCGGCCATGATTGTGAGTTTCGCCCGTTCATCATGGCCACCACCGCTTGACATCGACAATTACCATTTTGTGCAGTTTTCAAGAATACGTCTTCATTGTTGCATGAAACAAAGAAGTCTTCCGATATACG
The DNA here is from genome assembly GCA_018257835.1 of Euura lappo. Lineage (NCBI taxonomy): Eukaryota > Metazoa > Arthropoda > Insecta > Hymenoptera > Tenthredinidae > Euura > Euura lappo. The sequence goes on along the minus strand of JAEUYN010002348.1, from coordinate 92,029 downwards.
TCTTCGGAATTCCATCTAGAATTGCGCTGTTGGTTCCTTTTCCGCGCTCGTGACGCGTAGGCCTTGCTATCAGTGAAAACAAGTGAAAACCGGGTACGGTCGGTAAAGAAGAGTAAAGAATGACTGGAGCATGCTCTTAAAGAAGCACACAAAATTTACTAAAGTATATCCAAACTAGGGGCTCCGCCCCGCGCTCGCATCGCTCGCTTCGAGGGCACTCACGTAGGGTAGAGAAGGCAGAGATGAAAAAGAAAAACTGTGCTTGTAAATTCATAATTACGAAAGTTATCAAATAAGTTATTACGTGGTCCGTACCTGTGACAACCCCCTATCACCGCGACGCTCGCTTGGACATGTTCGACATACTTTGGCTATGATGGTAAGGTAGGTAGGCTATCTCGCGGTGACGGACAGAAGTTCCAACCGCATAGTGTATACTCCATGACAGAAGTTGACATAGGGGGAAATCCCCCAGTACCGGACACCTAAGGTTATTCGTTAATAAAATCGTCATTTAAGTGAAAACATAATTATTTGAATTTTTATTATAATCTTTAGAGTATTTTTAACAATATAGGAGCTTTTGGAATTAGTATACAACTTTAAAGTGAGAATAAAATACTATTTTATTCAGTAACAAAAACTACGGAGTCAGAAAAGTGGCACCTAGTACCGGACACTAATAGTAGGGGAGAGTGGGGTCCCTCGTGACACATTTTTCTCATCTAGAATTTCACCCTGTTTATCTACTCAACTCAACACATCTCGGTATCCATTGTATGACATAGACATTCAAGTACGTAAATCAAAGTCAATTAACATGTAAACTTCGCTGTAATAATAAAAATTTACCGAATTCCAAGATAGTGCAAACACGGCACAAGGTGCCCCATGCATGGGGTACCTTGTGCCACGGTGTGGGGCAGAATGTGACATATACTGTAAAACGCGGGGCACCGTGTGCCACGAAAGAAAAGCGGACACATAACCTATCGAGTCTCAGTAATTGTTCATTGTATTTTTTGAGTCCACATCACACAGTGCTGCGTATCCAATTCGTAGCAGTTCTACAGATATTTTTTTATTTATTTAGTACAACTATTGTTTTATGCTAGATTGCCGGGATATAGGTATATCATTTGTTTACGTAGCGATCTTATCTCAAGTGAGTTCGGCGCTCGCTCAGCGCTGCTGCCTTACCGACGCATCGTGGCGGCGTGCGAACTACAACTGTAGTATATGTATTTCCCGTCACAAGGAGCCCCACAAAAATGTGTCACAATGTACCCCACTGCCCGTTGTTAATGTTTTCAATGATTATTTTGCAGAGGTTACATTTTCAGGTCATGTTACTTATACTCGCACTTGCTTTTATAAATGGCTAATGATATATGAGAAGGCTTTCAACAAAAACTCCATGGCAATGGATAATAGAAGGATTTACACGAGGCATAAAAACCAGCTTTCGGAAGGCCCAAATCTATTTTTTTGTTTTTCTACATGATGTCGACCTGTCAATGTACGAAAATAGGATAGAACTGACATATTTCAGACAAGGCATGATAGGTTAATAGTAAAAAATTTCTGCCAGAAGCGGAAATCGGGATATGCGTAGTGGAACAAGGTGCCCCATGTCACAAGGGACCCCACTCTCCCCTACGGATAGAAAAACTGTCTGAAAATTTAATGAATTTTGCAATGGTCGCAAATATATTGATCGGAGCACTCAGGGATGTTCGCCTCCACTTCTCATAATTTTTACGCGATCGCACAAGGTACTTTTTGGTAATCCATATTTCACCGCAGCTTCTCTACCCGTCATATTGTCACTCGAGACTCTTTGAACTGCCTGGTTCATATTTTTTCGGACCATTTTCCTCTTTCGAGTATTTTTGATTGGTTAGCCATTGTGGAAAAACACTAAGACACGTCAGAACAAGTTTTGTATAAATGGTCGAATTCAGAGAAGAAATTGGGTGTCCGGTACTGGGGGACAAATCGGGTGTCCGATATTAGGGACCCGTAATGCACAACTAAATAATGAAATATGTGCTTGTTCGCAAATATATCAACTTTTATTGACCATTATCCGAAAGAATACATACCAACAAATATACCCAGGCCAAAAATAAAACAACAAAATCACGAGTTGTTTAAAATAAACAAATGCGAAACTTAGGCGGGACGTAAATTTATGCAGGCTCAAACGTCAACTGTCTCTTGGTGACACACGGGTGCTCAGTGCCACGTGTGGCGCATCCCCTCGGCTACGTCCGTTGTGCAGGTTCGAAAAATGCAAGAAGACTATAGATACTTCGTTTACTTTTGGATATACGACGTCTGTCCGGTACTAGGTGCCGTCCGGCGTTACGGGACTTCCCCCTATTTATCACATTTTTATAATTTTTTTTTATTACTCGGACCACTTTTGCATAACTTATATAGCCTATGTTACTCAAGCAGACCTAAGGAACAATTTGGTCAAGTTTCATGTAAATCGGTCCACTGGTTCTCGACTTTATCGGTAACAGACAGACAAACGTACAAACTATTTTATACGCTACGTTCATAACTCCGACAGTGCCGCCCTGGCGGTCACTGTTTGAATCGGTGAGGTTACAGAAACTCCTTAAGGTGAAATGAAAGTCACGTGACCTCGATATGATTTACACTTGTAATTTTCAAACGATATTTTCTCAGCCAAAACACATTCGATTGATGTGAAATTGATATCAGTGACGTAGAAAAACTTAACGAAGGGCCTGCCAATCGTGGATTTCCGAATATCGAAAGACATAATCAGAATTTTGTGTAACAATATTGTTCTGTAACCCAAGGAGGTGCTGCCCCTCGTGGAGAGAGGCAGCACTTCCTTGGATTACAGAACAATATTGTTAAAAAACTGTTATTACGTCTCGATTTTCGAAAATCCACGACTGGCAGGCCGTTCATTTAGTTTTTTTACGTCACTGATATCAATTTCACATCAATCGAATGTGTTTTGGCTGAGAAAATAGCATTCGAAAATTCCAAGTGTAAATCATATCGAGGTCACGTGACCTTCATTTCACCTTAAAAAAATAACAAATTAATTCGGCGATATTGAAAGAATTGACCGGAGAAAAATTTGGGAAGGAGCATCATTGATAAATAATAAATGGTTCTTCGCATTTAAAACAAAAAATAATTGACTTTTTTTACCTCAAATTATTGACTTTTTTTCATTTTAAAACAGAAACAAAGAGATTCAAGACAGAAGGAATAAAAATGAACACATAATTCATTTTTGCAACAGCTTTCCGGGTTGCTATGACCCAAATATTCGTCTTCCATGTTGCGCCTAGATAAATGATCAAATGTATGATTCTGTAATCTGTACAATAATATGTAAAAATAAAACTTCGTTTGTTACAGGAATTTTCCCAGTTAACGAAAGAGCTTACGTCAGCTCGGGAAAGTCTTCTCGAACGGGAAGAGGAAATTTCGGAGCTGAAAGCTGAGCGTAATAACACTAGGGTAAGGGATTATGATTGCTTTAATTTGTTTTAAATTACTTTTATTTATACTATCGTTGTTCTGTGTAACTTTTAGGGTATCAAGATTCAAACAAGCAATCTCATTATCTTATTACAGCTTTTATTAGAACACCTAGAGTGCTTGGTCTCGAGACACGAACGATCCCTCAGAATGACTGTGGTGAAACGACAAGCAGCCGCGCAGTCCGGGGTATCGTCAGAAGTGGAGGTCCTAAAGGCACTGAAAAGCCTTTTCGAACATCACAAAGCTTTGGACGAGAAGGTACAAAGTAATGCCACTGAAAAAGTTGGGACAGAGACAGTCATCTCATGAAATACTAATGGAATGCCATAAAATACCCATGAAACACTCATGAAATGCCTATGAAATGGTTGTGAAATGTGAAATGCTTGGGACACCACATTTTGAAGTGGTTACCCCCTCGGGATAAGAGACTTTCCAGTATTGTATCATAATGTGATATTATATTATTACACTAATTTAGAGAATAAAGTTGAATACAATATAGAAAATGATTAATTCTACCGCAGGTTCGCGAGCGACTGCGAGTAGCTCTGGAAAGAAATACGACGTTAGAAGAAGACCTAGCCCATACCAAAGAAGAGGTAAAGTCAAAAGAACAGTTTTCTTTAGATACATTGAAAGTCAATTTTTTCTCACTGTACATAAATAATTTCATTTGCTCTTTGCTCGTTCCGCAGCTTCAACAGTATAAGATAAGTGGACATCAGCCAAAATCTATAGATGATAGACCGAAGGAGAACGGTCAGGTGGACGATAGTCAACAGTCGAATAAGGTAAACGTTATTATGATAGTCGGTGTGGTATAAACATCGTTTTCCGAACACTCACTCACTCACTCACTGACTCACTTTCATCGTAGATGTTCAAGTAAAGTAACATTGACAAATAAACTTCACGAGTCCCGGAGACTATCAAATTTATGTCCTGCATGCTATAGCATAGTTGGAACACACTTTTTGCTACTGTTATAAATTGCTTTCACGGCTTTAAAACGTCACGTCGAGACTCTATATTAATATCATCTTTTTTCTTTTTCATTGTGTAGCGAGCATTGTACCATTTTATTATTTCATTATGGCGTTAACTTTATCAGGCTGATCGTCGTCAATCTTGAATGTTATTCGATGTTTTAATTTATTCATTCTAAACTATCTACAGGTCCTATGGAAACAGGTATATCTCGGCGGGCACTTCAGAACAGATCTAACGAAAACTTATAGCGTTTACTGACTTACGTTCGTTCCAGACTGCCCGCCAAGACACGTCTGTTACCTCACGACTCTTTAACGCATAGCAAAGTTTACCATACAGCTTTGAAAAAAGGATGAATCCATGTGTCTATGTTGTATGTATACCGAATTCTGTGATATACTGGAATGCGCAGCATGCGAGTCGGGGTAGTAAAAAGAGATAGTCTTCAGGGGTGTTTCGCACCCCTGGGAACTATCTCTGTCTGACTTCTGATCCCTACGAATCACATGCAGTATATTATAGAATTCCGTGAGTATGTACAGTAATATTCAGATATGCCTGCCCATATGAGGCTAACTTGTTGCTGCATAGAGACAAAAAACGGGCATTTTTCATTTATTTGCATCCTGTATTTTCAATACTGTTTTCAAAGTCTTCACGCCACAATATGAATTAGAATTATTGATAAATGAGGAAACACTCGTCGGCGAATATGTAGTGTGTGCATAGAATAAATAAAATAGTATAATGAAAGTAAGTAGCGAATGGTTGGGTGTGGGGTAATGTTTAATTGCAATGCGAGAAAAAGCGAGACATTCTGAATGTAGTGTTGTGATCGGGCAGAATCAGGTCGATGAACAAAGGACACAGCAACAACAACAAAACCAAAGTTTCTCCAACTCTGGAACGAGGCTAAGCAACGGCAGCCTCGACCCCAACGAGCAAGACTCTGCAGTCAGAGTAATTGACTTGCAATCTACCGTTGATAAGCAGGTATGAAGTTATCATTTTCTGATGAACATACTTTCGGCCATTGGCATTCATGTAACCATTCAGTCCAAGGGACTAATTATTCTGGTGTGTTTGCGCGTGTGTCAGTGTTTCACCGAGCTATTATTACCTCAACGACCTGACTCCCAACTCATTCACAAGACATTCAACTGACAATTTCGATGCTCCGATCATTCAAACAGGGCCATCTCACACCGAGACGTCGAAACCTTCGGAAGATTCTAATTCTGGATTGCCCAGTCTATCGCGTTTTCTATTTATAAATCAACCACTCGAGAGAAAAAAAGATGCAGAGTAAACTGAACACATTCATCGCAATGGATGTACTTCATTGAACAAATAATCCATTCTCTGATAACGAACTATCCCTGATTATTGATAGCTGAGAGATTGTAGTGGGTTGAAATTAAACTAATTATCCCTGTTGAATTGGAGTTCCCTTAAGTTTGAATCGTTAGAAATGTAAAGTAATTTAGGCAGTAATTATCTGGCACGTTTTTGACAGTGTGAAGAGTTTCAAGACTGATTCGTTTAATCCATGTTTGTGTAAGCAAAATGAATACAATTAGAAACTGGTACTACTGCATGGACTGTGGAGTGTGGAATGGTCTTTACTTATTTTCATACATTCGGATATTGTAATCGCATGATTAGCTGCGTTATTTTAATCGACTGTCGAACAATGAATAACACTTACAAATGAAATTTAATTACCTTCACTGATTACTGTGCTTACCCGGCTTACATCCTCGTACAACGTATGCATTTGAGACAATTTTCAGACCAACGAGCTTAGCACATGGCAGCGTCGGGTGGCGGAGATGAGCGGACGTGTAGCAGAACTCGAAGAGACTTTGTCCAAGGCGCAAAAGGATCTTCTCAAGACTCAGGAGAGTAACGTAAAGCTGCAAAGAGACCTTCGGGAAAATGTTGCACAGAAAGAAGACCAGGAGGAGAGAATCACCACGCTGGAAAAACGGTACCTCAATGCTCAAAGAGAATCCACTAGTCTTCACGATCTGAATGAGAAATTAGAACAAGAACTTCAACACAAAGAAGCTCAGCTCAAGGTATTGTCACATTGAAATTGTCAGTGAAACAGTAATCTGGTCAAGTAATTGTGTCGATTGATTCATCAACTTTGTTTTCCAAAGCTCCAAGAAGAAAAAATAGCTGCGATACAAGAGAAGCTAGAATTAGCTGAACAAAAACTAGCACAATATTCAAAACTGCCAGAAATGGAAGAGCAGCTGAAGCAGAGGATGGAGGCTCTGACCCAGGTGAGGAGGCCCAACCAGGTACGCAGGCGACTCATATCACCACACTGCTGCTACGTCTGCTCGCTCGCTAGCTATACGTTTCTACACTGTTCTATTACTTAAATTTCTTTTCATCGTTTTCCCAGTAAATCTATCAGAGGATCCTCCTTTTCTTTTTCTCTCTGTCTTATTTATGTTCATTCCATAATGCCTCCATTTACTTTCTGTATCCTATGACTGTGTAACGCACAATTTTAACGATATCTTAGTTTATAATAGATCGTAGATCCTAGGTTACACGTAGTTATCGATATCCCAAGGTTTCATAGATTACCAGGTAGCTAAATTCCATGTGAAAACTCCGACGTTTCCGATAGCGTAAGGTCGCAGTGTGGAGATGTGAGAGCGCTACCTGGTCCTCGATATACCTTGACACTAGGTACGAGAACTTGCGACCTATGCGTTCATTTGAGCTTCTTGCACGCTTTACTTGTGTCTGATTCTCAGAAAAAAGCATGAAATAAGCTGAAATAATAATTCTCTGGAGATCAATTTTCAAATCATTGTTCGGGAAATGATTTCATACCATTAGCTATAGAATTTTCCAAAGCATGCCTATGATTTTTGCGCTTTACTACCTCTTTGAAACATTTCATATTGCATATTAATTGAGAATAGTTTGAAGAATATGAAGCTAAGTTCAATATAAGTGTCAATATTATGTGACACGTTATTGCCACGGCACATAATGCGTGATAGGTGGGCGAAAAATCGAAACATGTCGTACCATTGCATCGATTCACGTTCACAAAGAGTTTTTTGGATAATGAACCGACAAAATAATGGTAATATAATGTGATAAGCAGGCTCAAGAGAGACATGGTAGTGCTGAGGACAGAATTCAAAGGTTGGAAGCTCAGCTTGAAGAAAAGAACGCTGAGGTAATGCGTCTTAATCAGCGACTAAAGATGAACGAGGAGCACAACACCAGATTGAGTACAACTGTTGATAAGTTGTTGTCTGGTACGTCGCTGATTCCCTAAACCCCGATCCGTTGGTCTATGGAATGGAAAGTAGTTGTAATTAATCCTATTTTGTTGCTATAAAATTTCAGAATCTAACGAGAGATTGCAAGTCCATTTGAAGGAAAGGATGCACGCTTTGGAGGAGAAAAATGCACTCACGCAAGAGCTAGAGAAGACTAGAAAGATAGCTGAAGAATTGCAGAATGAGAAGCAAGAAATCGTCAAAGAACTGGGAAAAGCAAGGCTCGAAATTGACAATGTTAAACGTCAAATGCTGCAGCAAGAAATTGCATTCAACATCCAGCAAACAGACGCTCTGACCAGAAGTCTGTCACCCAACGTCGTGGATCCGGGTAGCTTTTCGAGAAGTGCCAGCCACAGTAGTTTTGACACACACTCTCTGCCCAGACGAGGGGTCAAGCGCCCACCTATGGACGACGATTCCACAAAGGTAAATTAACTACACCTTTGTCAAAAAGAATGAGACGATAGAATATCTCTGATGTTTGCAGGGCTACGTTGCTCGGACACTGGCTGAACAAGAGTGGGAGAAATTACAGCAAGCCCATGTTCTAGCAAACGTTCAACAGGCCTTCGACGTTTCAAGTGATGCCGAAGCTGACGGTGACAACGAGAGCATCTTCAGCTCCGCTGCTGATGCGATCAGTCCTACAGGTCACACGGATGCACAGACTCTTGCTTTGATGCTGCAGGAACAATTAGATGCGATTAATAACGAAATAAGATTGATACAAGTACGAGTACCGATTGGAAATAGAGAAAAATGTTTGGATATTCAACTGAAATTCAATACTTTTAGGAGGAAAAACAAAGCACCGAGGCCAGAGCCGAGGAACTTGAGTCTCGAGTTGGAAGTTTAGAGCATATGAACCTTCTCGCACGTGGGCGTAGCCTGGAACGAGCTTCTCCACCACTCAGCGGGAGATCCACGCCAAAATCACACCACAGTCCGAACAGGGATTACCTCCACAAATATCACACAGTAGGCATCTTTATTTCCCCTCATATCGGATGTCTCATGGCATAAGGTCGTATAAAGCTGCAAGAACGTGATTTTTGTGACAAAAGGTCGTATGATGTTTTTTTTTCTACGCCATTCGCTCTAAAAATGATTAAAACACGTACAGAAAAGTCATAGAAACACCTGAGGCGCGGAGATAAATTAAAAAACAAATGTTTCGGACAATTCGATAAAAAATATTCGCAGATAAAAGCAAAAGATCGTAAGCGACAATTTTTTTTTCTTCCGCGAATACGACCTTATGCCGTTGATGAGAGCGATTTTATTGATTTTTTCGCGAAGTTATGACTGATCGGTCGTATCGGTGCCCGTTTGGACACAACCCGATTGGATACAATCAATATTGGATATTGGACACACAATAATAAACTTATATTATTGGACACAATTTTTTTCGAACACAGAGACGCTTACTTTGGCCATTGAAGTCATAGAGTCAATTTTTTTTTCTTCGGCGAATACGACCTTATGCCGTTGATGAGAGCGATTTTATTAATTTTTTTCGCGAACTTATGACTGATCGGTCGTATCGGTGCCCGTTTGGACACAACCCGATTGGATACAATCAATATTGGATATTGGGCACACAATAATAAACTTATATTATTGGACACAATTTTTTTCGAACACATAGATGCTTACTTTGGCCATTGAAGTCATAGAGTCAATTTTTTTTTCTTCGGCGAATACGACCTTATGCCGTTGATGAGAGCAATTTTATTAATTTTTTTTTCGCGAAGTTAGGACTGATCGGTTGTATCGGTGCCCGTTTGGACACAACCCGATTGGATACAATCAATATTGGATATTGGACACACAATAATAAACTTATATTATTGGACACAATTTTTTTTGAACACAGAGACGCTTACTTTGCCCATTGAAGTCATAGAGTCAATTTTTTTTTCTTCGGCGAATACGACCTTACGCCATTGATGAGAGCGATATTATTAATTTTTTTTCGCGAAGTTATGACTGATAGGGTGGCACTGAAAAATAATCTGTGTCCAATTTAGTACGTGTCCAAAAACCAGTCTGTCCATTTAATACCCATTCAAGCCAGATCGTCTTTAATTAACATCTATCTCGTGTCCGATCCGGATGTGTCCAGTCTGACTTTTTAATACGATTAAAAAAATATGTATATATATGATCTTTTGCCGTTACGAAAATCAAAAAGTCGTATCCATCTCACTAACGTCCTTACGCCATTAGACACGCGATATCATTTCTATGCATTCTTAAAAGATTCTTCGTCGTCGATCGTGTTGCAGGCACCGGCTTCGATGTCTCCTGCTCACCTCCATCAGTACGCCGCGTCGCTCGTTAGCCCTGGCCAACTCTCAGAGTCTCTTCCAGCGAGCCAGGTTCGTTGTCGTTCGATTACCCATTGAAATTTGTCTTCCTTTGAAGATTTTTTACAGCGAAGAGGGATTCTGATGAAACCTTTTTTCTGTTCATCTCGCTTGTGCCAATAGTATATAATCATGTAACAAGGGACGAAATTTGTGGGATTGCATCACTCAGGCAGCAATCACGCGAGTTTCGATATTTTTTTACAATCGGCCGCTTTCGTCCTGCTAAACTGCCAAGCAATACCCCATTTTTCTCCTTTCTGTCCGCGGCAATGAGAGTCCGTCAAATTGAGCCGAAGTAAATTTGTATTAATTTAGCCCATCTACTTTAACAAAAATGGTATAATGCTTTCTGCCTGTGGCAGCTGCAGTTGTCTGGAGAAGAATTACATTCAGTCAGTGAAAGAGATAGCGGCGGTGGAGGCAGCAGCGGAAGCGGTGCGGCGTCGCCCCTCACCGCCAGGTCATTGAGATTGGAACGAGTTGCACAAGCACTGGCTCACAGCCAAGAAGAGCTACGAAGGTATGGATATTATCAGTGAGTTAATAATCGTAACAATAATCTCATTTTGGGAGAAGAAATTGATATTCATTGGGCCGTGTCATTGATTCATGCTATCAGACGCACAGGGCAAAGTGGATTCCCGAGTGGCGGATACTCCGTGCACAGGTTAAATAAAATATCTAATACTGCATGCGTTACGTGTAAAATGATACCGTTGTGCACAACTTATCTAAACGATGTGTGCCAAGATGAAAGGGAGAGAGGCACAATATGTGAGAATAAAAAATACGAGGTTGATAGAAAGCGGTGGCGGGACGCCGGAGACGGCGCGAAAAAAGGCTGCGATGAAAATTTGTCGAATGATATAGTAGATACTAGATTGAACGACAGTTGTCTTCAAAACTGCCCGATTCATGACAAACATCGAAATCTGAAACAAACAAGGGAACTTATGGAAAGAAAGGAATTACACATGTCTATCGGTGCAACAAGAACAAGGTTGATTCCATTTATAAATAATTCTTACATTGAAAGTGTAATCAGCGAGCCATGTTTGCAGGTTTTTCTGTCTTGCGTGTAATTCCGAGTAGGTATTACTTACGCCTATTAATCATCAAGTCTTGGAGAGCTTTTAACTTTTGTATTTTTTTGTACTTATCGAGTATCGCTACTGCTCACAGTAACTTACCAGTAGAAATTATTCACCATCGCACAATTCCGTAAGTTCCCTGGTCGTCGTTATGCATGACTAGATATACGAATCGTACCAACTACAACGGCTCTTCGATTGATCATTCGCAACGTTTATTCATGTCCGACGAATACTTGTTACGATTGAAAAACGAAGTAGCTTCTTCGCGTAGCAATCTATGCTCTTAGAGTAGAAATAGAAACTAGACTAGCGCTCCATGCAGCAGGCATGGACAACATAACAACATCGCACTCAATTCTGGGACTCCCCCTTCTCCATTGTCCTCACGCCACAGCAGCCAGGACAGTTTGCACAAGAATAATCTCGCCGGGGTCGGACTGCCGATCGGTCAGCTTTCGACTTCGCAATTACACATGCAAGCTAACATGAGTCCCGCTACTGCCGCTGCCGTTGCTGCTGCACAAAAGAAAAAAGGGATCAAAAGCAGTCTTGGAAGATTCTTTAGTAAGAAAGAAAAGGTGACCATTGCGCATTATTTTTTCTACCAAGTGAATCGTCCATCTGCACGAAGTCACGGAATTCTCAATATTATAATGCACACAGGCGAAAGGAAAGGACACTACTATGCCAGGTGACGTTCCGGGGATGGGAGGCGCCGGTACACCGGCAGACGTGGACTACGGAGACAATATTTCATTAGCGGGAACACTCGGCGGTAAAGGAGATTTCGATCGTAGGAAAAAGAAGAGGTTTGTATATGCGTTACTTCTAAATCCCTCAGACTCGAATCCGAATTATAAGCGAAACGTAAAAAAAAATACATCTAGTCTCTTCGCACTCAACAGCATATTGGATTCTTCCCGACAAGAATTACTCGCCGGGGCTATGAAAGCAGGAACGCCCTTCGCCCTCTGGAACGGACCCACAATCGTGGTTTGGCTCGAGTTATGGGTGGGAATGCCGGCTTGGTACGTCGCCGCGTGTCGTGCCAACGTTAAAAGCGGTGCTATCATGAGCGCATTAAGCGACACGGAAATTCAGCGAGAGATAGGAATCAGGTGCGTCTGCGAATCTAGAGGCAGGATTTTTTCTACAGTACTTCGAGATACGCGATCGGTTTGTGAATAAATGTATCATTGAAATCGGTTAACAGCAATCCTCTCCACCGCCTCAAGCTAAGACTGGCCATCCAAGAGATGGTCTCTCTCACTAGTCCTTCGGCGCCAAAAACGTCACGCACAACCTTGGCCTTTGGGGATATGAATCACGAGTGGATAGGCAACGTCTGGCTTCCCAGTCTCGGACTACCCCAATACCGTTCAACTTTCATGGAGTGCCTTGTGGATGCCAGGATGCTCGACCACTTGACCAAGAAGGATCTCAGAGGGCAGTTGAGAATGGTCGACAGTTTTCACAGGTAAAGAATCATAGTTGCGTGGTTCTGGCAAACTGTTTGAGTAACAAACTTCCAGGACGAGTCTACAGTACGGAATATCCTGTCTGAAGAGATTGAACTATGATCGTCAGCAATGGGAGGAGCGACGTAGGATGGCAGAGACAGCGAACGTCGATGTCCTGGTCTGGAGCAACGATCGTCTTATACGATTCATACAATCGATAGGCCTGAAGGTATATACGATCAATTTATCACCACTGTGACCTGTTCCTCGTCTGTTGCTTCCAATGAAACTGATCAATTGTCTAGGAATACGGTGATAATCTGTTGGAGTCTGGAGTACACGGTGCTCTGATAGCTTTGGACGAGAGTTTTGACGCCAACAGTTTTGCTCTCGCTTTACAAATTCCTACTCAAAATACCCAGGTCAGTGATCCACGATTGCAGTATCGCTTGAACTAGAGAGCGAAGTACCAAGTATTGAATCTACTCTTGTGCTTTCCAGGCGAGACAGCTGCTCGAAAGAGAGTTTACAAATTTATTGGCAGTAGGAACAGACAGGCGACCCGAGGACTCAAATAGTCTCAAATCCTGATCGAGCCCGTCAAGCAGGCTGCCGCCTCATCATCATCCTCACCATTTCTAGTCTAAAACCCCAGCTGATACTACTGTCTGTGCGCGAGTGTGTTATTTACATAAAGAATGAAGTTCTAAGAGCTTTGAATATCACTCTTTCAGCTACGCTATACGATAATATAATAGGCTGCAATTTCTAACTGGCGGACATAGATTCATTTTTTTTTTTCAATCTTCTGTTTTTTTGTCTTATTATTTCAATGGATTTTTAATGTTTCTACATTATGTAACAAAAAAAATGAGAACAGAAAGAGGTATATTATTAGAGATACTTAACGACTACTATGCAGTTAATGAACATCATACTAAAAACAAGAATGATAACCGGCTTGGCGAGAGCAAGGCAGGGATGAAAAAGGAAATAATTTAACGATTGAATAGATAAATATAAAAACATTTTATACAAAATGTTTGAATGACGTGAAAAGCGAGAGAGAGAGAGAGAAAGTGAGAGTGAAAGATAGAGAGAGATGCCCTCGGTGTTGTAATTAGAAAATTTATGATAGGTATATTATCGGTTATACAGTGATAGGAAAAACATAAAAAAAAAATGAAAAATGAAAAAAAAAATAAAAGGAAATAGATAATATTCGTAGTGAATGACGATAAGTTATTATGCTGATGTTGTTAATGTTGTTGAATAATGAAGATCATTGTTGTTGATGTTTGTTTCCCTGCAAAAATGAAAGAATCTGCAAGCCATTCTCATTTGTTATAATTGCACGCTCTGAGCCTTCCGAACAGGGTCTAAGATCAATGGAATGGATTAAAAATTAGCTAAACTGCACAATCGATTGTATCCTCATAACTCGACTGTTATGACTCAAATCAGTTTATACAGATAATTGGGTATAATCTTACCGAGTCAAAGTCTAGAAGGATGAAATTATCCATAATTTTACAGGATTTCATCTCCGGCTGAAAAGGATGTGACATTTACATCCGTTCAGATATCTGATCTAAGAATAAATTGTATTCAATTGCATGTTTCAAAAATTTTATGTACTTATAATTCCATACAGAGTGTTGTGCTTTTCTTCAAAAATATAAGACAGAAAAGAAAAGACTGAATCTTCACCCTATTCGGAATAGTTCTGCAGTGTTTGCTAATGACTGAACTTATTTTTAACCCACGCGATAGCTAATAGTGCGCTCATGGACATTCCACAAGAAAAAAGAAAGAAAAACATAAAAAAAATAGAAATAAATAAAACGCGAGAATCACTACATTTTCAAACGTGTGGTGTATCATGACTGTATGTGTGTGTGTGTGTGTGTGTGTGTGTGTGTGTGTGTGTGTGTGTGTGGGAGGCACAAACATTTTAATGTTTAAGATACATGCCCAATACTATATACTTTGAAACGAGTGTATGCGTATGATCTTATAGGTAATGCGTTGAAGCTGAAGCGAGCAGGAAATGAATCCCCCTCCGCCTCCCTTCCAAATTGTGTACTATCAGAGTGAACTGTCTTTTGAACAATCTTGAAGCGGCTGCAGCACAGATACACATCATAGCAAGTGGGTCATATCAAATTGTGAAATCACAATAGATATGAACGCACCCGTTACTTAGTTAATTCTATTCGACGGTCTTTCACCATGTATCATTAATAATAACGATGGTAATAAATAGAAGCGAAGATTTCTGTAACGGAATTATATTCTAAACTTTCTCATCCTTGGAATAATGGAGATAAAGTAAAGTTTTGGGTCTGTTAATATTATCATTATGTATTTCGTTTTGCAGAATATGTCTAGATACGAGAAAGCTTGGGAGTGGCCCATTTCGGGACGAAATTATAATTGTTACGGCTGTTTGTATTACAGAAATATTGGAAAATTGGAACAGGAAGAAGATAAAAATAAATTTAAAAATAAATATATATCTGATATGAAGGAATGTTTATTTGAATACCTACACCTATTTGAATAAACATTTTTTCATTGTAGAAAAACTATCAGTGCGTGCGGGATTGACATCATAAATAACACATGTGCACAAATAAGCCTACCGACCGACCGCAAAACGTCATTACCTGTGAATATTCTGTATTTGGTCTGTTCGGAGACTTCTCGCAGAGGGATATGAGACAATATAAATAACGAAAATGAGTAGAATGAATATACTATATCAATCTCGATAAAATATAATTATTACTGCATAAAGTTGAAAAAATTGCTAAGGCAGAGAGAGTGTGCAGGACCATGATACACGTTTTTATGATTTTTTACAAATTTACTTGAAATATGATTGTTCATCCAGTCTTTCAACTCAGACCTTATATTAGTTACCAAATATTTTTTTTGTATCATAATGTTTGTTGTATAAACTATATACATACACATAAATTACCTACAGGTTTCACGATTAATGATTTTTAATAAATTTCGATGAATTTCTTAGGAAAAATCTATGTGTAAGTATTCAAAGTTAATATGTATAGAAAATTGGTATTTAACGATAGTTATAACACATATCAAATTATTGTGTAAAATTAAAAATCATTCACAGATCGAATCTGACAATTTTTTCTTCCTCAGGTTTTCATCGCTAATGCGTACATGATTACACATTCCTATTTTCTACTTTGATCCTCGTGCAAAACTATATACGTAGGTGTTGAAATTGATAGAAGCTTCGTTCAACTGTAAATTACTAGATCTGTAAAATCAACATGGAAAAGGCCGTTATCACGGTAACCACCATGAAGGGCAAAAAAGAATTCCTGACTTTTCCCTGACTGAAATTCGGAATGATGAGTGGCTATTCGCGTATGTAATAAATAATGCTTTGAATCAATGGTGACGGAAAATTATTTTCGAGAATGCTTTTTCATTTATAATTTATACAATTTTTGCTACTAAATCGCTGGGGATCTTTTATTCCGTCTTGTTTTATATCACCATGAAATTCCTTGATTTTTCCCTCAATCCCCTGACCATTTTTCCAATTTCCTGGCTTTTCCCTGACTTCCTGGTTTTGCCTGACAAGTGGCAACCAGGGTTATTCATTTTTCTTTTATGGGAAAACTAAACTGCAAATTCTTAATCCTTGACCGTTGGAGGTATCACTCAGACGTTGTTCTCATGTGTTACCTAATGCCGAATCTTAGGTGAGAAACCCGATTTTTCCTTAAAAGTTTAACATCTTGCTTGAACTACAATTCTCATCGGACCATGACCAAACGTCTTGCATATTTATCAGGGATCCGATTCATCATCCATATGTTATTTCAGCTGGGTATGCTGATGATGTGCGAGAAGTTTGATCATTGCCCGATGAAAATTGTCGTTCAAGCACGATTTTCGACGTTTATTTGCACGGTAAACCCCGGTTTCTGACCAAAAGTTGTTGGGTCCACAAATCAATCACCACTATAAAGTGGACGTGATCTGACAGTTAAGCATAGCAATAAATGAAACAATGGCAGAGAAAAATGTTTGGCTAGCTGATATAAGGTTCCAAAACTTGAAACAGCAAACAGCAACATGTATAATTTGTTCTAAGACCTGCGTACAGGGATATTTTGAGTTATTGCATTACTTGTGAATTCATACCTCTTCGTCTATGATCGACTTCCTATGACTGTAGTATATGAAATATGAATGTAGATTAAAGGCGAACAAGAATTATAACAGTATCCGACGGTATTGCTTTTCGCATGTAAGCTATCAAAATGATTGTACCAAATTCCATTTTATCGATAAATTAAAATATACGTTGTTCTGTGCTGCCCAATGGTAACCATATGGCTGATTGTGAAATAATCTTTAATGAAACTAATAAATTCTGGACCACTGTTGTTCAAAGACTTATATTATAATTAACGGCTAAAAAACCTAAGATAGCTGTTGCTATCTAAACTATAACAGCAGTGATAAAAATGTCATTGATAATACTATTTCTACAGCTTTGATGGTATGAAATAAAATTATGAGAACAAAATGAATTATGATTATTAATATTAGGAAGATTATTATATTGTACTAGTACTATAGTACGCGATAATGAACGGGGATTACATTGATAAAAAAGTTACGCATGGTTTCATTTTATTCTAGAACAATCCCAGTACACCAAAACGATTTGGAACGACTTGTATACTTGAGAGAGTCCATTTTGCTGTTTTTATGATGAAGTTGTCTACCGTATAAACTTGGAAAGATAATTAAATGATTATGATAGATATAATGTTACATACAGTTGAAAAATTATCATCAGATTATCAAGTAAGCCCCATACAGCATTGAATATTGTGGAAATGTTGCAAATTCATTGAAGATCTCACCGCGGATCGCTAGGTGGCTATTTTCACATTTAGCTCTTTATCTTTCAGCAAAGATTTTGGCAATGTAACTACTGCAATGTTGCTTAAAATTAGCTGATGCAGGGCCGTGTCAATAAGTAATCCCACACAGCGACTGATTTTTCACGGATTTCACCAAAGAAGCCAAAAATATGAAATAGGTAGAACAGTATAAAGATGAGACACGGCACCGTACATGTGGCATATAATATAATATAATAACATGGCATAACTGAAAATGAAATGAAAATAAAAGGAAGAGAATCAGACCAAAAATGAAAGAATAAAATCCAGATTGAGAAGAGACTAGCGCAATATCCACGTCGTTTAAATGAATTTGGAATAATAAATTATTAATATTATCAATACTTACGTGCGACAAACATTGTAATCTACTATTACACACGGCAGTCGTATGATATCAGATGTAAGAGAATGGGTCTAATGTGTATAACTCAAGTGTATAAACTATAACTAAAACCGAAATTGTATAAGATTTTGATTATTATTTGAAGAATGACCCAGCAATAATACAATTGTAAATATTACATTGATAAACGTATTTTATTCGCTCTCCGGTTTCCCCTCTAACAATTAGCAATTAGCTCTTAGCGTTCGTTGCTGATAACCCAGGCTATGTCGAAGAATCTCTTGATAAGCCAGAAACGTCTTTCAGTTAGTTATCAAGACTTGCAGCCGTTGGACTTTGCTTTTAATTCGCAGTTGTTAGAAATCCATAGTGTATGTATAAGAATTTATAAAAACTCGAACATTCTCCTCAATATGGGTCCAGAAGTATTAAGCGAGAGGGATGGCATCAGAATCGCAGTTCCTAATCGTGAGCCAATTCCAATTCTTCATCAATGGTTACGCGATCATTGCAGGTACAATTTGCACTCTAATGTCCGAGTATAACGTCATAATCTGGTGTTCATTCTCAGGTGCGACAAGTGCTACAATCACTCTACGTTCCAGCGCAAGCTCAGTATTCTTGATTTCCCTCCGAACATATTTCCGCTGAAATATTCTTTATCCAACGGGGTATTAGACGTAACATGTGAGACAGCGTATCGGTTGCATAAATCTGATGAATATTTGTACAACTATCCGTCCGTCGCTACGTATTCCTAGACATTAAATTTCAGGGGATGGAGGTCACAGATCAAAGTACGAACTTTCTTGGCTGGTAAAAAATGCTACCTTCATTGGCAATGATGCGAAGAGATCAATCGATCCGATCCCTTGGTTCAAATTACCGGAAATAGCTAGAGTGGATTTGGAATCCTACATGAATACTAATTCAGGTTTGACAGAGGTCCTCTCCTCGCTGCTGCGTTACGGAGTAGCCATTGTGACCGGTGTAAGTTTCAATGATTTTTGGCCAATTTCAAACTTTCGAGAACGATTGCTTGGTATTTGTGGGTGCAGGTGGAACCAAGTCTATCGGCAACTGAGAAGGTGATAACTAAGATGTCCCCGGTTCAAAAGACGCTGTTTGGCGAGATGTGGGAGGTTTTTCACAACTCGGAGGATGTTCACAAAGATACCGCGTACACAAATATCACCCTTGGCGCTCACACGGATAACACCTATTGGTGCGACGCAGCGGGGTACGTGGATCAGCTTGATTCTTATTCCGCAGACAGATGCGATATAATTCTTAAAATCAACCAGACTGGAAGTCTTCCATTTCTTCAAACCCGCACCGCGAGGAGGGGAGACGCTTCTCGTAGACGGCTTGCGAGTGAGCCAACAGCTGAAACAGGAGCATCCCGAGTCCTACGAAAGATTAACACGAGTCCCAGTGTCCGCAACGTACATTGAGGAAGGTCAGCGGCACACGCATGTCGACCCCATCATAAAGTTGGATCCGGTTACCAAGGATTTTCTGCAAATCAGGTTCCAATTTTACCCTGATTTTGTGTTAGACGTGGGAATAGAGGATAACAAAACATTTACACCGACAGATTCAATCTTTACGATCGCTCTGTGCTGAGGACCGTTCCTCACACGGAGGTCAAACAATACTATAGCGATCTCCGCCTCATAGCTTCAACGGTCACCGATAAAAGTGGCGAGAACTTTATAAAATTTTCAACCGGAGAAGTGATATTCATTGACAATTGGAGAGTGCTTCACGGTAGGACAGCGTATTCCGGTCCCAGGCATATGGGTGGCGGATACGTCGCACGCACAGACTGGAGAAGTAAAGCAGCTGTCCTAGGCCTGGTTAACAATCTTTAATGAAGTTAATTCATTTTCAACTTATCCATCCCCAAGACAATTATCGATTAAATGGAAAAAAACCAAGTATAGTATGTATCGTGACTGAGATGAATTGCAAAACTTTTATTCATATCAAATATTATTACAACCATGTTTTTATTCAATATCCTGTAGTGGCTACACTTTAATATACAAACTAGGTGTAGATGAACCTGTTTTTTTTCTTTATTTTTTTTTCTTTAAGTAAGCGGTGTGAAATGTGGAGTCATTTATCACTCAAGGTTGTCAGGTTCTTTCGACTTCATAAGAGGCTCTGCGAGGATCATTGACGATGTGATTTCAAGAGAAATTTCTTTGGGTCTTGTCTCGGATATTTCCAGAGCTGATGGTTCAGCTGAATTAGTTTTCTGGCCAACATCTGTTTCGGCTTGGGGATTTTTTTCAACGGTATCGTCGGGAGAGTTAAGATCTCCTTCTCTATCGTTTTTCTCCACAGCATCGTCTATTGGTTGAACTTTTTCATTGCTAGGTTTCTGTTTTTCGATTCTGTTTGGATCTTCGACCTCCTTGAATCACACATTTATAAAAATTAATAAACCGAACCGTCGATTGAAATTTACCAGATGAGAAATAATTCAATTTACTCAAAGCAAAATTAGGCTTGTTAGTTGAAATTAAACGTATCCATGTTTCGCCAGTTTTTGCATCAAAGAACTGTTTATTGTATCCAATCGTTAAACACTTGATGGAAAACATTGTCAAAAGAAGAAGAGTTAAACAGAGCTTGTGTTATAGCAGGGCTTGAACATTTGCAAATATTGTATTAGGACACCCATACGTCTTGAGTATTCTTCGGAACCAATCCCAAACTATCCAGCATTCCAGTTGGCTCCGAATCATCCGTAGGATAAGCCGATATCCTTTTGCATTTGATCAAATGCGTCGCTGTAATTAGAAATCAAAAAGAAAAAAGTTGAGCTTTGATCGATTCGTGATAAGTGATTTTCAGCTCTAAGAATAAATTCAACATATTGTACCCAGTTGGTTGCCATCCGTTGTCGCAAATCCACACGGACACTGCATCTTATTTTCTAATGGTATGTTGAGCAGCGGTGACAGTACAGCAAAGCCAGTCATCGGCCTGGCGTTGTGAATTTGTTGCTGATGTTCCTTGAAGGCTCGCCAACAACAGGTGGAGTATTTGCACTGCTGGCATTTCTGTTCGCCTCTATAAATTTTCCACATATATAATTAGTACCCATGTACTTTGACGTAATCAGAAAATAGCTGATCTTACGGATAATGCTCTAGCTCGTCGACATCTTCTTCGCACTCCTGACATGCCAAGTTGGAGGGAGCAAGAATTCTGATCGGTCCGTCGGACCATTTCTTCACGTTCTCGTCACTCGGTAATTCTCGAGTAGGACTGTCGATGTCGATGCGTTTAGTCAGGCTTCGAGGCCTAGGGATCATTATACCATTCTCGTTCATACATTGCGGAATGACTTCTGTAAAGGGTTGTAAACGAACCTGGTTAGTCGATCTAAACGTACAACTATCATTTTTTCACCTCTGAACAAGAAAACTTACTAGAGCCAAACGCGTGAACGTGTAAATCCTTCTGATGAGATGTCAGTGCGCTTTTCTGATTGAACCACAAACAGCATCGTCGACATTTATTTCCCCTTCCTTCTTCCCGTCTAACGGAGTGTCTCTGCATGTGCAACAGGTAAGAATGAACAATTGACGCCAGAGCACTGGGGTTTCCTTCGTGACTGAACTGGATGACCTGCAAGAATTATGACGAATGAGATTCCGTTATCATGAATTTTGCAACTTTATTTTCACCTTGAGACAATAAGGACACATCAGACCCTCTCCCTTCTCGTGACTCTGGTAATAATGGTCGATGACATCCTTGTGACTGGATGACCGATACAAACAGGTTTCACATCTGTAAGGCATCTCCGATGGATAATGTGTCGATGCCATGTGATTAGCCAGAAGTGTTCCATTCACTGAGTAGACGTAAGAGAGAAGAAAGATCAGATTTTTAAAAAATATCGAATAAACCGAGGGGTTAACCACTCTTGAAGTCAGGTGTACACCTTGCCGAAAAGTCAGTTGAAGTCAGTGAGTCAGTTGAAGTCAGCTGAAGTCAATTGAAGTCAGTGAGTCAGTTGAAGTCAGCTGAAGTCAATTGAAGTCAGTTGAAGTCAATTGAAGTCAGCCGAAGTCAGTTGAAGTCAGTTGAAGTCAGTCGAAGTCAGTTGAAGTCAGTCGAAGTCAATTGAAGTCAGTTGAAGTCAATTGAAGTCAGCCGAAGTCAGTCGAAGTCAGTTGAAGTCAATTGAAGTCAGTTGAAGTCAGCCGAAGTCAGTTGAAGTCAATTGAAGTCAGTTGAAGTCAATTGAAGTCAGCCGAAGTCAGTTGAAGTCAGTTGAAGTCAATTGAAGCCAGTTGAAGTCAGTCGAAGTCAGTTGAAGTCAATTGAAGTCAGCCGAAGTCAGTTGAAGTCAGTTGAAGTCAATTGAAGTCAGTTGAAGTCAATTGAAGTCAGTTGAAGTCAGGTGTACGGTCGACGGACGGTTAACCCTTCGGAATAAACTGAGTTCAGACGTTTTCCGTATTCGTCTTACCAAACTTCTGTTCGCAAATTGCGCAGACCATCATGTCTCCGTTAGCACTGCGTCCCATTGTGCTGTGTGCCTCTGTGACATGAGTGGTCATCTGGTGTTTGGAGGAAAAAACGGCGCAGCAGTACCTGCAGACCGGTGCATCCCTCTGGTCGGGGACTCTGCGCCTGACGTGGGTCACCATGTGCTCCATAATTTCAGTGTTTGATCGCATTACAGTCGGGCACAAAAAACATTTGAGATTTAGACAGTTTTTTCGTTCATCCAGAAGCTTGTTCTTATCTCCTTCCATTATGGCGTAATAATATTCCTGCAGTTGTATCATGTCCCCAGCTTTGCCTTCCCGATCTCTAAATCTCAGCTCCGGAGTAGCTCTCTTAGCCTCGGGTTCCGGACTCACACCTTTCGCCGTGCTTTGCCTTTTCCTGTTTCTCTTCGGTCCCGGCTTATTGCTGCCTCTGGTCAAATCAATTTGTCGAATATTCGGCGCGATATCTCCGCTGTTCGATGTCGGCTCTTTTGGAATTGACACCATCGGCGCGAGTGGGGGTGGATTCAAGTTAGAATACGACCAGTCTTGGAAAGGGTTTGCGGCTATCTTGGCTAAGCGGTCCAACAAACAGTCAGCTGAAAGTAGAAAAAGATTATTATTAGATATTCAAAATCAGGATACATCGGAGAGTATAAGACAGAGCCTTACACGAATCGATTCTAGTTTGTTCCGCGATGTGCATTATTATGTGATCGAATGCGCGGGCTGCCGTTTTACCGAACATCTCGCGCCAAACTAGGTCATCGAGGAACTGTTGTATCATCTGTCTGCTGAGGAGACTGAGCGTATTTTGAAACATTCTCGGGACAATTTTCCTCAGATACTCCATAATGTGATAGTTGCTGAACACATTTCTCGGATTCTGTTCGGAAAACGCGGACTGCATCACTGTGTGGAATCCCATTTCCTGCAGCGTCGACTTGTCCACAGTGAAATCGGTCAGTATCGTCGACTCTTTATGGACCCAGTCTCTCAGGGGGTTCAAGATGTTGTGGAATCTTCGCTTGAATGATCTGTCGCCGTCGTGAACGGGGTCGCACGCTCGCAGTCTTATCTGCTGTGTCTCCAAGTTCAAGATGCCCAAAACTTCTACCTTCACCTGTTCAAAGATATCTCGTAAGCACGAATTGCGTTGATTTAGAAAAAATAGGTTTCACCTGTCGCAAGTTTCCGTCCTGCGAGGTCGTTCCCAAACTGATAACTCCGACTTGAATCATAGACTTTTTGCCTCCCATTTTTCTACTCTTGTCCCACACCGCCGCGGTGCAAATGCTACGAATATTAGTGTAGAAATTCTTGACGTAGATATTAGTGACTTTGACCCACGAGACGACGTTTTGTACATTGGTTTGACACGCCCAATGATAGATCAGCTTCAGTAAAACGGTGGGTGTGTGCGGAGCCCCTTGAAATATCGAGCCTGAAAATACGGAGACAAAACGCTCGGGGCAGCAGCTCGATATCCACACGTATCCGCCTGAGTATGGAAACGTTCCTGAATCGCTGTACATTCCTAGCTTCAGTTTAACCTTTTGATAGTTGGTACTGTGCTGCGTGCAGAACTGCTCAGATCTCACTAAGCCCTGCTGTATCAACCACTCGGCAAATTTTGTCGCCGAATACATGAGAACGCTCTTCACTTTCACATCTGGAATCGAAATAGTAAACGTTTTTAATGAGTTTCGACCAAGGGGGAAATAACTCGTTGAATTGACGCGTCAATAGTCCATGAATTAATTCGCAATTCACCTGAATTACTTCAAATTACCCGAATTGATAGAATTAAATTGAATTGCCTAGCTTGAATCGAATTCAAGTTGAATGAAGTTGAATTGAAGTTGAATTGAAATCGAATTGAAGTTGAATTGAAGTTCAATAAGGTTGAACTGAGTTAAATTAAATCGAATTAAATTGATATTGAAGTGAATTGAAGTTGAATTAGGTCGAATTGAGTTGAATTTAAGGCGAATTAAGAAGAATTCATTTGAATTAAGCTCAAATCTTGAGTTATTTCCCCCTCGGTTTCGACCTCATTCTTGAGCCGATGTGGCGTAGCGTTTTTACCCACCCAGTTCCGATCTCTCAGCCTGCGCAAGCTGTGGTGGAATCTCTTTGGCGCAAAGATTCGGACGTGCCACAACTACAAGGGAGGGAAAAGTCCTGCCTCCGTTCATTTTATTGAATGTTATTTCTCTGCCATCTGGCAGGTTTCGTTTCGACTCGTCTATCTGTTCACCAGCTGTAACAGAAAAAAATCAATCATAAACCAGACTTGCAATATTTTTTTCTTCTGGTGTCTGGCTCGAGCTCTGGATCTTAAATTCACCTGCGTTCTTGTTTCCAACAGATATACCACCGATACTGGTCTGTTCTGTCGGTCTTACGGTGGTCGACGTGGGTTGTTGTTGTTGTTGTTGCTGTTGCTGTTGTTTGGCCACAGTCTTTATTCGCAGATTTGTAACGCCTTGAGGACTCGTAGTTGCTGAAAAATATAATCATAAGCGTTCCACAAGAACTTGTCATGTTTCTACCGAGATAACGGCTTACTCACTGGGAGTGACGACGTGCGTCGAAGGTCCTACTTTTCCTCTGGTTCTCGTGACCGGAGTGGGAAGCTGAAATCACATCCCCAAACGTTACAGTTTTTATTCAGAGTATCACTCGTTACATTCATACTTGCCTCCTCTATTATATCCGGCTGCTGGATCTGCATAAGTTTCGTCCTCCGGCCGGATCTTGCGAACTTGAACTATGCGAAATGAGAACCATTCGTGAGAAATTTACACAAGAGCTGAATATCGATTTTAAGATAGGGTAAACGATCATACGTTTTCACTTGCCGATTGCGTCGTGGCTGGCGAGGAAACCGTCGGCACGGTCGGCGCTGTGGCTGAATAACGACAGAGGTTCATATGTTTGGGAGGGTGACCTGGATATCGTCTGAGTATAAACTAAATTGTTCAAAACTGTTTTCATTACCTTGCTGCTGCGTCACTGTCCCAAGTATCACACCCATCCGTGGATCCATAACGAGCTGGATGTTCCCCTGATTACCGGACGTGTTGTTCAACATGTTCAGTTTTATGGGTTGAGATTTTCCGTGATTCTGAAAATAATATTGCTGATAGAATTGACGAGAATTTTTAGACAACCACAGGCAATGAGACGAAATTTGCTGCGATTGTTGCGCGACGAAGAAAAACAGTATTTTTTAACTTACGACGTTCAACAAAGAAGACTGTCCGGACTTGACGATGGCCGTTGTCGAAGTATTCCCTGGCCTGTTAACAAGATTTGGCCAACATTAGTCAAACACGGTAAAAGAAGTAATATTGAGAAATCGGATACTAACAACGTGTACTGATATCCTTGAACGGAACCAGCTTGGCATACCAGCTGACCACCGCGATCCTTAATTACCTCATCCAGCGTGGCCAAGACCTAGGTAAAAATTAGTCAGTGTGTTGGAAACGTTTATTACGATGGAAAACTGGCTCCCCTTAATTCCCACATCGTACCTTGTCGTAGCTTTCTTTCAACTTAGCTTTGTGTGCCAGCTGATGCTCGCTCAGCGGCTCCTCGCAGCAGTCCAAATTCAACGTCATACTGATCGGCCGGGTGTTGGTTATGGACCGAGTTATTAACCGCCCTTTCGGCATTGTTGAATATTTGCGAGATCTACTGAAGCGTGTGTAAGAAAAGTAATGACAAGCGACGTAATATTATTCTACTGGATAAACAAATTTTCTAACCTACCTTGAGTATCGAGACGCAGCGTTGTTAGCTTTGACGCATTTAAATTTTGGGAGCGTCGACGCGCACGGTGGGATAGTTCGATAGGACGATTCCAAAGTTTCGTTGTTATGTTTTAGTTTATTCGTTTAGAATTGCCAGTTGTTTGCGACAGTATCCGAACTATGGTTATACAGTCGGCATCACGACAAGATGGCGGTCCTGGCGCAGCGGCGCAGCCGGCGCAGGCGCGTGACGAACGTCTCGCGCACGGTCGTATACACAGGTCCGGAAACTCCCATGGTGGGGGTAAGGTTCTTAGCGAATCCAAGTGTGTTTTCGCCAGCTGCCACGGGTGCTGAGGCGCTGGTAGTAACCTAGTACAGAGTTGGAGTATAAACAAAGTTCCTAACCTACTTTTTTGTACAGATCACAGTTTGCCTATAGTTTGTTATTAACAAATTCAATTGCGTAGCTTTGATAAATAAATAAATAAATGATATGATACCTGACCGTGATTCAATGACATCAAGAAAACTACTGAAGCAGATTTCGTTAGTTTTTCATTGTTTTTCTTGGAATTTCCGATACAAATCGCTGTGTTGAAGGATATTTTCGAAATTACAACGCCAAATAAGAATTAATTGTTAGTCTATTCTTCCAAGTTTTGTGTGATGAAGATTACACAGTTGAATATTTATATCACTGGAAGAATGTGAAGAAGTTTAATCCGTATTACCAAACAATCAATTTAAAATCAGTGATATGGCAATTGTAAACTGCTGTTATTTATCATAAACATTGCAATAATAATATGAATAAACGGAGCGTCGCGTCACTCGGTACTTTAAAAGTCGAGTACTTTTGCTTCGAGGTCAAATGTTTTTTTTTGATTCGCAATTCGGCACACAGCAAGCCCACGGCATCTTTCAATGCCGAGATTTGTAGATCCAAAAATAAAAACTGGTATTAAACACTGTGCCCTGCTCGTAGTATGCATGGAGCACTATTTCTAGGTTAGGAACTTTGTTTATACTCCAACCGTGTACTAGGTTACTACCAGCGCCAGAACTTCGGCGGTCAATGTAGGAAACTTTCGAGCTTCGCTAAGAACCTTACCCCCACCATGGGAGTTACCGGACCTGTGTATAGGGACCGAGCGAGGTGTAACATCTAATCGGACCACATACCTCATCCTCATGAAGAATCACTAGAAGTCACTATATCACCATGAACTACGAGAATCCATGATGAGAAACTTGAAACCTAGTAACTTGTCCAGTCTTCTAATGACTAACTAGAATCCCCTATACAAGGAACTTAGATCGAACCGGCTCTATATACGAGACGAACCCGCCTACCTCTGCTGATAAATGGACACGATTAAATAATCATTTCTACCTTATGCGGTTAATATCTTATGATTATAATAATGAAATATATTCAGGGATAAACATTAGTATACATACCGTGACTTTTCGTGGAAGGCGTACACTTCGGGGGTGCCACCTGAAACTCGCTCGGCAAAAGTCCCTAGCCCTAAGTTGGCATCCCTAGCGTTCGGTGTTCGACGTGGTTCGACCATACCCTGTTCAAGCTAACTTGATTCGGTTCGAACTCGAGAATAGCGCGCGTAAAATTTAAAGGTTAAACGCATTTTGTCAAATGGAGCGGAACGGAAAAACAAGAACAACGAATTCTGCTCGTGCAGGAATTATTCTGCGAATATTAACCAACAATGTAGTTTTTTTTTATTAGGTGCTCTATTCAAGAAAATTAGTCAATCGTGTTAATATTTGATGCCTCAACGTGCTCGACGATACAATCAAGCCGCAGCGAAGCAGGTTTCTGGAGTCAAGTTCCTCAATAAGCCTCGACGATACAATCAGCCGCAGCGAAACAGGCTTCCGGAGTCAAGTTCGTCAATAAGCCTCAACGATACAATCAGCCGCAGCGAAACAGGTCTCCGGAGTCAAGTTCCTCAATAAGCCTCGACGATACAATCAGCCGCAGCGAAACAGGCTTCCGGAGTCAAGTTCATCAATAAGCCTCAACGATACAATCAGCCGCAGCGAAACAGGTCTCCGGAGTCAAGTTCCTCAATAAGCCTCGACGATACAATCAGCCGCAGCGAAACAGGCTTCCGGAGTCAAGTTCATCAATAAGCCTCAACGATACAATCAGCCGCAGCGAAACAGGTCTCCGGAGTCAAGTTCCTCAATAAGCCTCGACGATACAATCAGCCGCAGCGAAACAGGTCTCCGGAGTCAAGTCCCTCGATGAGCCTCGACGATACAATCAGCCGCAGCGAAACAGGCTTCCGGAGTCAAGTTCCTCAATAAGCCTCAACGATACAATCAGCCGCAGCGAAACAGGTCTCCGGAGTCAAGTTCCTCAATAAGCCTCGACGATACAATCAGCCGCAGCGAAACAGGTCTCCGGAGTCAAGTTCCTCAATAAGCCTCGACGATACAAATATCAGCCACAGGGAAACAGGTCTCCGGAGTCACGTTCCTCAATAAGCCTGGACGATACAATCAAGTCGCAGCGAAACAGGCTTCCGGAGTCAAGTCCCTCGATGAGCCTCGACGATACAAAAACATCTGGAAAATTGCTTGATTCATAATAAATTGATTACTAGTCGAACCTGACATTACTTAATAAAATTTGTTGATCAATTGACTAAATCAACTTTCTTACCTGATCCAATTTTCCCGCCACTCCATTTATTAAGACGATTCACTAATTTTCTTGAATAGAGCGCCTAATATCAAAATTACATTGTTGGTTAATATTCGCAGAATAATTCCTGCACGAGCAGAATTCGTTGTTCTTGTTCTTCCGTTCCGCTTCCTTTAACAAAATGCGTTTAACCTTCAAATTTCACGCGCGCTATTCTCGAGTTCGCACCGAATCAAGTTAGCTTGAACAGGGTATGGTCGAACCACGTCGAACACCGAACGCTAGGGATGCCAACTTAGGGCTAGGGACTTTTGCCGAGCGAGTTTCAGGTGGCACCCCCGAAGTGTACGCCTTCCACGAAAAGTCACGGTATATGCTATTAAATATATATGTTTACATAGGTAAAGGGAAATACAACCACGAATACCACTATAAAACGATAGCGATCCCTCAGACGGATACCCAAACAGACACACTTTAAATAATCATTTCTACCTTATGCGGTTAATATTTTATAATTATAATAATGGAATATATTCAGGGATAAACATTAGTATACATATATGTTATTAAATATATATGTTTATATAGGTAAAGGGAAATACAACCACGAATACCACTATAAAACGATAGCGATCCCTCAGACGGATACCCAAACAGACACACTTTAAATAATCATTTCTACCTTATGCGGTTAATATTTTATGATTATAATAATGGAATATATTCAGGGATAAACATTAGTATACATATATGTTATTAAATATATATGTTTACATAGGTAAAGGGAAATACGACCACAAATACCACTATAAAACGATAGCGATCCCTCAGACGGATACCCAAACAGACACACTTTAAATAATCATTTCTACCTTATGCGGTTAATATTTTATGATTATAATAATGGAATATATTCAGGGATAAACATTAGTATACATATATGCTATTAAATATATATGTTTATATAGGTAAAGGGAAATACGACCACAAATACCACTATAAAACGATAGCGATCCCTCAGACGGATACCCAAACAGACACACTTTAAATAATCATTTCTACCTTATGCGGTTAATATTTTATAATTATAATAATGGAATATATTCAGGGATAAACATGAGTATACATATATGTTATTAAATATATATGTTTATATAGGTAAAGGGAAATACAACCACGAATACCACTATAAAACGATAGCGATCCCTCAGACGAATACCCAAACAGACACACTTTAAATAATCATTTCTACCTTATGCGGTTAATATTTTATGATTATAATAATGGAATATATTCAGGGATAAACATTAGTATACATATATGCTATTAAATATATATGTTTACATAGGTAAAGGGAAATACGACCACAAATACCACTATAAAACGATAGCGATCCCTCAGACGGATACCCAAGTAGACACACTTTAAATAATCATTTCTACCTTATGCGGTTAATATTTTATGGTTATAATAATGGAATATATTCAGGGGTAAACATTAGTATCCATAGATATTATTATATATATATGTTTATATAGGTAAAAGGAAATACGACCACAAATACCACTATAAAACGATAGCGATATCCCTCAGGCGGATACTTAATTAATAAACGTATCCAGGTATAATAATAATCACAAATTGTTATATCTTTAATATAAATTGGTGTAGGAGCATTATAGAAATAATTAAAGCAACGCGTATACGGCTACATGATGATTAACAGGAAACTGCAGTCTGTGCAAAAAACAGACTTCAGGTACTTTCCCTAGAGATAAAAAGGGACGTCTTAACAACCACTTACAGAGTCATATAATTATCAACGCGGTATGCGCGTATACTTTATTTAAACCTATTAGCACATAATATTAAGTAAGCTTAAACGATATACGATATGTCTATATATTATGTATATGCCGACTCGCTGCACGTTCAAGGTATCTACATGAAATGATTAAAATAATACATACAAATAAATAATCAGCAACATAGCATATACGCATATATACAGATTTCAAAATATCGTTTGATACATATAATAATTTTATAATAAAACGTTAATTAACTGCTCAAATATGTGCATAAACAACGTCTATTAGAATACATAGACGGACGCAACGTATATGGGACAATGCATTAGAACTACCCAAAAAAAAGGCAGCACATAGCCAGCCCCAAGAATGTCACGCAGCAAACGAATGACTCAGAAAGCGAGACCTCGCTCGCACCAACGTGGACCAATCACGTTCGTCTACTCCCACTTTTTACGCCTAAAAATGGCCTATATAAACCCTCAAAAAGTCGGAGCATGATCTCTATTCTATCTCTATTCTCTCAGTCATCATCTCTCTCACCTCTCAGTTCTCAGCTCTCAGTTCTTCCATTATTTTTGGAGCTCTCTCTGTACGTTTCACGTCGAGCATAGCTCATATACGTTGTACAAACTAAGTATTGTCTTTGTAACATTCTCCAATATATCTAAATAAACGTTATTAAAATTATAAACAAAAGTCAAAGTAAATTATTCAGAGAGAAAGAACCTTTTTTTTATCCACCACATACTCTGCCGAGATCCAGAGTCTACCAGGCGCAGCCCTAGTCCTCATCGAACGAAGATAAGGTAATATAAAATATATATACATATTTAACCCCTACATAGTAATAATCCTT
This sequence comes from Euura lappo, assembly GCA_018257835.1. Taxonomy (NCBI): domain Eukaryota; kingdom Metazoa; phylum Arthropoda; class Insecta; order Hymenoptera; family Tenthredinidae; genus Euura; species Euura lappo. The sequence goes on along the minus strand of JAEUYN010002348.1, from coordinate 60,306 downwards.
CCTACCCTACGGACGATAACTACACACACCGTCTTATTACCCAGACGATAAGACGTACGGACGATAACGTAGAAATCGACCCAATTCAGTGTATTTCAATACTTAATCGGTACTTGAGCACCCTGAACTACTGATCTGTGAGACTAGCCACTAGTAACATTAAAAACTCTGGGGAGTATTCTCTAGGGTCTTTTGTGAACACCGGTTGGACGTTACAGAGGTCACAAGTGGCGCCGCTTAGTGGTCAAATATGTAACGAGCCGCAGGGCCTTATATCAACGTTGAGAGGCAGACTGACGGTTATTTGTTGATATTTGTCTCGAAACACAGCGTTTCTAGCGAAGAACTGTCTTTCCCGATGTATGATAGGGAAAGAGTTATTCTTGCATCGTCAGTTGTTGAGATATCTACAGAAACACCGAGAAAACAGGTATTTAAGCCACTGAAATGCTGCCGCGGGCAGAACAATTCATTGCGATTGGTTCATGTTGTGCTTCCGGTAGCGTATGATTGGCTGAGCATCGGCGTAGGCAGGGGAAATTCCCTGCGGCTCGGGACAGATATGACCTGTAGAGACTGATTTGGCGCTGCTGTCGATTCCTCGCACGGTCCCTATACGACCGTGGTCTCGCGGCTGAAACAACTCGGCTGCCGACCACCTTACAGCGCATGCGCGCTCCGACACGAAAAAGGCACGAAAATTGACTCGCGCGTATTGCGATCGTCATTTGTTTAAACGTCGAACCTCAAAATATCGTCTCGTCAATATATTTCGACTACTCTATTACTTGCTCTCGGTGAAATATCATCGGATTCATAATCCTGCAACCGATCACGACTACGGTCTCGATCGAACCGACAGCGAGAAAGACAAGACTATTTTGCCCGTATGAATCTTGCAAGACGCACTTTTTGACAAACGTACAATTACGGGACCACTTGTGCAATGAACACAATGTTGAAATTCAGTTGGAAGAATCAACATTCGCAGCGCCGTGCCAACGGGTGGTGCGAAGGAGCGGCCGCTCCAGGGCGCCTATGCCTAAGGGCGCCAAGTGACCGAGTTTTTGTTAAGGGGTTTTGAGTACCACGTGACCACAGCGAAATTGCGAGTTCAGCGCCTCTCGCGCAAAACCTCTGAACTGCACCAGCAACTACGTTTATAGTAAACTTTACGTGTCCGTGGTTACGTGTGGTAGTGACGATGCGAGGCTGGCGCTTCATGATATTCTCGCCGTTTCTCGTCGCTGTACAGCCCGGTGACACTTCCCTATACCGCTAATGTTAGACAGTGATTCCCTTGCTGTCGCCGACCGCTACGCGGCGCTGGGGGTAGTGTGCCCGGCCGGTGGGCGTGGTTACGTCGAAAAAATTCGAAAGCTGATTCAAAAGGTTGCGACATAACCTCGAACACCCACCGAATAACTTCACAAATGCTAATAAATAAAAGTTTGACTATTAATATACGAACACGTGGTTTATTTTTCATTCAATAGTTTGATCCAACGTGAATTCGCAGTTCAAAAATTCAAGGGCGATCGCGAGTATGCAAACAAGAATAATGCATATTGATCTTGAATTTTCAAATCGTGGCCACAAAACTGTTTTGCGACCTCATAATCGCCGAATTCTCGCCACTGTGCGAATATTTGTTGATGCATTTTCTGAACCACTGCTCGGCCCACTTTGAAATTTTTAATTTTTAAATTTCAGCCAATTCGATTGGGGCACTTTTGGGTTATGAATGATTTGGACTCATTTTGTATTAAAACCACACTTGAACGGGGTATCGAAAATCTGATGAAAATACTCTCGAAAAGTTCACAAAAAACCCCAACATTTTCGTATTGGAACTTTTTTCACACATCGTTCACGTTTTGAGCTATCTAGGCGCGAAAAGTAAAAAAAGAATCGAAAATCAATTTATTCGATGATTTTTTGTGATAGAATGATGAGTCGAAAAACTCGAAAAAATCTGAAAAAAAATCACAGTTCATCCTTTCAACATGCAGTTTGACTGTGCAAAAGGAAAAGCAAATCGAAAGGAGTCAGGGAAAAAATCTTGTTTTTTCGGTCGTTTTGACGCGGAATCCCCCGTAATTATTGTCTAATATTGATGTATAAGCGTTCTAATACCTTCATTAAAAACAAATATTTAACGGAGAATGGATATTTGGGGAGGGATCTGGTTATTGAAATACGGGCTTCGAGGTCTTTCAAATTTTTCAGTTGTAACCACACCCACCGACAGGGCACACTACTCCCAGCGCCGCGTAGCGGTTGGCGACAGTAAGGGAATCAGTCAAACTGGATAGTGTCACCGGGCTGTCGCTGTAACATCTGACCGGACCACATACCTCATCCTCATGAAGAATCACTAGAAGTCACTATATCACCACGAACTACGAGAATCCATGATGAGAAACTTGAAATCTAGTAACTTGTCCAGTCTTCTAACGACTAACTAAAATCCCCTATACAAGGAACTTAGATTAAACCGGCTCTATATACGAGACCAACCCGCCTACCTCTGCTGATAAACGGACACGATTATAATGATCAATCTTATTTTATAATATTAATACTTTATGATATATACATATATAAAGGAAAACATAATTATAATTGCTACTATAACTCTAGTATGAAATAATAGCAATATCCTTCAAACGGATACCTAATTAAAGAACATAGCTTATAAGCATGATTTTCACATCTTCAATATAAATTGATGTAGCAACAATCAAACCACGGAACCACATGTATACGGCTACGCGTTGAATAACAGGTACCGCAACCGCGTGGAAGACACTCACAGATAAGGGGGCGTCCATAAATTACGTGAGGCGATTTTTGGGATTTTTCGACCCCCCCTCCCCCCTCGGTGAGATTTCGTGAGATTTGGCTCGACCCCCCCCCCCTTAAATCTCACGTGAGATTTTTCAAAATGCGTATTTTGCTTGATTGCGTTGGATTTCTAATAAAAAAAACATAATTTATGAATAAACAATAAATTACGTGATATTGGCCGAAACCCCCCCTCTCCCCCACGTGAGATTGGGTGAGATTCGGCTCGACCCCCTCCCCCCCCTAAACGCCTCACGTAATTTGTGGACGCCCCCTAAGCCCTAGCCGCTCTCCCCGAAGATAAAAAGGGACGTTCAAATATCCAGCGCGGAGCCATAAACATGTCAACGCGGTATTCGCGCGGTAAACCTTGTTTAGGCATTAATACATACCATTGAGTAAGGATCAACGATGGTACGTACAGATGCATGTATGCATATGCTACCCAGCCGCACATACATGAAATACTTGATAAATAATGTACATGAAGTTCGGAACGTTCCCACGAACGGAAAATTATAGAATGTAATACCACGCCAGTTCCGCGCGGAATATTCGGCAAATAAAAAAAAAACATTTTTAGAATTTTTCCCGAAACTCCAAGACACCGGAAGCCACCCCTAGCGCCACCCCTAGATTCAGAAAATACTTCCCTTACGCTCAGAGTCCGAATACCACGCCAGTTCCGCGCGGAATATTCATCAAATAAAAAAAAACATTTCTAGAATTTTTCCCGAAACTCCAAGTTCACCGGAAGCCACCCCTAGCGCCACCCCGAGATTCAGAAAATACTCCCCTTACGCTCAGAGTCCGAATACCACGCCAATTCCGCGCGGAATATACATCAAATAAAAAAAAACATTTCTAGAATTTTTCCCGAAACTCCAAGTTCACCGGAAGCCACCCCTAGCGCCACCCCTAGATTCAGAAAATACTTCCCTTACGCTCAGAGTCCGAATACCACGCCAATTCCGCGCGGAATATACATCAAATAAAAAAAAACATTTCTAGAATTTTTCCCGAAACTCCAAGTTCACCGGAAGCCACCCTTAGCGCCACCCCTAGATTCAGAAAATACTCCCCTTACGCTCAGAGTCCGAATACCACGCCAGTTCCGCGCGGAATATTCATCAAATAAAAAAAAAACATTTTTAGAATTTTTCCCGAAACTCCAAGTTCACCGGAAGCCACCCTTAGCGCCACCCCTAGATTCAGAAAATACTTCCCTTACGCTCAGAGTCCGAATACCACGCCAGTTCCGCGCGGAATATTCATCAAATAAAAAAAAAACATTTTTAGAATTTTTCCCGAAACTCCAAGTTCACCGGAAGCCACCCTTAGCGCCACCCCTAGATTCAGAAAATACTTCCCTTACGCTCAGAGTCCGAATACCACGCCAATTCCGCGCGGAATATACATCAAATAAAAAAAAACATTTCTAGAATTTTTCCCGAAACTCCAAGTTCACCGGAAGCCACCCCTAGCGCCACCCCGAGATTCAGAAAATACTTCCCTTACGCTCAGAGTCCGAATACCACGCCAGTTCCGCGCGGAATATTCATCAAATAAAAAAAAACATTTCTAGAATTTTTCCCGAAACTCCAAGTTCACCGGAAGCCACCCTTAGCGCCACCCCTAGATTCAGAAAATACTTCCCTTACGCTCAGAGTCCGAATACCACGCCAATTCCGCGCGGAATATACATCAAATAAAAAAAAACATTTCTAGAATTTTTCCCGAAACTCCAAGTTCACCGGAAGCCACCCCTAGCGCCACCCCGAGATTCAGAAAATACTCCCCTTACGCTCAGAGTCCGAATACCACGCCAGTTCCGCGCGGAATATTCATCAAATAAAAAAAAACATTTTTAGAATTTTTCCCGAAACTCCAAGTTCACCGGAAGCCACCCTTAGCGCCACCCCTAGATTCAGAAAATACTCCCCTTACGCTCAGAGTCCGAATACCACGCCAGTTCCGCGCGGAATATTCATCAAATAAAAAAAAACATTTTTAGAATTTTTCCCGAAACTCCAAGTTCACCGGAAGCCACCCCTAGCGCCACCCCTAGATTCAGAAAATACTTCCCTTACGCTCAGAGTCCGAATACCACGCCAGTTCCGCGCGGAATATTCATCAAATAAAAAAAAACATTTCTAGAATTTTTCCCGAAACTCCAAGTTCACCGGAAGCCACCCCTAGCGCCACCCCGAGATTCAGAAAATACTTCCCTTACGCTCAGAGTCCGAATACCACGCCAGTTCCGCGCGGAATATTCATCAAATAAAAAAAAACATTTCTAGAATTTTTCCCGAAACTCCAAGTTCACCGGAAGCCACCCTTAGCGCCACCCCTAGATTCAGAAAATACTTCCCTTACGCTCAGAGTCCGAATACCACGCCAGTTCCGCGCGGAATATTCATCAAATAAAAAAAAAACATTTTTAGAATTTTTCCTGAAACTCCAAGACACCGGAAGCCACCCTTAGCGCCACCCCTAGATTCAGAAAATACTTCCCTTACGCTCAGAGTCCGAATACCACGCCAATTCCGCGCGGAATATACATCAAATAAAAAAAAACATTTCTAGAATTTTTCCCGAAACTCCAAGTTCACCGGAAGCCACCCCTAGCGCCACCCCGAGATTCAGAAAATACTCCCCTTACGCTCAGAGTCCGAATACCACGCCAGTTCCGCGCGGAATATTCATCAAATAAAAAAAAACATTTTTAGAATATTTCCCGAAACTCCAAGTTCACCGGAAGCCACCCTTAGCGCCACCCCTAGATTCAGAAAATACTTCCCTTACGCTCAGAGTCCGAATACCACGCCAGTTCCGCGCGGAATATTCATCAAATAAAAAAAAAACATTTTTAGAATTTTTCCCGAAACTCCAAGACACCGGAAGCCACCCTTAGCGCCACCCCTAGATTCAGAAAATACTTCCCTTACGCTCAGAGTCCGAATACCACGCCAATTCCGCGCGGAATATACATCAAATAAAAAAAAACATTTCTAGAATTTTTCCCGAAACTCCAAGTTCACCGGAAGCCACCCCTAGCGCCACCCCTAGATTCAGAAAATACTCCCCTTACGCTCAGAGTCCGAATACCACGCCAGTTCCGCGCGGAATATTCATCAAATAAAAAAAAACATTTTTAGAATTTTTCCCGAAACTCCAAGTTCACCGGAAGCCACCCCTAGCGCCACCCCTAGATTCAGAAAATACTTCCCTTACGCTCAGAGTCCGAATACCACGCCAGTTCCGCGCGGAATATTCATCAAATAAAAAAAAAACATTTTTAGAATTTTTCCCGAAACTCCAAGTTCACCGGAAGCCACCCTTAGCGCCACCCCTAGATTCAGAAAATACTTTGTAACACGCTTTCGGGGTTGTTTGGAAACCAACCCCGTCCACAATGCTAGCAAAAGAAGCCGAAACCCAACGTGGATAACGGGACTAAAATTAAGCAAAAGAAAGAATAAAGATTTGGGCGCCAAGTTCCTTACGGGAACTAATCGCCGCGTTTCCGCGGGGATGAGGGTAGGAAATAGGGGTTGAAGGAGACGGGAGGCCGGCTAGACAGTGTTTGGTAGAGGGGAACGTGGGGGCGAAGATAGTAGACCCTGTGTAAGTTGGTGAACAATTATAAGACGTATTTATTCAATGAAATCGGAAGTGAACAATCCCTTCGAGATACTAGGCGATCTCGAGGGTAGAAATCAGGTCGGGCTAGAAGAGCCAATACAGAATATGATACGCTATGTACAAGCTAGCCGCTCGACTCGACTGGGCACGGGCCAGGAGGAGGGCGAGGGGAACGGGGGGAACGGTACCGGGCGTCAGCCGGATCGCACAGCGGTCTGTGGATCCTCGGCAGCTGACTCGCAGCGGTGAGTGCGCGCGATCCCTGCGCAGACCACGTAGCGCACTCGTCTCGACGGGGACGACGGCTACCGCACTGGATCGCGCTCAACTCACCCGATCGAAATTCACGGTCGGTACGGTAGAGCAGGATATTATCGGACGGACAAGAAAGAGTAAGGTTTCAAACCGCAGCGTACGGCTAACCGTAGCTCGGCGACGGTTGAAGTAAAGCGGCGTGCGCGGTGATTCTGCGCACCCTACGTAGAGCGTGAGTCTCAACAGGGATCACCTCTACAGGCGCGAATCACACGGACACGCACACAGGAACACACACGAGCAAAATTCAAATAGCAGAGGGGGAAAACAACGGTAAAACACGATATCGGGACTCGACCGTTCGCGGAGGCGCGGGCAGGTCGGGATTCCGGTAGTAGGGGGTAAATGAGCTGAAAATACAAGCGATGCGAGAGATAGAAAGCAGGCAGAAATGATCCCAGCGGATCTAGGGTACTTTCCGTGTGGAGGGTATTCCACGTCTCCGGCTCCAACGGACTCGGCGGCTGCCGATCCCACCTAGACACAATAGGGTCGTTCAAAAAAAAAAAAAAAAATCAGATTTTGATTGTTTCGTGAAGATTGTATGATATAAAAGGAAATTACAGCATCCAATTGAAAGTTATAATCGTCATTATTAATAAAAAACTAAGTTAAATATGAAGAAATTTCCGGCGGGAAGGAACGCGCTGTGATTGGGTGCCCTGTCGCGTGACGTCATAATTGGGTAGATTCGAACGAGCCCCATAAGAAATGTATTAGCTTGTTAGATTTTTTTGCTCCACACGTACTATTGTGATTCAAAATGAATATCGGTTTTGTAGAAGCACAATCAGACAATCTCCCGGAAGTAACGGTACTCATGGTTACCGACTTTTTCTCCCAAAGTGAATATTTTAATGTGGCCAAAACCAGCGGTGTCAAACCTCGAAGAGAGGTTATGTTTCAAGATAATTAACTTTACATTTGGCGATAAAAAATCGAAGTTGATAACAATACCAACAGTTGTATTCGATTATGTAAACTCTATATGTTATAATATGTTTGTATGCTGTAATGATATAAACGTGCTGCGATTTTTCTGCTATACCGTAACCTATGAAAATTGTTCTACCTCCCCGAGCTGAAAGAGAGGGTTATGGTGATGCTGCAGTTGGTTATGTAGAGCTTAGAAGAGGAGGTTTTTTTTTTTTGTTCATGGAAAAGTGTGTCCAGAGCACAGGGTGAACAGTGAAGCATATAATGTTTCAATGATGGTCGGCGAAGAGAAAGAATCGATTGACAGGGTGACCTGTGAGTGAGGTTAGGTCGCTCCGCCGAGCTAGTTCAAACCATTTCTTCCTCACCGTACCTCTTGGTACGGGTACAAATATTTTCGATCGTGCCGACAAACTGGTATTTTGACACAGTGGAACGAAATACCACTGGTACGAACGTTTTTCTCTTATTTCTTTATTTTCATTCATTTTCAATGGGCCAAGTCCCGAGTTTACCCAATTATGACGTCACGCGGGAGCTTGTTTGATGGCGCCCAAGACGGGACCGTTTCAAATCGTATCATAATTTAAGTGCTTCAATTAACGTCTCGCCTTGGATTTTTCGTGTTTTATAATTTTTACGAGGGTTTTTGGTACCTAAACTTTATTTTGGAACAATAAAAAAAAAATCGTGAACAACCCTATTAACAGGGTTTCTCGCAGCGCCGGGGCTGAAAATACAGACGATAAAGATCCTACCTTGGATCGACGGTACTCGGGTAATCCAAAGTGGCGTGGCAATGTCTTTTTGGGGGCACACGAGCACACTTGGGGAACGACGGTGGGCACAGGGGCCGGTCGCGGCGTGGCCAGCGGTCCGGCGAAATTGGTTGAGTTTTTGGGGCTCACGGGTTCACGGGTAGCGATCGAGGTAGCGATGGAGGGCACAATTTCCGGGGGCTCGGTAGCACAATGCCAAAACGGAGCGGATCGCGAGGTTTTGGGGGCTCGGAAGGCTCTCAAAAATACTCAAAACTTGGGATTCTCTACGCGGTGCTAACAAAGACTTGTTGCTCGTTGGAAAGACCAAGATGGAAGCTCACTCGGCGGATTTTGGCGAAGATGGCTAGACTCGTCTTCCCCGCGCCAGCTCGTAGGTCAGCGGGGAAGCGGGGTGAGGTCGCTCCTTGCTCCAGTGAACCACGTGACCCTTCGGTACATTTCCTAATTCTATGCGCGTTACCGAGAGTCGCGCGAGGATATTTGCAAGCCTTCCGCGGCGTTGAGGGATGCCACAACGGGCAACTCATTTGCCACGTTACAACACCCCCCCGCCAAACGGAAGGTACGGGTTCGCAGAAGGCGTACGCTTCCGCAGCATCCGTCTACGCCGATCACCATGTACGAAAAAGAGGAAAGAGAGAAAAAGAGAAAATTTACAAGAAAGACTGACTAGAATATGGCATGCTGTTTGGTGATCGTCGCAGGGGGTCTGCGTCCACGTTGAAGTTACTTTAACACCAGGGATTCCTCGCGTAACCCTCGGCTCGCGAGGGGGGCGGGGGGGAGCTGGGGAGACGGTACCTTAATCCTACGGCCTGGTTCTCACTCTACCCGTGGTGAGGAGCGACGCAGGGGGGGTTCGCGAGTTCGCGTATCTTACCACTAGGTCGCGAGTAGCGCGTGTCTTAAAACTAGGTCGCGAGTAGCGCGTTTCGTATATTAAGGGGTCGCGAGGAACGCGTACCAACAAAAAAAAAAACAACGAAAACAAGAATACAATAGAAATTGACGGAGGTCGCGATCTAGGACGGCGGCGGGGGCCCTCGTCGTCGAAGGTCATACCGCGGTTGTCCGGTTTCATCGCGGTCAGAGGGGGTTCGCTCGCGGGTAGCTGCCGCGGGTGGACGTCTACCACGGCCACGGCCACGGTGTCGACCCACGGTCCTTGCGCGGGCCGCGGTTGTTACTCGCGAAGCGGGGACACGAACGGGATCAGGGGATGACGGTACCGGGGGCGGCTCACGGTCGCGGGAACTCGCGGAGGATGACGCGGAAGAAATCGCGCGTGTACGGTCGATTACGCGACCCGGCGGTCCGCCGCGCCCTCGTTGACCTCTTCCTCGTCCTCGTCCTCGTCCTCGGAAGGTCCGATGTCTGACAGGGGGTCCGACGCTCTGTCGTGGGCGTCCCAGTGAGGAGCTTCGTCTCGGGAATCCTGTGGGTCTCGAGGTGCTCCTTCGTCGGCACCTTCGCTGTCGGAACCCTCGGTGTCTGAGCTCTCGGAGGGGGCTTGGGGGTCGATCACGGGTAGCTCCGGGGCCGTCGGATCCTCAGGTTCCGTGGCTCTAAGCCCATTCCGGGGGCGCCGGGGCGTAGTTGTGGTGGTCGGTACCCTCGTCTGCGAGGGCCCTTCGGGTGCCTCATGCTGCACCTCCTGGAAGTTGACGGGCATTAGTACTAGCTCTCCATGATTGGTTTGAAGGGAAAGGGCAGGAGGATCGGGGGGGTTCGGGGTCTTATGCACACTCTCGTTGTCATTCACACTCTCACTCTCACCTTCATCCTCACTCGCGTCGGTACTCGCGGGGTTCACGGGGTTCGCGGCGGTACCGGGGGGCGCGTAGTAGGGCTTAAGGTCGTTTATGTGGCTTTTACCGGCGGAATTTCCGTCCTTGTTCACGAGGAAGCCGAGGTATCGGACCTCGGAACAGCAAAATTCGCACTTATCCGGGTTTACGGTTAGTCCCGCCGCGGTTATTTTCCCGAGGACTCGATCTAACCAACGCAGGTGATCGTCGAAGTCCTGGTTTACGATGATGACGTCGTCGAGATACACAAACACGTGCGGTTCCATCTCAGGACCAACGAGACGGTCCATGAGGCGCTGGAAGGTCGCGGGCGCGCCGGACAATCCGTACGGCATACGCTTGAATTGAAACAATCCGCGGCCAGGGACGGTAAACGCGGTGATTTCGCGACTCGCGGCTTCCAGGGGCACCTGGAAGTAGGCTTGACTCAAATCGATTTTAGTGATGTACCGAGCTTCACGAAGTTTGTCGAGGATGCTGCTCATATACGGGAGCGGATACGCATCCTTCTTCGCGACTTTGTTAACCTTTCGAAAATCTAGACAAAATCTGTACTTTTCCGGGGATTTCTTTATCATGACGACCGGGTTAGACCATTCGCTGCGGGAGGGTTCGATGATACCAGCTTCGAGCATAGTATCGACCTCTTTATTCATCGCTTCCTGTACCTTCGGCGATACAGGATAATACCGCTGCTTAATGGGCTCGTGACCTTGCACATCGATCGTGTGCATCGCCAGGTCGGTTATTCCGGGACTGGACGACGGAGGGGGTAAACGTTCGCGTAAAAGCGCGTGAAGTTTCTCCGTTTGATGCGAGGAGAGCTCGAGGAGGCCAGCGCAGGCCGAGGTCTCGGTACTCGCATCGTCTCGCGAGGGCCAAGATACGTCAAAGTAACCCTGCGCACCGTCAGGCAGTTTCCATCTCGCGCGGGAGAAATCTACGTTAAACTCAAAAGCGCGGATGCCATCTATGCCGAGGATGCACGGGCAGTCAATAGCAGGGGCGAAACGGATTTCTAGGTCGCGGATTCTATCGGCGAATCGGACTCGCATTCGAGCTTCGCCCGCGATGGTATCCACGGCACCGTTTGGGTATTGAATTCCCACTCGCGTGTGGGGAGAAAGATTCGCGACGATGTCCGAGAAGAAGGGCATCGCGGTACGTCCAATGTAAGTTCGACTCGAACCAGGGTCAAAAAGTGCACGCAGGTCTTGCCCGGCTACATTTATCGTCACAAAGTAGCGCGGGTCGGGGTGTCTAAATCTAACCGTATTACTAAGGGTGGAGACGTCTCGGGAGGGCGGAGGTCCACGCTCGCGCTGGGAAATAGTGGGGACCCTTATAGACCGGGAGCCCGTAACACTTTTTTTCGGTATCATCGGTGCGCTTTGACCAATGTGCGAACCCCCTCAATTCAACCTTCCACTACACGGAAGTGACTTCGCCGAACAAAAATCGCGGACCAAAGGGTGGGGGCCGCGCAGGTGAAGTTGTTTTGAAAAACCGGGATCTAGAATTATCGGTGCGCGTTCGGCGCATGTCGCAAATGATTGGAAATTGAAAAAAAGTTTAGACGGACGGCATTGCCGAACGTGTAGGGTGGACCATTCGCGAGATGTCCATTTTTTTTATTGTAAAGTATTTTGTAATAAAAAATTATCATTAGTGCATGTTCGGCAATTTGTTGAATCATCTATTTATTCACTAAAACTCGAGATATTATGATCGCCGAATATTTTGGATGGGCCGGGGGCCAGCCACCCCCGCGTACTTTTGTCGTGAGGGTGTATAGTATGCATGTATCATTAGTGCGCCTTTGGAATTTTTATAGCAAGTCAATAAAATTCCAAATATCGAGAAATACGTATTGCCGAATAATTTGAATGGATCTGCAGGGTGTAAAAAACAGTTGTAAATTATCGGGTAAATGCTTATATATCATAATAATTAGTGCGCGTTCGGCATGCATAGCGTTTCACAGATGTTGATTATAGTAAGCAATCTGTAAATTTTCGGCGCAAAATGATGGATATAACGGAAGTTATTCCAAAAAAAAGTATTAAATACAGCTATAGCGCACGGTGATGCTACCCCAGATAACCAGACCAGATCGAGCAAGAGTTGTCATCCTTGTAGGCATTGATGCTGTCATCATGCTGGTGCTACAGCCAGCATCAATATACTTGCCATGCTTTGCTGTCATAAGCGCAACAAAGCAGCATCACCCTGCATCCTGGCGGCATGAATGCTCGCCCATTGCCGATATTTTGTCGTAAATTGCCGTCATATTGCTTTGACTTTGAAGTTACACCTTGGCGGTCAAATGACATGTTCAAATGATCGTGCTAGCAATATGCCAGCAAATTGCCGTCAAATTGTTATCTGGGACGTTCCCGCTCTTGGTTAGATAAGAAAATAAGAATAACAAAAATAAGAATGACAAATTCAAAAATAATCTTAAGCACGACATAGGTCATTAGAATAACCGAAAAATAAAAAATTTCTCAGTATCTCATTTCACTATTAGAAGACAATTTTTATTGTAATCTGCTGCTTCCTTGCCCGCGTCAAAGTGGAATCATATTGCCTAAAAGGTAAGTCGAATTTGGATTTGCTACTTCATTGTACTATTCTTTTTCTCGTAATAAATCATTTCGTGCGCAATAACATTTTTATATATTATTCAATATCATGAAAAATAATCAACTTCGGAATCGGAAAACTAGTCCAGTCATTGTATCCAAAAAAGAGCCCTAACCATTTAATAATTTCATGGCGCTGTTTTTTTGTTCCACGCTTTCGGGGAGTCGGGGCACTGGGAGTGTAAATTCAAAATGGCGACCAAATTGAGCCTCTGCGTGTTTTCGAAAACTGTTTTTTCTTCGCTAAAAACGTTTTCTTTTCAAATAATTTGGAAATTTCTGATTTTTTACGAAAAAGCCTGGGGACAAAAGTTGTGTAAAATTTTGTCCGCTACAAGAATTGGGAATTAAACTCGAAAAAAGGAGCCGAGATGATGCAATTTTTGGAATTCGGCTCCTTTTTCGAGTTTAATTCCCAAAATATCAATATTTGGAGAAAAAAGGTGGGTACCAAAATTGTTTAGAATTTGATTCTCTACAAGTATAGTTATGTTCATTTTCGCTGTCAAGTTGCAAATAAACGAGATAATTCATTTTTTTTAGTTCGGCCCCTTTTTTAGAGTTTAATTCGAAAAATATTGATCCTACAAGAAAAATTGTGGAGACCAAACTTGTAGCGGACAAAATTTGATACAACTTTTGTCCTTACGGTTTTTCGTTAAAATCAAAAATGGCCGAGTTCTTTGAAAAGAACCGTTTTTAGCGAAGAAAACAGTACAGGGGGGAAGGGGTACACCCTTGGCAATATTAATGTTCGGCGATAACGTTTTCTTGTTCGGCACGCTGTAATTGATAGAAACATATGTGATATGCATTTTTTTCAACTCTTAAACTAACAAAATCGGCGGTATGTTTCGTTTGATTCGAAAATTATTTATAGATTATTCTTTCGCTATTACATACAAACAGATCCAATCATTTTGTTCGGGGGTTACATTAATCTGTCAATTATACTATTATTCATCATCGATCACCATCGCCGAACGCGCACTAATGATATTTTGGTAACGATTCGATTTTATCGTTTACGACGGTCAATACCCTATTTATTTGTTCGGCATTGACTTTTAACACATCCATTTTATGTAATGAAAGATATAAAATCAATGCCGAACATGGATCTATGATACATGCATACTATACACCCTCACGACAAAAGTACGCGGGGGTGGCTGGCCCCCGATCCATCCAAAATATTCGGCGATCATAATATCTCGAGTTTTAGTGAATAAATAGATGATTCAACAAATTGCCGAACATGCACTAGTGATAATTTTTTATTACAAAATACTTTACAATAAAAAAAAATGGAAATCTCGCGAATGGTCCACCCTACACGTTCGGCAATGCCGTCCGTCTAAACTTTTTTTCAATTTCCAATCATTTGCGACATGCGCCGAACGCGCACCGATAATTCTAGATCCCGGTTTTTCAAAACAACTTCACCTGCGCGGCCCCCACCCTTTGGTCCGCGATTTTTGTTCGGCGAAGTCACTTCCGTGTAGTGGAAGGTTGAATTGAGGGGGTTCGCACATTGGTCAAAGCGCACCGATGATACCGAAAAAAAGTGTTACGGGCTCCCGGTCTATTACCACTAATTCCCGCGGTCGTTTCCCGGAGTGGGTCCGGAGCCACTGCCTTGGCTCGGGGGAAAAACTCCAGGGTTGCCCCCTGACGGGCCGGACTGGTCAGGTGGGGCATAAGGACATTCCCGTACGAAATGTCTGGGGTCGCCACATTGGAAGCAGCCGGCTTGCCCTCCATGGTACGCTCCATGGGCAGGCATGGTCGCAGGAGGGTAACGGGCGCTCTCCGATGCTTGGGCTGGCGGTATCGGAGGGGGGTACGGGAATGGATAGGGAGCTGGGGGTGAGACCTGGTACTGTTGAGGGGGGTGGAGGTTCTGGAGGGCCATCAAAGGCGGAGGTTGGTTCGTTGAAGTCGGGGGAATGTTAGTCTGGTTCGGGGGAGCGGTACCTGGGTTCGCGCGGTTTCGTCCTCGTCCCCCACGGGGTCTTCGGCCGCGGGACGACTGAGGATTTGGGGCGGTAGTCGGCGGGATCGCGGGGGTTCCGTTCGCGGAGTGTAGTGCCGCACTACCAGAGGGAGCCGGGGGTGTCGGCGCCTGATACGCGAACTCCGGTAACACCGAGTCTTCGGGTCGCGGAGGGGGTTGATATCTTCTGTCCAACGCTCGGGCGTTTTCAAATAGTTCCCCAGAGATGCTGAGCTCATCCAGGGTACCGAATTCGTATCGGGGAATCGCGAGGCGGTAACTCGGGTGAAGGTTCGCGTACGCGATCTCCAGCTGCTCGTCATCGGAGAGCGGAGGCGAGATTTTGGCCATCAGCAGGCGCAGGCTGTCCAGGAAGTCACTGACGCGCTCCTCAGGACCCTGGGTGCGTCGTCGCACGTCGTCTTTTAATCGGGACTGGAAATTCAAACCGGCGAATCGTTCGCGGCACGCGGTTTGAAAGGAAGTCCAGTTATTCCAACGGTCCTTATGTAATCGGAACCACTGCAGGGCCTTGTCAGCGAGAAGAAACGGCATCGCTTCGTAAACATCGCGATCGGTCAAGCCGCTACCGACGCGGCATTCTTCAACGCGGTTGATAAATTCTTCGATACTTCCGCCTCGATGTCCGGCGAATTTCAAATTCCATTTTCGTACGATATTTTGGAGGTCGCGAGGTCGTGCGGACGGTACATTCGCGGAGTAAGCGGGGTGCGGGGGTAGAGCTTCCGAGTGAGGGTGACTCCACGCGGGGGTCCCTGCATAACTCGCGGCGGCGGGGTAGGGGGGAACCGTGGATTGCGAAGGGTTCGCGGTAGGAGCGGGATAGGGGTTCGGAGGGATTGTAGCGCTCGCGGGATGACCGTACGAGGTCAGGGGTGCGTAAGCGCTCGCGGGATACGCCGTGGGTGCCACTGGGTACGGAGTGGACCACTGGCTTGGGTATCCGGGAGTCAGGACGGGGTACGCGTGACTAGGGGTCGGGTATGCGGTCGACGGACCCATCGCAGGGGCTCCGGTCGTCGCGGGGGTCGTCGTAGAGGTCGCGGTCGGTAGTGTCACGAGCGCGGGGTAGGATTGCTGGGCCTCGACGTCAGCCAGGCTGAGCGGAGGCTCGGCCAGAGTTCTTGGAGGTGACACGCGTTCGTCCTGAAAATGAACTCGCGGTAGCTCAGCGTCATTTCGCTGCTCGGATAATAGTCGCGGTCGCGGCGCGGATGGGGCACTGATCGGAGTGCTGTCGTATGTCGGAGTCGGGTGTCTTGCCTCCGGCGCGGGGGGCGGAGCGATATCTCCGACGGGAGAATCCAGAAGGGGTTCCTCATCCCATAACGGAGTCCAGGTAACGTTCTGTTGCCGTCCCCGGAGGTGCGCGCGAAGGAGACGCCACCGATTTCGGTCGGGGTCAGCGCTCACGCGCAGTCGGTACCGGCGGAGAAGCTCGTCGATGCCTCGATCCGACAGCTCGCACAGCCACGAGATCACGAGATCCGTATTCTCGAGGTCGAAGTTCGGCCAGGAGGACCCGGGGTCCAGGAGTTCCGAGGTCCAGTTCCCCATCGCCGGTCGTATAGCGGGACGCGCGGTTGCCGAATCGCGAAAAGGCTGACACTCACCGATTTCTCATCCACGCAGCCACTCACACGCGTGCAAGCAAGCAACAGGGGGGGGGAGTTAACGCGCACACAGAAATAACAAACAGGCTTAACCTAATATTAGCTGTAAAGAACAGAAAAAGAAAAAGAAAAAAAAACAGACCAAAAATCCAGAAAAATAAGCAGAAATGCGAAGAATAGGCAATCAGCTGCAAGCAAGCGTTCACCAGAGGCTGAAAGAAAAAATAGTGCAAGACAAAAAGCAGAGAGAAAGGGGAAATAGAAAAAAAAATAGAGTAAAGAGGGGGGTTGTCCGGTACTAGGGCAGGCAAACCGGTGCGATGGACGAAACTGGCATTGGCAGGCCAACCGAAGATGTTTTCTGCCCGTTCTCGGAACTCTTTCGCGGTTTTTGAACAAAAAAATCAAAGTTCGCGGGGCAGGGGTCGCGGGTTCACCAACGCGGTTTCCAAAAAGATCTACTATCGGGCCCCACGTTGGGCGCCAATTTTGTAACACGCTTTCGGGGTTGTTTGGAAACCAACCCCGTCCACAATGCTAGCAAAAGAAGCCGAAACCCAACGTGGATAACGGGACTAAAATTAAGCAAAAGAAAGAATAAAGATTTGGGCGCCAAGTTCCTTACGGGAACTAATCGCCGCGTTTCCGCGGGGATGAGGGTAGGAAATAGGGGTTGAAGGAGACGGGAGGCCGGCTAGACAGTGTTTGGTAGAGGGGAACGTGGGGGCGAAGATAGTAGACCCTGTGTAAGTTGGTGAACAATTATAAGACGTATTTATTCAATGAAATCGGAAGTGAACAATCCCTTCGAGATACTAGGCGATCTCGAGGGTAGAAATCAGGTCGGGCTAGAAGAGCCAATACAGAATATGATACGCTATGTACAAGCTAGCCGCTCGACTCGACTGGGCACGGGCCAGGAGGAGGGGGAGGGGAACGGGGGGAACGGTACCGGGCGTCAGCCGGATCGCACAGCGGTCTGTGGATCCTCGGCAGCTGACTCGCAGCGGTGAGTGCGCGCGATCCCTGCGCAGACCACGTAGCGCACTCGTCTCGACGGGGACGACGGCTACCGCACTGGATCGCGCTCAACTCACCCGATCGAAATTCACGGTCGGTACGGTCGAGCGGGATATTATCGGACGGACAAGAAAGAGTAAGGTTTCAAACCGCAGCGTACGGCTAACCGTAGCTCGGCGACGGTTGAAGTAAAGCGGCGTGCGCGGTGATTCTGCGCACCCTACGTAGAGCGTGAGTCTCAACAGGGATCACCTCTACAGGCGCGAATCACACGGACACGCACACAGGAACACACACGAGCAAAATTCAAATAGCAGAGGGGGAAAACAACGGTAAAACACGATATCGGGACTCGACCGTTCGCGGAGGCGCGGGCAGGTCGGGATTCCGGTAGTAGGGGGTAAATGAGCTGAAAATACAAGCGATGCGAGAGATAGAAAGCAGGCAGAAATGATCCCAGCGGATCTAGGGTACTTTCCGTGTGGAGGGTATTCCACGTCTCCGGCTCCAACGGACTCGGCGGCTGCCGATCCCACCTAGACACAATTAACAGGGTTTCTCGCAGCGCCGGGGCTGAAAATACAGACGATAAAGATCCTACCTTGGATCGACGGTACTCGGGTAATCCAAAGTGGCGTGGCAATGTCTTTTTGGGGGCACACGAGCACACTTGGGGAACGACGGTGGGCACAGGGGCCGGTCGCGGCGTGGCCAGCGGTCCGGCGAAATTGGTTGAGTTTTTGGGGCTCACGGGTTCACGGGTAGCGATCGAGGTAGCGATGGAGGGCACAATTTCCGGGGGCTCGGTAGCACAATGCCAAAACGGAGCGGATCGCGAGGTTTTGGGGGCTCGGAAGGCTCTCAAAAATACTCAAAACTTGGGATTCTCTACGCGGTGCTAACAAAGACTTGTTGCTCGTTGGAAAGACCAAGATGGAAGCTCACTCGGCGGATTTTGGCGAAGATGGCTAGACTCGTCTTCCCCGCGCCAGCTCGTAGGTCAGCGGGGAAGCGGGGTGAGGTCGCTCCTTGCTCCAGTGAACCACGTGACCCTTCGGTACATTTCCTAATTCTATGCGCGTTACCGAGAGTCGCGCGAGGATATTTGCAAGCCTTCCGCGGCGTTGAGGGATGCCACAACGGGCAACTCATTTGCCACGTTACAACTTCCCTTACGCTCAGAGTCCGAATACCACGCCAGTTCCGCGCGGAATATTCATCAAATAAAAAAAAAACATTTTTAGAATTTTTCCCGAAACTCCAAGTTCACCGGAAGCCACCCCTAGCGCCACCCCTAGATTCAGAAAATACTTCCCTTACGATCAGAGTCCGAATACCACGCCAGTTCCGCGCGGAATATTCATCAAATAAAAAAAAAACATTTTTAGAATTTTTCCCGAAACTCCAAGTTCACCGGAAGCCACCCTTAGCGCCACCCCTAGATTCAGATTTAACAAAAAAAAAAAAATGATTTTCCAGATTGAATTTGTAGAGGATCAATGCAGCTTCGAATCGAGGCCTGTAGAGATTTAGTATGGTTCATAATTCACGTACAAAAAAACTTCGGTTGGCAATATTTAGTTCGTGACCTCACAAGGTACATCTAGCGGCGATCGTCAATCTATTAATTGTTGTCACTCTGGATTCTCGCGTTCGAGGTCTCCGCGATCGTGCGGGGCACCAAAACAAAAGCGGGTGGTACCCCCACAGCGCTACCCCATTGTGACAATCGGCGTTCACTCTTCGAGTTTTTCAAGTACTGAGTAGACGCTTCTGTGTGTCTCAGGATTTTTACTCTAAATTACCTCATTCAAAATTCACTGTCGCTTATCTCAGTATAGTCAGTATTATATCTCAGTATCTCAGTAAAGTCTGAAAATGGGAAAAAACAAGAATACAAAAATTAATAGCTTGGCAAACATCATAGTGCAATGCGTCTCGTCAGTAGAACAGGTCTCATTCGCAAGAATGAGCGAGAATTCACTGTGTTATCAGGTTAGTACTGGAATTAAAAAATTATTTCTCTAGAGACAGATCAGAGATCATTCACCTACAGACATTTCATCTCTAACGTGATGGGAAATGAATTGCTTAATGTACGTGTAATACGGATAGTCGGTAAATCACGAGATTTGTATTAATAGAAGCGCAATGAATATAATGCTAAAACGCAATTCCGGAACGCGCTCACCTCACGGGCACTAGCGGGTTACTCGACGTGATATATGAAGAAAATTATTATCGAAATTATTTTTTATAGTCCACTGGTTTTCGAGTAATATACGATTGGAGTTTGCCAATCTGGGTGTACATAAGCAACCGGCACCGGGCGGGCGCGCGCAACCTCGCATTGTCTATGCGTCATGCGACGAAATGACGATCGGACGGCAGACAAACAATCCGATCAAAATGACGATCGGACGCTAGGCAGACAATTTATCTGGCCGGTGGAATTGAAACACATAATCGAAGCCGGAGTATTTTATTTCTTCGATGCACCGGAGACGGGGTCAATGCTCTCAATTTAAATTATTCGCCATTAGAAATTAATACACTCTCCCTTCACATTTTGAAGTTAGCGGTCATGACATTCATTAAGGGGTCTAGCCACCCTGGCCGCTCCGAGAATGGGTATACTTTTAAAAAATACATAAACTCGAAAGTGTCGAACGAAATATTTTTATTTTCTAACACAAGGTAAGAAAAGGCTTTAAGAATGCCTAAAATAAATTTTAGTTAAAAATATTAAAAAATGGCAGCGCTGCAGGAATTTCTGTGGATTAGCTCGAAAATAAATTTTTTTAAATTGTCCCAAGTAAATCTCGTAAACTGTCATATCGGTCCGATTGCGATGAAATTATTACAAAATACCTTTTCACCCAACTGCGATAAAATGACCGTATTTCGCCCCTGAAACGCGGGTCGAAATTCGTAAATTTTAGATCAGAGGGAAGAAAAGTCGATTGCCGGGCAAAAAAGTAAATAGCCGAGCAAAAAAGTAAATTGCCGGGCAAAAAAGTGGACTTTTTTGCCTGGCAATTTACTTTTCTGCCCGGTCAATCACTTCTCTTTCTTCTGGTCAAAAATTGACTACCTACTTTCCACTCGCGTTACAGCGACGAAATAAGGTCATTTTATCGAAGTCGGGTGAAAAATAGCATATACCACACGGCAGGGGCGCAATTTTCACCTGGTGTTCGTGCTGCCCTCGCTGCCCTCGCTGCCCTCGCTGCCCTCGCTGCACTCGCTTCGCTCGTGCCTCGGGCAGCAAACCTCGCACTCGGTGAAAATCGCGCTCTTTCCTCCCTTGTAGCATAATGTATACTATTAGATACATTATCTAAAAGGTAACGTAGCATTACCAATCAAATTATAACTTTGAATTTTTAATTAAAAATCTGAAACTTGAACTGAATCTACTTGAAAATATGATACTTCGAGTAAGAAAATTGTTTGATAGTTGTCCGTGGAGAAAAGCTATTTATTTGGACATTTGGACATACGAAGAGGTAAAAAAATGCATATCATTTTTTCAATGATAACAGGTTCATTTTCCTTTCAAAAAATATAACTTTCTCGAAATTATCGATCGAAAATAATGAAAGCGTTCATAACAAATTGCAAATGGGCATCGATTCAGTTGTTTCGACGATCGAAACTACTGACGCTTCCAGATTAATGCTGGTGAGCAGAAGATATAGATACTTCTGACTAACGATTAAAGTTGCAGGACCATTTTAGAAATCCTGATTAGCTTAAATTGAGAATACGCAAGAGTGGGGCGTCCGGTACCCCACAGTGGCAGCTAGGGGTTTCTATCTGAGGTCGCACTCTCCGGCCCTGTGCCGGTTGTTTGTAACATCACATTGGTGAACGACTCATGAACCGTTGCTCTAGAAAAAAAATTGCAAGAATGATTTTCTTATTTACCTACGTCAAGGAACCCGCCAGCCAGTGCCCATATCGTGAGCGCATTCCGGAACACGTTCTATATTTTCAATTTTATTTTCAAATTAGCTTTGTGGCACCATACACTTCATATGCCTATAAATTAATGTTTTTGCTCATGGAATCGACAAATTCCATAATCGATTAATGGTTTCGCGGTGGGACTCAAGAAGACTGTATCGAGGGGGACATAACTCGTTTGAACAGCGTGTTAATAGCTGGTGAAATATTGGGAAATAACCGAGGAAATGAATGAATCAATTTTAAATAAAAAAAGATAAAGTTAAATTAAATACCACCTCATAATTTCATCAAGGAATGCATTACACTCTTAACACTACCTATACTTAATCCGATAGGTCGCAAAGCAGTGGAAAGTTACATGTGATGTACGACTCCGTAACCTGCAGCTGAGGGAGTTTTGGAATCGTGGACCGTTGAGAAGTAAAGTAGAATCACTTTTATCAGTAGAAGGGATAGGCCGGTTCTGCGCCAAGATCCCTGTTACCGACATGTTACCGACCGAAGGTTCGCATCCGTGCTAATTACCGACAGTGGGTAAGTTACCGACAGGCCGCCTGCCTTACCGACAGTGGGTAAATTAGGGTCGGCCGCCCGCCTGTTTTACCCTAGGAGTTTACCTGCCGCACACCTGTTTACGGGCAGGGTCGGCCGCCCGCCTGTTTTACCCTAGGAGTTTACCGGCCGCACACCTGTTTATGAGCAGGGTCGACCGCCCGCCTGTTTTACCCTAGGAGTTTACCTGCCGCACACCTGTTGGTCGATCTGTTTTACCAGCAATTCGCCCTGTTGGCTAATTCTGCGTCCTGTTTTACCGACAGTCTGTTTTACCCCAGGAGTATAGTTTTACCGACCAAGTAGCTCTGTTTACCGACTGTGTCACACACCTGTTTTACCGACGGTCGGTATGTCCTGTTTTACCCTAGGAGTGCACCAACCGCATACCTGTTTTACCGATGGTCGGTGTATCCTGTTTTACCATGGGAGTTTACCGACCTTATCTGTGATTATCAAGACTTCCTGCGAAAAACAGGCAGTATCCGGTCCGGACTTCCTGTGGAAAACAGGCGGTATCTGGACTTCCTGCCGGAAAAACGGGTGGTATCCGGTCTGATTATAAGCGGGTAAGATTAACACGTGCGACAATTTTTCCCCCCACGGTGGAATCGCTTATCGCGGGCCACCTTCGCGGTGGGTTTCCGGGAACTTGATTATTGGACCTTATCAACAATTTTCTCTCTCCATGGTCCGCGCTCTTCACATACATTCGATTACACAGCGTGTGGTGATCATTAACCACTCGTAAAACAGTGAGTACTCTCAGGAAAAATGATCAACGAACTGTGTGTGGAACTTATCAGGGCGATGGAGGAGGCGTACAGCTTGCTGCTTACGTTGAAACAAGGACCGGCGAGTGACCAGCTTATCGCAAAATGGATCGAAGTCGGACGGAAAAATATTGATACAATTAGCGGTTATTTGGGGTCGTGCAATCTACCCCCTGGTCAGAAGCAGCAGATTCAGGCTTCAATCGCACTGCTGCAGTCATGGGCTACGAAATTCCAGCTACACCAGCGGGTTATCGTTGGCGGTGGGGTAGGTGCTCCAATACCGAACCGCATTAGATGGGACGAGATCGCGAGCGCCTTTAACAGACGAATCCGGACGGGGGTGATTACAAATCTGGAGCATCGTGATTTGCAGGGATTTCTCACCGATGCCGGGGCGCTAACTATCGAACATCTGCAGGATATCCGGCGGAATGAGGGTAATATTCGCGTCAACGTCAATCTCTCTTGTAAATTTGAGAACGTCAAAGGGGGAAACGTGGATGTGGATATTAAATCATTCACCACCAGTAATAAAATAATTCTGCCCGCCACCGATCTCGCAAGCTGGTTCAAGAACGAGATCGTAAACCAATTGCTCGTTAAAGTCGAGGATTTTGAGCAGCGAGATTCGGGGTGGAGCATGCTTGAGATTATTAACTTGGTGGTGAACATCAACCGCTACCAACCCCTCGCCGGTGGTCTTTCAACATACGTTGCATTACCGTCGGATATCCTGCGAAAAAAAGCGGTCGTCAACGTAAAAAACAACGACGAAAAGTGTTTCCTCTGGGCCGTTACAGCAGCACGTCACCCCGTCAACAACACCCATCCCGGTAGGATACACAGCTACCGCGCATATATCAACGAGTGGGATTGCACGGGTATAAAATTCCCCATGACCCTACACGGCGTGGAAAAATTCGAAAAGTTAAATAATATTAGGATAAATGTTTATGGGATAGAGTGCGAGGCTTTTCGCGATAGTGTCAAGGGTGGGAAAAGCGTAATTGTACCTCTGTACTTGAGTAAAAATTCGACAAATCCAGATGCCGCCACAATTCATCTCCTCATGGTCGAGTGTGGCGATGATGAGGAGATCGATGATTTAAACAATTACACTCCACGATTCCACTTTGCTTGGATCAAAAATCTGTCCCGCTTAGTGAGCAGCCAACTATCACGCCGAGATCATCAACAATTTCTGTGTGATAGATGTCTGTGTCACTTCAGGGTGCAGAGTAGCTACGACAGTCACCGACTCGATTGCGTGCGTTCGAACAAGGTGCGAATGCTTTTCTCGGAGAAAAAAAAGAGCTTGGAATTCAAAAATTTTCGAAATAAGGGGCGGGTGCCGTTCGTCGTCTATGCGGATCTTGAGTGTATATTGAAACCCGGTGCAAACGAATCCCAAGAGCATATCCCGCATAGTGCGGCATTTTACGTGCATTGCTCGTATGATAATGCGTTATCGGGATATGCGAGTAAACGGGGGCCCGATTGCATCGAATGGTTCGTCAAGCAGCTTCGTGACTTGGCCGTTAACGTAGAATCTCGAATTAAAAATATCATTGCTATGAAACCACTGACTCAGGTGCAACGTGATCGGTATGCACGCGCGAAAAATTGTTACATTTGCGAGAAACCGTTCTCACCGGGGGATAAAAAGTGTCACGATCACTGTCACTTTACGGGCGAATATCGCGGTCCCGCACATAATGGGTGCAATTTAAATTTCAGGGAAACACAGACGATTCCCGTGGTGTTTCACAATTTTTCCGGATACGACTCACACTTTATCATAAAATCTCTAGCTACATCTTTTCCCGGGGAAATCACCCTTTTACCTGTCAACAAAGAGAGGTACATTTCTTTCACGAAGCGGGTTCACGGCACCTTTATACACTTGAGATTCCTCGATTCGCTCCGGTTTATGGCCAGTAGCCTCGACAAGCTGGCCTCGTATATCGATAATGGGGGTAAAAAGATAACTCACACTTTCTACAGCGACCGCGAGGAATTTGAATTAATGATCCGCAAAGGTGTTTTCCCCTACGAGTACATCGATAGTTGGGGAAAACTCGACGAGTTGAGCCTGCCCGATAGAGCAAGCTTCTATTCAAAACTCAGCGACTCGGGCGTCTCCGATGCGGATTATCAGCACGCAAAGAATGTCTGGAGTAAATTTAAATTGAACACCCTGGGCGAGTATTCAGATTTATATTTAAAAACCGATGTTCTCTTGCTTGCTGACGTTTTTCAAAATTTCCGCGACAGCTGTTTCCAAACGTACGATCTGGACCCCCTCCATTATTACACGGCACCCGGTCTAGCCTTCGATGCGATGCTAAAACATACGCGGGTAAATTTACAACTCCTGGACAACCCAGAGATGATTCTGTTTATTGAAAAAAGTATCCGAGGGGGCGTGGCTCAGTGCTCGAACCGTTACGCCGATGCCAACAATCGCTACATGCGTGATTTTGATCCAAGCAAAGAGGAATCCTACATCATGTATTTCGACGTGAATAATCTGTATGGCGCGGCTATGAGCGAATATCTACCGTGTGGCTCATTCGAGTGGGAGCACGAATCAATCGATGTGATGAGCATTCCGGACGATTCACCGATTGGCTACATGCTCGAAGTCGATTTGGACTACCCGGTAGAGTTACACGAAAATCATAAAGATTTACCGCTCTGCCCCGAGCATTTCATTCCACCCGGTAGTAAAACGGCCAAATTGTGCACCACACTTCTACCCAAAAATAAATACATACTTCACTATCGTAATTTGAAGCAGTGTTTAGGTTTAGGCATGAAGTTAGCCATGGTGCATAGGATTCTGAAGTTCGCACAATCTCCATGGTTGAAATCGTACATCGACTTGAACACCGACAAGAGGAAGCAATCTCGAAACGATTTCGAGAAAAACTTTTACAAGCTTATGAACAACGCGGTGTTCGGCAAGACTATGGAGAATGTGCGTAAACATAAAAATGTCAAGCTGGTCATGAAATGGGGTGGCCGGGGCGGTGCAAAGGCTCTGATTTCTCGACCAAATTTCCATAGCTGCACCATATACGATCGAGATATGGTGATAATAGAGATGAATCGTTTAAATGTCTATTTCGATAAACCGATATACATCGGTGCGGCAATTCTGGATTTATCGAAGATTATTCTATACAAGTTCCACTACAATTATATTAAAACTAATTTTAGCAATAAGCAGGCGAAATTGCTGTATACGGATACCGATAGCCTAATTTATCATTTCACTGTACCGGATATTTATGAGATCATCAAGCGTGATGTTGAATCATACTTTGATACCTCGGACTATCCACCCGATAACATCTACGGCATCCCCCTGCGGAACAAGAAGCGTCTCGGTTTCATGAAAGATGAAAATAACGGCAAAATCGTTACGAAGCAGAGGTCCATACGCGCAAAACTCCACGTGATGAAAACTCAGGAGGAGGGGGATGAGGAGGCGGGTGTGATGAAGCGTGCCAAAGGTATCAAAGGCTCCACACTGAGGACCATCACGCTCGATGACTTTAACGCGTGTCTTTTGAATCACATAAATCTGTACAGGAAGCAGTGTCTGATTGTGAGTAAGAAGCACGAGGTTCGCACCATTGTGCAGAACAAACTGGCCCTAAGCTGGTCTGATGATAAAAGAGTTTTAATACCCGGGCAAACAGACACTCTTCCTTGGGGTTTCCAGAAGGCGCCATAAATATCAGGCCTCGAGTTATCTAGCCACCGTTTTTTACCATTTTCGAAAAGTTTGAGATAATTTCAGAAATTTCAACTTTTTTTCAACTTTTTTCAAGTTTTTTCAACTTTTGAAAGACGAATCGTAGCATGCGTATTTACATGTATAAGGTATAGGTAATTCTGGAAAAAGTTGAAAAACTTGAAAAAACTTGAAAAAAGTTGAAAAAAGTTGAAAAAACTTGAGAAAGTGTCTATTTGATCATGTGAATTTACACAAGGAGCAGTGTCTTATTGTCAGCAAGAAGCATGAGGTGCGCACCATTGTGCAAAACAAACTCGCCCTCAGCTGGCGTGACGACAAAAGAGTCCTAATACCTGGCGAAACGGATACTCTCCCTTGGGGTTTTCAGACTGCATGATAACGAACACGAGGCCGGCCTCTACCCCCAAGACAACTCCCACATCTGAAATCTCAATTCTTAAATCTAAATTCTCAAATCTCAATTCTCAAATCTCAATTCTCAAATCTCAATTCTCAAATCTCAATTCTCAAATCTTAATTCTTAAATCTCAATTCTTAAATCTAAATTCTCAAATCTCAATTCTCAAATCTCAATTCTCAAAGCTCAATTCTCAAATCTCAATTCTCAAATCTTAATTCTTAAATCTCAATTCTCAAATCTCAATTCTCAAATCTCAATTCTTAAATCTCAAATTAGATCTTTCCCCACGTAGTTTCGAAAAGTTTCGGAAATTTAAAGTTTTTCTCGAAAAGTTTCGGAAATTTCAAGTTTTTTCAAGTTTTTTCAAGTTTTTTCAAGTTTTTTCAAGTTTTTTCAAGTTTTTTCAAGTTTTTTCAAGTTTTGAGGAGCGAATCGCGGCATCCGTATTTACATGTATAAGGTATAGGATAATTTGGAAAAACTTGAAAAAACTTGAACAAACTTGAAAAGAGTTGAAAAAAGTTGAAAAAAGTTGAAAAAAGTTGAAATTTCCGAAAAAAAAGTAAAACTTCATTGTACAAACTAGTATTAAGACTACTTTAGGTTGTATATAAGAATAAACAAGGTGTATGTATGTATGTATAATATTCATTTTATTGTCATTAAAAGATACATATTTTTCCCTCAAATGTCTGATTTATTTATCCAACTGTTGTGTGAACTGTCGAATCCCGACCACTTTACATATAGCTGATTGCCACGTTTGCGGAGGACCTTTTCCACAAGATAACCATCGGGGTATTGCACCCTGCTGAGCTCCAACTCGTAAAACCCGCCCTCAATGGGTTGCTGGAGGTAGTCGGTGAGTTTGTAGGTAGGTGGATTGGTATTTTTCACCTCGCTAACGGTGAAGATCTCCGTCGTCCAGTTCGGGGTATAACCCTTCTCGAAGACATTCTTGTATTTACTGATTCGAACCTTGTCGCCGACTTTGAATTTTCGCTTCAGACTGCTCCTCTTGATCTGTCGCGGTTTGTAGACACTTCGATACAGCTGTTTTTCATTGGATGCTGTGACGTTTTTCGGCTTCATCCTGATTGTCCGATGTTTGGTGTTGTTGTAGGATTCAATTAATTTGGGTAGAATATCGAGCCATTTGTAGGAGCCTTGGAGAGTGAATTGCTTTCACATTTTATTTTTCAGCGTTCGATTGAAGCGTTCGCATATGGATGCCTTCAAGTTGCTGAATGTCGAGTACATATTTACACCGTGATGCGCCATGAGAGCTTTGAATTCTTTGTTGTAAAATTCTTTGCCCTGGTCGACGTGTAGATGTTTCGGTACACGCCCCTGCTGCAGCACAGATTTCATACCTGACGTCACATCCGAGGCATTTTTACTCTTGATCGGTACACCCCAGGCAAATTTCGAGAATATATCGATAACCGTGAGGAGAAATTTGTGGCCTTTGTTGACACCCGAGTAGGCCGACATATCGACAAGATCGGCTTGCCAAGTCTCATCCAAGCCGCGTATATCCACATAACGTCTGGGATAATTACGTCTGGCTGGCCTATGAAGTTCATTCGCTATTGTCTTTTTCATGTCACCCGACATCTCTTCGAGCCCGCACTCAGTAGTCTTAATACTAGTTTGTACAATGAAGTTTTACTTTTTTTCGGAAATTTCAACTTTTTTCAACTTTTTTCAACTTTTTTCAACTTTTTTCAACTTTTTTCAACTCTTTTCAAGTTTGTTCAAGTTTTTTCAAGTTTTTCCAAATTATCCTATACCTTATACATGTAAATACGGATGCCGCGATTCGCTCCTCAAAACTTGAAAAAACTTGAAAAAACTTGAAAAAACTTGAAATTTCCGAAACTTTTCGAGAAAAACTTTAAATTTCCGAAACTTTTCGAAACTACGTGGGGAAAGATCTAATTTGAGATTTAAGAATTGAGATTTGAGAATTGAGATTTGAGAATTGAGATTTAAGAATTAAGATTTGAGAATTGAGATTTGAGAATTGAGCTTTGAGAATTGAGATTTGAGAATTGAGATTTGAGAATTTAGATTTAAGAATTGAGATTTAAGAATTAAGATTTGAGAATTGAGATTTGAGAATTGAGATTTGAGAATTGAGATTTGAGAATTGAGATTTGAGAATTTAGATTTAAGAATTGAGATTTCAGATGTGGGAGTTGTCTTGTGGGTAGAGGCCGGCCTCGTGTTCGTTATCATGCAGTCTGAAAACCCCAAGGGAGAGTATCCGTTTCGCCAGGTATTAGGACTCTTTTGTCGTCACGCCAGCTGAGGGCGAGTTTGTTTTGCACAATGGTGCGCACCTCATGCTTCTTGCTGACAATAAGACACTGCTCCTTGTGTAAATTCACATGATCAAATAGACACTTTCTCAAGTTTTTTCAACTTTTTTCAACTTTTTTCAAGTTTTTTCAAGTTTTTCAACTTTTTCCAGAATTACCTATACCTTATACATGTAAATACGCATGCTACGATTCGTCTTTCAAAAGTTGAAAAAACTTGAAAAAAGTTGAAAAAAAGTTGAAATTTCTGAAATTATCTCAAACTTTTCGAAAATGGTAAAAAACGGTGGCTAGATAACTCGAGGCCTGATATTTATGGCGCCTTCTGGAAACCCCAAGGAAGAGTGTCTGTTTGCCCGGGTATTAAAACTCTTTTATCATCAGACCAGCTTAGGGCCAGTTTGTTCTGCACAATGGTGCGAACCTCGTGCTTCTTACTCACAATCAGACACTGCTTCCTGTACAGATTTATGTGATTCAAAAGACACGCGTTAAAGTCATCGAGCGTGATGGTCCTCAGTGTGGAGCCTTTGATACCTTTGGCACGCTTCATCACACCCGCCTCCTCATCCCCCTCCTCCTGAGTTTTCATCACGTGGAGTTTTGCGCGTATGGACCTCTGCTTCGTAACGATTTTGCCGTTATTTTCATCTTTCATGAAACCGAGAC
The DNA here is from genome assembly GCA_018257835.1 of Euura lappo. Lineage (NCBI taxonomy): Eukaryota > Metazoa > Arthropoda > Insecta > Hymenoptera > Tenthredinidae > Euura > Euura lappo. The sequence continues at coordinate 30,219 of JAEUYN010002348.1, read as the reverse complement.
GCTTCTTGTTCCGCAGGGGGATGCCGTAGATGTTATCGGGTGGATAGTCCGAGGTATCAAAGTATGATTCAACATCACGCTTGATGATCTCATAAATATCCGGTACAGTGAAATGATAAATTAGGCTATCGGTATCCGTATACAGCAATTTCGCCTGCTTATTGCTAAAATTAGTTTTAATATAATTGTAGTGGAACTTGTATAGAATAATCTTCGATAAATCCAGAATTGCCGCACCGATGTATATCGGTTTATCGAAATAGACATTTAAACGATTCATCTCTATTATCACCATATCTCGATCGTATATGGTGCAGCTATGGAAATTTGGTCGAGAAATCAGAGCCTTTGCACCGCCCCGGCCACCCCATTTCATGACCAGCTTGACATTTTTATGTTTACGCACATTCTCCATAGTCTTGCCGAACACCGCGTTGTTCATAAGCTTGTAAAAGTTTTTCTCGAAATCGTTTCGAGATTGCTTCCTCTTGTCGGTGTTCAAGTCGATGTACGATTTCAACCATGGAGATTGTGCGAACTTCAGAATCCTATGCACCATGGCTAACTTCATGCCTAAACCTAAACACTGCTTCAAATTACGATAGTGAAGTATGTATTTATTTTTGGGTAGAAGTGTGGTGCACAATTTGGCCGTTTTACTACCGGGTGGAATGAAATGCTCGGGGCAGAGCGGTAAATCTTTATGATTTTCGTGTAACTCTACCGGGTAGTCCAAATCGACTTCGAGCATGTAGCCAATCGGTGAATCGTCCGGAATGCTCATCACATCGATTGATTCGTGCTCCCACTCGAATGAGCCACACGGTAGATATTCGCTCATAGCCGCGCCATACAGATTATTCACGTCGAAATACATGATGTAGGATTCCTCTTTGCTTGGATCAAAATCACGCATGTAGCGATTGTTGGCATCGGCGTAACGGTTCGAGCACTGAGCCACGCCCCCTCGGATACTTTTTTCAATAAACAGAATCATCTCTGGGTTGTCCAGGAGTTGTAAATTTACCCGCGTATGTTTTAGCATCGCATCGAAGGCTAGACCGGGTGCCGTGTAATAATGGAGGGGGTCCAGATCGTACGTTTGGAAACAGCTGTCGCGGAAATTTTGAAAAACGTCAGCAAGCAAGAGAACATCGGTTTTTAAATATAAATCTGAATACTCGCCCAGGGTGTTCAATTTAAATTTACTCCAGACATTCTTTGCGTGCTGATAATCCGCATCGGAGACGCCCGAGTCGCTGAGTTTTGAATAGAAGCTTGCTCTATCGGGCAGGCTCAACTCATCGAGTTTTCCCCAACTATCGATGTACTCGTAGGGGAAAACACCTTTGCGGATCATTAATTCAAATTCCTCGCGGTCGCTGTAGAAAGTGTGAGTTATCTTTTTACCCCCATTATCGATATACGAGGCCAGCTTGTCGAGGCTACTGGCCATAAACCGGAGCGAATCGAGGAATCTCAAGTGTATAAAGGTGCCGTGAACCCGCTTCGTGAAAGAAATGTACCTCTCTTTGTTGACAGGTAAAAGGGTGATTTCCCCGGGAAAAGATGTAGCTAGAGATTTTATGATAAAGTGTGAGTCGTATCCGGAAAAATTGTGAAACACCACGGGAATCGTCTGTGTTTCCCTGAAATTTAAATTGCACCCATTATGTGCGGGACCGCGATATTCGCCCGTAAAGTGACAGTGATCGTGACACTTTTTATCCCCCGGTGAGAACGGTTTCTCGCAAATGTAACAATTTTTCGCGCGTGCATACCGATCACGTTGCACCTGAGTCAGTGGTTTCATAGCAATGATATTTTTAATTCGAGATTCTACGTTAACGGCCAAGTCACGAAGCTGCTTGACGAACCATTCGATGCAATCGGGCCCCCGTTTACTCGCATATCCCGATAACGCATTATCATACGAGCAATGCACGTAAAATGCCGCACTATGCGGGATATGCTCTTGGGATTCGTTTGCACCGGGTTTCAATATACACTCAAGATCCGCATAGACGACGAACGGCACCCGCCCCTTATTTCGAAAATTTTTGAATTCCAAGCTCTTTTTTTTCTCCGAGAAAAGCATTCGCACCTTGTTCGAACGCACGCAATCGAGTCGGTGACTGTCGTAGCTACTCTGCACCCTGAAGTGACACAGACATCTATCACACAGAAATTGTTGATGATCTCGGCGTGATAGTTGGCTGCTCACTAAGCGGGACAGATTTTTGATCCAAGCAAAGTGGAATCGTGGAGTGTAATTGTTTAAATCATCGATCTCCTCATCATCGCCACACTCGACCATGAGGAGATGAATTGTGGCGGCATCTGGATTTGTCGAATTTTTACTCAAGTACAGAGGTACAATTACGCTTTTCCCACCCTTGACACTATCGCGAAAAGCCTCGCACTCTATCCCATAAACATTTATCCTAATATTATTTAACTTTTCGAATTTTTCCACGCCGTGTAGGGTCATGGGGAATTTTATACCCGTGCAATCCCACTCGTTGATATATGCGCGGTAGCTGTGTATCCTACCGGGATGGGTGTTGTTGACGGGGTGACGTGCTGCTGTAACGGCCCAGAGGAAACACTTTTCGTCGTTGTTTTTTACGTTGACGACCGCTTTTTTTCGCAGGATATCCGACGGTAATGCAACGTATGTTGAAAGACCACCGGCGAGGGGTTGGTAGCGGTTGATGTTCACCACCAAGTTAATAATCTCAAGCATGCTCCACCCCGAATCTCGCTGCTCAAAATCCTCGACTTTAACGAGCAATTGGTTTACGATCTCGTTCTTGAACCAGCTTGTGAGATCGGTGGCGGGCAGAATTATTTTATTACTGGTGGTGAATGATTTAATATCCACATCCACGTTTCCCCCTTTGACGTTCTCAAATTTACAAGAGAGATTGACGTTGACGCGAATATTACCCTCATTCCGCCGGATATCCTGCAGATGTTCGATAGTTAGCGCCCCGGCATCGGTGAGAAATCCCTGCAAATCACGATGCTCCAGATTTGTAATCACCCCCGTCCGGATTCGTCTGTTAAAGGCGCTCGCGATCTCGTCCCATCTAATGCGGTTCGGTATTGGAGCACCTACCCCACCGCCAACGATAACCCGCTGGTGTAGCTGGAATTTCGTAGCCCATGACTGCAGCAGTGCGATTGAAGCCTGAATCTGCTGCTTCTGACCAGGGGGTAGATTGCACGACTCCAAATAACCGCTAATTATATCAATATTTTTCCGTCCGACTTCGATCCATTTTGCGATAAGCTGGTCACTCGCCGGTCCTTGTTTCAACGTAAGCAGCAAGCTGTACGCCTTCTCCATCGGCCTGATAAGTTCCACACACAGTTCGTTGATCATTTTTCCTGAGAGTACTCACTGTTTTACGAATGGTTAATGATCACCACACGCTGTGTAATCGAATGTATGTGAAGAGCGCGGACCATGGAGAGAGAAAATTGTTGATAAGGTTCAATAATCAAGTTCCCGGAAACCCACCGCGAAGGTGGCCCGCGATAAGCGATTCCACCGTGGGGGGAAAAATTGTCGCACGTGTTAATCTTACCCGCTTATAATCAGACCGGATACCACCCGTTTTTCCGGCAGGAAGTCCAGATACCGCCTGTTTTCCACAGGAAGTCCGGACCGGATACTGCCTGTTTTTCGCAGGAAGTCTTGATAATCACAGATAAGGTCGGTAAACTCCCATGGTAAAACAGGATACACCGACCATCGGTAAAACAGGTATGCGGTTGGTGCACTCCTAGGGTAAAACAGGACATACCGACCGTCGGTAAAACAGGTGTGTGACACAGTCGGTAAACAGAGCTACTTGGTCGGTAAAACTATACTCCTGGGGTAAAACAGACTGTCGGTAAAACAGGACGCAGAATTAGCCAACAGGGCGAATTGCTGGTAAAACAGATCGACCAACAGGTGTGCGGCAGGTAAACTCCTAGGGTAAAACAGGCGGGCGGTCGACCCTGCTCATAAACAGGTGTGCGGCCGGTAAACTCCTAGGGTAAAACAGGCGGGCGGCCGACCCTGCCCGTAAACAGGTGTGCGGCAGGTAAACTCCTAGGGTAAAACAGGCGGGCGGCCGACCCTAATTTACCCACTGTCGGTAAGGCAGGCGGCCTGTCGGTAACTTACCCACTGTCGGTAATTAGCACGGATGCGAACCTTCGGTCGGTAACATGTCGGTAACAGGGATCTTGGCGCAGAACCGGGCTATCCCTTCTACTTTTATCGAACGCCCCTCCACATTCGGAGTTAGGTGTTGGTTCTGAAAACGGACCTCAAATCTTTGAAAACGCAACACCAAAGGGTGCTCTTGCGGGTGAGTTAAGAAAAATTGCCATTGTCGGAGATGGCAATTGTATTTTCCGTAGTTTGTCCTACGCGTTGCACGGATGTCAGGATTTCCACCATGACATACGTCAAAGGATTGTAGGTTACGTTTTGGACCATTGGGAGGACAATGTTGATATTTTAGCAGCAACGTGTGAGGAGACGCATTACAATAGTCGTCAACATTATGAATCTGTAATGGGGTCTAATAGCACTTTCGGTACGGATTTTGAAATCGGGATCTTTTGCAGAATTTTCGAAAAACACGTAAAAATATATCGAGGGGAGAACAACGAGTACGAATGTGTACCCTGCTAAAAATGTCTTATAGAAACGTATTAAAAAAAACATCTATCGGTTCTTTGGTGCTTTCTGTCACCGCATTTTCGGTAGCAGCTACCGTTATGGCGGTATTGATATTTATACCTCATCGCCAGATACAAATTCAATCAATTATCTGTGGTCATTCCTTACAACAATGCTATGCGTTCCGACGACTGTACTTCACATTCAGGTAGTTTAGTTTTCTATGGGAATGAATCGTCCCATTTGATCTATCTTTGATCAGAATGAATAAATAATTCGCACTTATTTTTCTATCCGATTGTAACCGCAACTGCTATTGGCTACACATGGGCGTGCGTTTCTATTCGTTCCTTACCGTAACTGCGCACCAGTTCTATACAACCCTATAAGCAATTGGTAGTCTCTATCCGTTCGCTACAGCGATTGCTCTGCAGTATCTACACGAACCTATTGGCTGTATCCACGTATCTTTCTATCAGTTCCTTGCTGCAACTGCGCTCCAGTTCTATAAGATCCTATGAGCAATCGGTAGCCTCTATCCATTTGTTACCATGATTGCTCTGCAGTCTCTATACGATCCTATAGGCTATACGTGCATACGTTTCTATCCGTTCTTTACCGTATAACTGCGCACCAGTTCTATATGATCCTATAAACAATTGGTAGCCTCTATCCGTCCGTTACCGGGATTGCTCTGCAGTATCTAGAGGATTCTATTGGTTACATGCGTGTACGTTTCTATCAGTTCCTTACTGTAACTGCGCTTAAGTTATATTACCTAGATCCTACATATGAAAAACATTTGGAAAATCTACTCCAGATGCAATAAATTTTAAAGAAAAAAAAAAAAATTCGATCTAAGACGCTAAACCACCTACACTTGACCACATTTGAACCCTAGAACGCAGTTTTTTATTCCGAAAAACTTCTAATTATTTTGACCTAACCGGGATTCGATCCGGGACCTATCGCTCGTTCGCATTACTAGTCGCACGCCCTACCTACTACGCCAAACTACCTATTGGAAATGGTTACAACTTTCACCTATTTATATTAAGAGTCCGGATATAAGTGTTGACAAATTTCTTCTTCCCGTATGTAAAAAATTAGTAGCTGCTATCCGTTGCCCACCGCGATTGCTGTGTAATGGCTATACGATTCTGTTCACTTTATCCGCATATATTTCTATGAGTTTCTTGCTGCAACTGGGCTCCAGTTGTATGAGATCCTATGAGCAATTGGTAGCCGCTATTCGTTGCCTACCGCGATTGCTCTGCAGTATCTATACGATTCTGTGCACTTTATCCTCATATATTTCTATGAGTTCCTTGCTGCACCTGTGCTCCAGTTCTATCAGATCCTATGAGCAATTGGTAGCTGCTATCCGTTACTTACCGCGATTGCTCTGCAATGTCTATACGATTCTGTTTACTTTATCCATATATCTTTCTATCAGTTTCTTGCTGCAACTGCGCTCCAGTTCTATGAGATCCCATGAGCAATTGGTAGCCGCTATTCGTTGCCTACCGCGATTGCTCTGCAGTATCTATATGATTCTGTGCACTTTATCCTCATATATTTCTATGAGTTCCCTGCTGCACCTGTGCTCCAGTTCTATCAGATCCTATGAGCAATTGGTAGCTGCTATCCGTTACTTACCGCGATTGCTCTGCAATGTTTATACGATTCTGTTTACTTTATCCACATATCTTTCTATCAGTTTCTTGCTGCAACTGCGCTCCAGTTCTATGAGATCCCATGAGCAATTGGTAGCCGCTATTCGTTGCCTACCGCGATTGCTCTGCAGTATCTATACGATTCTGTGCACTTTATCCTCATATATTTCTATGAGTTCCTTGCTGCACCTGTGCTCCAGTTCTATCAGATCCTATGAGCAAATGGTGGCTAGCGTTGCTATTCGCGATTGCCTGCAATATCTATACGATTCTGTACTTTATCCTCATATATTTCTATGAGATCCTTGCTGCAACTACGGCTCCAGTTCTATGAGATCCTATGAGCAATTGGTAGCCGCTATTCGTTGCCTACCGCGATTGCTCTGCAGTATCTATACGATTCTGTGCACTCTATCCTCATATATTTCTATGAGTTCCTTGCTGCACCTGTGCTCCAGTTCTATGAGATCCTATGAGCAATTGGTGGCCGCTATTCGTTGCCTACCGCGATTGCTCTGCAGTATCTATACGATTATGTGCACTCTATCCTCATATATTTCTATGAGTTCCTTGCTGTACCTGTGCTCCAGTTCTATGAGATCCTATGAGCAATTGGTGGCCGCTATTCGTTGCCTACCGCGATTGCTCTGCAGTATCTATACGATTCTGTGCACTCTATCCTCATATATTTCTATGAGTTCCTTGCTGCACCTGTGCTCCAGTTCTATGAGATCCTATGAGCAATTGGTAGCTGCTATTCGCGATTCCCCTGCAATATCTATACAATTATACGTACTTTATCCTCATATTTTTTATAAGATCCTTGCTGCAACTACGGTTCAGTTCTATGAGATCATATGAGCAATTGGTAGCCGCTATTCGTTGCCTACCGCGATTGCTCTGCAGTATCTATACGATTCTGTGCACTTTATTCTCATATATTTCTATGAGTTCCTTGCTGCACCTGTGCTCCAGTTCTATCAGATCCTATGAGCAAATGGTGGCCGCTATTCGTTGCCTATACCGCGATTGCTCTGCAATGTTTTGACGTTTCTTTAGTACAGATATTGCATACAGGATGCCGGTAGAAAAATCAATTCTGAGAAGGTGGGGCAAAACCGTGATATGGGGCAAGACCGCCCACCTAAAAAATATTGAACGATGAGCAAAGCTTAGAATTTGTTTCCTTTTTCGCACGAGATAGACACAGTTCACGTCACATGGGATCTCTTATAGATTCTCATACAAACATGATCGGTGAAAAACGGATAAGAACGTATAGCAGCGTTACGTACGTTTAGGTCACATCTCACAGATTCTCATAGATTCTCATACAAACATGATCGGTGGAAAACGGATAAGAACGTATCGCAGCGTTACGTACGTTTAGGTTATTACGGCTGGAGACGGATACAGTTCACGTCACACAGGATCTCACAGATTCTCATACATTCTCATACATTCTCATGCAAACATGATCGGTGAAAAACGGATGAGAACGTATAGCAGCATTACTTACGTACGTTTAGGTTATTACGGCTGGAGACGGATACAGTTCACGTCACATAGGATCTCACAGATTCTCATAGATTCGCATAGATTCTCATACAAACATGATCGGTGGAAAACGGATAAGAACGTATCGCAGCGTTACGTACGTTTAGATTATTACGGCTAGAGACGGATACAGACCACGTCACATAGGATCTCACAGATTCTCGTACAAGCATGATCGGTGAAAAACGGATAAGAACGTATAGCAGCGTAAGAGACTGATATAGTTCACGTCACGTAGGATCTCATAGAATCTTATAGAATCATAATCGGCGAGAATCAAATAAGAACGTATAGCAGTGTCGCGCACGTTCGAAACATTGCGCTAAGAGACGGATACAGTGTGTACATAATAGGAATTCATAGAAACCGATACATCCGAAATCAATGAAAAATGTAGGCCGCAAACGATACTATTGCACACATTCAATCTACCATGTATAGTCGTCCAAAGTACAGCAGGAAACAAATAAAGTTCCGACCTCATAAGATCTTTCAGATTCTGATAAAATTATCATCGGTGAGAAACGGAAAAGAACTTGTTGCTCTCAGTCACACATCAAGTCTACTACATTTGCTCGACGGAAATACGATTAAAGACTTATTCATTTCAAACTTTATAGGATCTCTTTCGAACACAGATTCGTGATTTATCTCGCACATTCAGTCTCCTACCAATGCTTGGTGGGTAAACGGTAAAAAACAGATACCGTGTGTTCGTATTAGTATCACAACGAACGCGTAATTTTGTAATATGCGAATGTCGAGTAGAAGCTTACATCAGAATTGAACGAATATATTACGGTTGTTTCAGCAAATATTGGTATGCGGATGTTCAGCTAAAATCTCGCACCTATGAAATAAATAGAAACTCCAAGAAAACGAATTATTTTCTGATCTGAAATTTGTAATAGGATCATAATATCGACGGGTCCAAATGAAATAAGGGTATCTCGCCGGGCGGGATAGAACGACTGTATCTCGCCGGGCGAGATAGAACAAGTGTATTTCGGTGGGCCGAATAGAACAAGTGTATCTCGCCGGGCCAGATAGAACAAGTGTATCTCGCCAGGCGGGATAGAACAAGTGTATCTCGCCGAAAAGTCAGAATAAGGCTAACTCGCCGGTCAGGCAATAACAAGGGTAACTCGGCCGACCGGCTAGAACAAGGGTAACTCGGCCGACCGGCTAGAACAAGGCTTACTCGCCAGTCGGTCTAGAACAAGGGTAACTCGCTCGTCGGACTAGAACAAGGCTATACGGGAAAAAAAAGATGTAATTTCTACATCTTCTGTAGTAATTATTTGGACAGCATCTTTTTGGAGTTAAATCTACAGCAATTGCGTTAAGGTTTATTAATCCCATTGATAATGATAATCCCACCAGAACAAGGCTATACGGGAAAAAAAAAGATGTAATTTCTACATCTTCGGTAGTAATTATTTGGACAGCATCTTTTCGGGATTATGTCACAACTGACCCCGGGTCCGGGGCAGTTGTGACAGCGAATGGGGTCAATTGTAACACAAGGTTTTCACACAAAATCCAATTAATAATCACGATTGCGACATCCATTGAGGTCATTCTGACTCGGGACCACTTTTTGAACCAAGACATGTCGTTCGAAAATGGTGTGGAGGGATATTTTCCAGCTGTTTTCCGTTTATGACCTCGGCATTAGCTTTTTCTTAGGTTAAACAGTTATCACGGACTCGTTATATTTTTTTTTCTACTCTTTCGAGGCATTCTAACATGGAGGGACTAAAACAAACATTTTCGTATCAAGTAAGCTGAAATGTTACAGTATTATCCCATATCAAAATGTTACAACTGCTCCTGTCACAACTGACCCCAAACGGTTTTCTTAACTTCTGTGTGAAAATTTCGTTTATCTTCGCAATCCAAAGACTCGGAAAACCGTCAGAGCTGATCGAGAAATGTTCAAGGAAACGTATAGATAAAGAATATTCGATGTATATACCATAGGAATCTAGACATCACTGTTCGACTGAAATCGTAAAAACTAACTTTGGGCCCAAAAATAATAATACACCCCTCGCAATGCGTCTATTCCACGCGGTGGAAGCTGGCATGTGGATAAGCATTTCCGGACTGACTACATGCAAGACATACTGTAGGGACATAAACATACTTATTTTACTTTGAGAGATATTTGCGATGTAACAACTGACCCCTGTCACAACTGACCCCGGTCTACCCTACCGAAGATGTAGAAATTACATTTTTTTTTCCCGTGTATAGCCTTGTTCTAGCCGGTCGGCCGAGTTACCCTTGTTCTAGCCTGACCGGCGAGTTAGCCTTGTTCTAGCTGGTCGGCCGAGTTACCCTTGTTCTTGCGTGACCAGCGAGTTAGCCTTATTCTGACTTTTCGGCGAGATACACTTATTCTATCCCGCCTGGCGAGATACACTTGTTCTATCTCGCCCGGCGAGATACACTTGTTCTATTCGGCCCACCGAAATACACTTGTTCTATCTCGCCCGGCGAGATACACTCGTTCTATCCCGCCCGGCGAGATACCCTTATTTCATTTGGACCCGTCGATATGATTGCGGAAATGTACAAAATATGTTATAGTAACTCATTGTTTTTTTATCAGGAAAGTCATGTAGAGAACAAGATCAATAGAAACTGATAGAATGTTATAGGTGTTCTATTTGAGCATAATTTGAGTACAGATAGGCCGTATAGAATCCTATGGAGTCTCATAGCAATCCTTTATGTTCGTATGCTTTTCTATAAGACATTTTTAGCAGGGTAGGTACGGTGAGTGTGGAGCACGTCGATGAAGGTACTGAAAATTACGTCAACATCTTATTTAGTGGGAATCGGCGCAGCGGCCATTACGATCTTCTCCAAATATCGACCCCGAAGGTGTGAAAACTCACGAAAGTAATTCAACGAAGCAAAGTCTCCCCAAAATCGGTAGAAAACAGAAAACCGCTGATCCCGATATCTGATATTCATAGTCTTTCATTTTTTCTGCGATCCCTGTGCTGGTCCGTTTGGTGACTGATAGGAGCATATAGGGGAACGCGAATGAACGGTGGCGTTTATCAGGAATTATAGGAGCGGCATTTTTTCTAGAATCTTACCATCCCGTAATCGCAATCCCCATTATCTATCTTTTCTGCATTTTTGTGAATGTTTAAAGGACCATTGAACTGACCTGGCTGACCTAACCAGAGTCGCGCACGGCGAAGATATGGGATTTCTATGTTCATTCTTCAATATGTAGGTACTTTAAGAAGGAAAAAAGTTTTGTTTTTTGGCAGAGTCACTACAAACAGTTACTTTTTCTTTCAAAGTCAACCTGGTGATTAAAGTTTCCGAAGAATCGTACCGTGTATTTCTGAGCATCACCAACGTTCATTTACAGCAGTCGGACGGCGAAGTTCATGCCCTACTGAAAAATCCGGCGTCGGGTCCCAGTTCGAAATGTATGAGGATCCGAATAGGACCCGAAGTCGAAACTCGCGTCGGATTCTACGCAGGAATCCGCGTCGGAAACAACGTCGAACTCGACGTCGGAAACATAGTCGGAAATTGGGATAGTTTCCTACTTCGGATCCTAAGGTGAAACCTATTAGGATCCCAATAGGATCCTCATCGGAATATCAAAATTTTAGTTTAAAAAAAATTTGCGCACATAAAATTAATTACTGAACATGTCGATATCGTTCTCATTCCATTTGGAGTTTGAATATTGATAATGCCAAAGTTGATTACGCACAGCATACTAATTGAAGAATAAGCTTGCTTTCGATATTACGATACTCGTATGTAAAGGTGAGTACAAAATTGTTAAGAATATGTTGAATTGTTGATAAATCACGATTCTACGTATAAATTTGTACCAAACGAGAAGCAAGTAGATATGACAGGTTGATTCACTCTCGGAGAGAATTTCACTTTTATTCACGTCTGGCTGCTTCCCTCATGAGGAATAGGTGAGTGAAGAAAAACAACATCAATTTTCAGCCCTGCACGCCAACTCTTTATATTTTTACAACCTTACTTTTTAGTATATGTTAAATATTAGCGAAAATAAATATAAAAAAATAGGGACTAGAATTAAAAATATGTAGTAAGAAAAAGTTAGTCGGCGGTGAGGTGTTTAGGTGGGTCTGCGCTTGTTCTTCTTCTTCTTCGCACGTTTGCAGTCATAAAGTTTCTGCGACATATAGTACCAAATTTTTTTCATCCTCAGCGCTCGTGTACCTGCATCTACGTTGCCCTTCTTATTAATTTTATAACGTAGAGCATCTGCAATCAAAGAGTTCAGATATCTGCATTTCGGTATTTCTTACAACAAATATGAACATCTGAAGAATCAGTTATTAGGCCATAAGAGTAAGGCCATAACGTCTCTTTTTTTGCAAACAAAGGAGATACACTTCATTCAAAAGAGGTATTCTTTGATAGAAGTTCGTGGCGGAATACAGAAAATATCAATAGAAGCGTCACATTTTAGGTTTTCTGAAATATCACGTTTATAAATCGAAAAAAAGGTCTATTGCACATCTCCCGGATGTAAAAAAATATGGGTCATTCCATGTCAACTCGACCAATGATTTTCCCTCACCATTTTTCATTTACTTGTCGTTTTTTTTTTTTTTTATATGATTCTTCGATTTCAAGAAAGCATTACTCAATTTTTTCAGATTTTTCCCGCCAACCGTTAATTTTGTATGATTATTCTACCTCATCTCAAATTGGATGTTTTTTCAAATCTCCAAAAAAATCTCAAAAATCTCATTCTTCATTCTGATCATTTTGACACCCGTTTAATGATGGGTCAAATTTTTTCACAGCGTCTTCAACATTTTGAAGAAAACGCCATGCTACAACATACGAAAATTTTCCAAAATTCTCAAAAATTCGGTGGTGAATCCTGAATTTTTGGGTAATTTTTGGAGAATTTTAATAACGTCGCAGCATGGCGTTTTGTGTGTTCAAAATGTTTAAAACGCTGAAAAAAAAAAATGCAGAAAAAAATTCGGTGCATCATGGGACGAGTGTCATAATGATCGGGATGAAAAATGAGATGTTTTAGAATTTTCAAAGTTTTGATAAAAAAAATCAATTTGAGATGGGGTAGAATAGTCATGAAAAATGAACCATTGGTGGGAAAATTCTGAAAAAATTCAAGAGTGCTTTGGGGACATGAAAGAATCATATAGGAAATCGTAAGGCGAATCAAAACTAGTGAGGCAAAATCATTGGTCGAGTTGACATGGAATGACCCAGATCTCAAAAACCAATTTCCAAGAATTGTATCGGATTCTAGAAAGGAATATATTTCCATATTGTCGGGTATACCCCCTCTTTTTTCATTCAAACCGGGACCTGAGCGCGCATGCGCAAGCCAACCGGCAGCGACCGGTAGATTTTTGCCAAGATGGCAACTAAGAACGCCACGTTTTAGACCGAGATATTTGTAAGGCACATAATTACGGTTCATAACAATAAAACCTAGTACAAAGGTGAATATGTGTGTTTTATTGGTTAACTACTACACACATATATAAACATATTTCCTTTTATATTACGATCATATTGCACTTGAACTCCTTCACTTGAACTCTGGAATCTTGAAATTTCACAAAAATGTCCTCTCCTCTAAGGGTACCAGTACAGCGCGAATACTCCAGAATCATTTATATCTTATCCAAAGTTCATTACAGATAGAAAAATCGACTATTTCAAACATTACTTGTCGTGAGGTTTCAGGCACATGGTTGATCCGATTGTGTCTCTCGACATCTCATTCTCTTTGGAAAGCAATTCTTCATCGTTTAAATGAGGGAAATTGGAAAACAAAATTTTTGGACCAAGTTAGCAGCAAAAGAGTGACTAGATTGTTGAAAAATTTCGATAACCGACCATACCTTATCACAGGATTTTTCTTTCTCAGTTTCCCTCATTCACATGATGATCACAAATTGCTCTCCGAAGAAAGTGTCGAGACACAAAATCGAATCAACCCTGTGTCTAAAACCTTACGACAGGTGATTTAAAAAAAAGTCAATTTTTCGATGTGTAATGAACTTTGGATAAGATATTCATGATTTTTGGAGTATGTAGAATTTGTTGAGTCACGCTGTACTGCAGGTCCCCTTAACAAACATCAAGTAATTACAAACATTTTTACATTGAGAATATTTTTTTCGTATTGGTAAACATGTTTGTACACAAATAATTATGGACGTGACTAAGAATTTCGATTACCAACTCCTATGAACACATTTTTGTTTCAAGTATTTCGTTTTGTACTATAGCAAATAGTGAGGCAAAAACCTGTGAAAAAAATTTCTATGATCACATGAAATCATATGAAATTAAATCTCCAGACCTTGTGTGTAACGCAAGCCTCTGAAGGCATTGAAAATGTCTCCTGTTTTCTTGTTTTTAATGCATTTTGTTTTTATATGTTTGTATCTGTCGCATTTTGATTTGAATTCGCTTGAAATAAAGTTTTTCAAAATTCTACGTCTGACAGATCAATGATCGGTAACGATCTGACAGATTAACCATACATTTGAATCGGTCACAATCTGACACATCGACCACCCATCTTTCGTCATCTTTTGTCTTTTGCAAATTTTTCCATCCGCATTGTTGTTATACTTTCGTTTTGCACGCGTTTCCATCACGTTCGCATTTCCGTTGCATTTTAACATTTGATCCCCTATACCTCACTGTTACCCCGAAAATAGAAACATTTTCAATGCTAATATAACATTCTCTCTCACATCGTCTCGATAAAATTGTCAAATTATGTTTCTAGTTTTGTTTGATTTTGAATGACGTTATAAATTTTCATAAAATCATGTGACTTCATCACGGGACCCCATGCCTGCAACACACGATCTTTACGGCAAGATGCTGCGTTGCACGCACGGGTCCTGTGTAACTTCGATTTCCAAAAATAATCTGAAGTGCATAATAGCGTACCCTTTACAAGTTGGTACTTGTAGGGAGTCAGAATTTTAACATCCGGTTGATCATCGATCCCTACTGTAACTTGATCCTCCGCTTCTTCATCGCTCTGCTGAGGAACTTGTCGTAAAACTTTCTTTAGGCATCGCTTCTGCAAAACAGCTCTATCCCACAGTACGTCGGCCATTTCGCGCGTGAATTTTGAGTCATTTTTCATGAGCATCAATTCCCAAGTGTCCACAAACACGTGGAAGTTACCACCAACATATACCTGTAAAAACAAGTGTAATATATTTGTACAAAATATGTTATATTGTGCATGTCAATAACTGACCAGAGTCGGAGAAACCTGCAGTTATGATGAAATAAAAAAAATGGTGAATTCCAAAACCAATAATAAATTAAGAATTTTATGAACTAATAAATATGAACGTTTATTATGATGTGATGCACTTGAAGTAGATGGTAGATCCCTCGAAGGTGAAGATATACTATTTTCCAAACCTGTAAGAAGATCCGTTCAATTCAGTGTCCAGTGACTGAAGGAAGCTCAGAATCCCAATAAACTTATTCAATCCCTTTTTAGGGCGGTGTAAATATAATCAACTACTAATATTCAAATATTAGCAAGCAGTGAAACATTCCTTTTCAGAAAGTAGTTTACAAAAAATATTAATTCTAGAGATTATTGAAAACTAGTTTGATATCTTTTTTTCTGATGTGAATGATAACTGTATTGAAATATATTCTCAACTCTCTGGTAGATATAAAAGTCCAGTGCAGTCTTGAATATCAAAAAGCTTATTGAATAAGCACAGTAAATTTCAGACAGTCACACACAGTCACACTCGTTGAGATCGGAATTCCAATCGGCAATCTATGTGGGTGGGACATAGTACTGTAATACTGCTTACTTAGTATTTCGATACTTGAGACTTTGGAACAAAAGGGATCCTGCCTATCGGAGATCGTGCATTGTAGAGAATATCGTAAGGTAGCACTTGGCCCGTTCTCATGTCAGTTCAATCTTCTTACAGAGCACGTACACTCACCCAAATTCGAAAAATGCCGTATTTTTTTAGTTTTCTCCGGTACTCCAGAACTCATGCCATTCAAGGCAGCAGAACTTTCTTCGAGTGATATGTTCCATGATTGTCTACTGTTCTCTTCAGGATCATTCTCGACACCAAACCCGCAGATACTTTCTGAAAAACGACGAATGCATGTCTTGAATTAGTTGCGTTACAATATACTTATTAGCCATCATTTCACAGAATCTCTTAGGTCCTGGAATAAGTCAGTCCAACTAACTAATGCTTTCAAATGGTATCGTTACAAATTGTTCCTTGTTTTGCACAGATGGTTCATCGTCAGAGTTATTGAATAAGTATAGTTACACTTTGAAAAGAGAACTTGAGATCGCAAAAGGATATTTCAGTGAAACGCTTTTAGTGAAATGCTTATTCAGTACCAATTCCTAATGTTTGTGTTTGTTATACGTAAGTCGTGTTTTTGTAAGTAAAATAGTTCATTCTTTGTTCACAATGCAAAAACAATATTTCAGGGTAATTGCGCAAAGCGATTTTCAAGATAAAATATTAGGTTCATCAACCAGTTTGGTTTTACACCTCATGCTAAGATTTTGAACGATGTGAAATAATTTCTAGGCTTTTGAGAGATTGGAAAGATCAATAAATACTCCGATTTCATATAGATTCCCCAACGGGTAATCACAAGATTTTACAAACATTTATGAATTTTCCGTTGAATTATTTTTTCATTTTGTTGATTCTCATGCCAATTGAATATTAAGTGTGGAACTTCTTTGGTTTCTTAGGTCAGTAAAACATTCTTATCGACGTTTCGACCCTGAAGAGGGCCCTCTTCAGAACTGTAATGTATATTTATTAAAATGATAATAAAATAAATAAATAAACATTACAGTTCTAAAGAGGGCCCTCTTCGGGGTCGAAACGTCAATGAGAGTGTTTTACTGACCTAAGAAACCAAAGAAGTTCCACACATACTAAACGATATTCTTTTCTTTAGATGTAAAGGAAAAATGGAAGTGTTACGTGCAACCGAGCTGAAGGCTACGGTTGCTGTGTATTATAATTATTGAGAGTAATCTTCGAGCGGCTGAAGATCACCCTCGTGGGCTTAGCTCGAACAAAGTCCTGAGGACACCTACTATTCTGAGATATGGGAGGAGTGAGGTGGTAAGGTAACCTGAGTTATTAGAAAGCCGTGAACGAAACCTTGAGTTTATTGACAATTAAAAAGGATAAGAAAGGCTAACAATAAACAACCACTATTATAATTGAAATAAACTAATCTTCAATATCAATCAAAATCAAATATATAAATAATCAAAAAACAAAACTATAATAATATAATGAAATAATATTAATAAATCAATGAAAGGAAAGAGAGTGAGTCACGAGTGCGTACCCAGAGTCACAGTGAGGTCGGCTTCGATTTAACCTGTCTTGAGTCCAGTGCGCCGTGGATGTCCTCGCCAAGGCTTGGGTAGAATTGGCAGCGGTTCTCGTCCCTCAGGCAGTCCTAGGCCCTTTACTCATTGAAGGTGTAGGACGAGTTCCTTTTAACTGTCCCCCTCGCTACCTTGGACTTACTCGGCAACCACGTCGGACTGACCCAACGGCTAGGTGCGACGACTCTGTAGACTCCGGGTCCTGGGCACTTTGACCAGGATGCACTCACCGAAAGGATAGATTGTGACTGACGAGCAACTGCCGCAGTACCCCTTAAATGTACTTCGGGTTGCTCTAATTTCGTAAACTATTGATGGGGTAAGCCCGACATCAGCAGTTTACGGTGTGAATGCCCCTGGATTGACTCATCCTTTCCTTGTATTGATATTGCTTAAAATCAGGCAATCGAGCGTGTGCAGGAATGCGCCGACTGCGCATCCTTTGGAATTTGTGAAAAATGAGGACGGGCCGTAACACCCTCCCCCAAAACGCTAACTCCTTCAAAGGGGTGAAGCGTATGACTTAGAAAAGGTCCGAAAAGCAGTCTACTCGCCTTCATGGCACGCTCGATTCTCTGATTTGACTTAAAACTATGGTCAAGTTGCTATTAACTACTCTAATTTAGTACTAATTCCTATACTACCGTAAAACTATCTATTGATGGGAGTGTTCTACTCTCGTTCTTGATTTCCCGAACCGCGGGCGTTGGTAAAGGCCTTGGTGGTGTCCCTTAGGCCCAACGTTCTTCAGCTTCAGCTTGTCCAGATGCTTCAGTTTTCTTTTCCCGCGCTGGTCTGAGATTATCGCGGTGTTCAGGTTCAGCATTTCTACGATCTCGTACGGTCCGTCGTAGTAAGGATCCAGCTTGGTTCGAGCTTCGCGTTTGGCGTAGACCTCGTCTCCAACCTTGAACTTGACAGGGTTAAGTTTTGCGTCATACCTCTGCTTCGAATCTCTCTTAGCGTTGTTCAGGTTGTTTCCTCCGACCTCTGCTAGCTCGTTCAATCTGGTTACAAGGTTTGCCAAATACTTGGTAGTGGTTGGACAATGTTTGGCCAGGGGTAGCGAGTCTGGAGTCCTTTTAGGTTTTCCGAAGGCCATCTCGTGAGGGGAGAACTTCGTTCCTTCGTGGACGGCGGAGTTGTAGCATCGCATTGCGTCTGGCAGCAAAGTGTCCCATTCCTGTTCGTGGTGTGCGTAGTGACGCAAGTATTCCACAAGACCGGTGTGGCTCCGCTCTAGTGAGCCATTGGTTTGCGGGTGATACCCTGATGTCATTACGTGGTTCACTTTGTTGATCCTCAGAAATTCCCTCATGTTCTCGCTGGTGAAACTTCTTCCTCGATCGCTGAGAAGAATCAAGGGGATGCTGTAGGGTTTGAAGTATCCCTGATCCAAGGCTCGGATGATAGATATAGAGGTCTGGTCCGGAAGTGCGAAAGCGTGACCTAGCTTCGTCAACAGGTCGATCACCGTGAGTATGTATCTATTCTTGTTCCTAGTGACGGCTACCTGCCCCTTCGTTGTTATTGTTTCCAACAAGCTGTCTGGGTGGATCCATTGCATCTCGCGTAGTTGTTTACCTACCGGAGTAGTGAGTATGCAGTCAGCAGAGATAAAGTGTGCATAGTTACCCTTTCGCATAGTCAGCGTATCTGTGGTTACATAGACTTTGAGTGTGCGGTCATTCACACTCGTGGCTCGACCGGATCTCAGATTACGTGTCGGGCGTCGGTCTACTTCCTCGTCGCTGGTGTCGTCATGCTCCGTGGCGTCATCGATGGCAATTAGGCTGCCCTCGTTTCGCTGTCGGGGAGTTTTTGCTGGTAACTCCTCGTCTGAAGATTCTGAAGATCCACTCGGTGACCCGTACGGCGTTGACCTTCCCGTTGGTAGTAAAGATTTTCGGGGAGTCGGCAGAAATGATACCCTTTTCCTGCGGTCTTGATTAGTAGATTCCGGTCCAGCTAATGGGCTTGCAGGGTTGTCTTCGTCCTGATGAGATGACGTGGGTGGTACCCTGCTGGTGGATGCAATTGCCAAGGACCTCGATAGCTCCTTTATTTTCTCCTTCGCCTCTTCTATCGTTAGAGGCTCAGTCTCGAGTACCAGGTCAACAAGTTCCTGGTTTAGCTGTTGTTGCGTTGTTTCCGCGGGTTGTTGGTCGGATAAGTTTCTAGTAGTAGAAGCCTCCAACAATCCTGTAGCGTTATCTTCCTCGAACTCTGACTCACTGGAGTCGTGATCGCGTCGGGGCGACCATGGTCCAGGAAACTCTCTGTGTAGCAAATCTTGGATTACTTGGCTCGTGGTAGGATCTCTCTCCTGAAGCATTTCCTGGAACTCTTCCCGGTCGGTAGTCAATTCACAAGGTCCGTCGATGGTATCTTCGTTGACATCATGCACCTGGCTTGCTTGTACTGTGGTATTTAGAGAGGACTCATCGCTTTCGTCGTCCTCTGCCTCGATGTTCGATTCGTCAGCATTCGTGGAGGTAGAGAGCTCGTGCCGGGTGGATGAGTGCTGATCCTGGATACTCGTTCCTAGACTCATTGAAGCGTCCATGGAGTCGTTTCTGTTGCCATAGGTGATGGGTGCAACTCTCGGGTTATCACGTAATCGGCTGGCTATAGTGCTTGCGTCTAGATTACGTCTCGGAGCAGCTGGCGGCTTGTAATCAGGGTCTTTCTTATCCCTCAGGTTCGCTGGTAAGCACGTTGCAACTGGGTTACGAGAGAGTGCGTCAGCGTTGGCGTTCGCTGTTCCCTTCTTGTAGATGATCTTGAAGTTGTATTCAGCTAAACGCAATCTCCACCGAGTCAGCCTCGAGCTGGGGTCCTGGTGATTATGCAACCACACAAGAGCCTGGTGATCCGTGTAGAGAGTGAATTCTCTGCCGTACAGGTAAGGCCTGAAGTAATTGATGGCGTAGATTACGGCGAGGCATTCCTTCTCGGAGGTAGAGTAGTTGGTTTCTGCTTTGGTCAAGATTCGAGAGGCGTAGCTCACGGGTCGCTCCTCTCCCTTCGGTCCTTGGCCAAGCACGGCGCCTATTGCGAAATCAGAAGCGTCCGTCGTCAGTACAAACTTCTCAGCGAAATCCGGATATCGGAGTACAGGTTCCTCGCAGAGAGCATCCCTGAGGTCCTCGAAGCTTCGTTGTTGCTCCTCCCCCCATGCGAAAGCTGCACTCTTCTTTAGTAACAACTGCATTGGTCTAGCTCGATCTGAAAAGTTAGGAATGAACCTCCTATAATAACCCGCTAGGCCTAGAAACTGTTTGATGTTTTTCCTTTGGGTAGGTATGGGGAAGTCCCTGACGGCTTGTAGGGTTTTCGGGTTTGGTCGCACGCCTGACTCGTCAAGGATATGTCCAAGGTATGTAACCTCAGTGCGAAGAAATTCACACTTGTCGATTTGTAGCTTAAGTCCGTGTTTTCTCAAGCGTTGCATCAGTCGCTTCACTCTGTACCCGTGTTGCTGCAGGTTCGATGAGTACACGACGATATCATCCAGGTATACGAACAGCTCCGGCCCTTGTAAACCGCTTAACACCAGGTCCATAAGGCGTTGAAAGGTTGCAGGCGCGTTCTTCAGACCAAACGGCATTCGGGTATACTCATAGTGTCCATTTGCCGTGGAAAATGCGGTCTTCTGCTGATCCTCCGGGTCCATGCCGATCTGGTGGAAACCGCTGGCGAGATCGAACACGGAGAAGTACTTTGCTCCTCCTAATCTGTCCAAGATGTCCGTGATGATCGGGAGTGGATAGCTGTCACCGACTGTTTTCTCGTTCAATGCTCTGTAGTCAGCTACCATCCTCCAGCGCTTGTTTCCTTGTGAGTCCGGTTTCTTCGGGACGATCCATAACGGTGAGTTGTATGGAGAGGACGAAGGCTGTATAATCCCGTCACGAAGAAGTCCTCCGACCTGCTTCTGAATCTCCTCTTGGTGCACCGGAGGGAAACGGTACTGCCTGGTGTGGATTGGCACATTATCAGTGGTGGTAATTTTATGCGTCAGCGTACCTGTTTTTCCCAGTTTGTTACCAGGTAGGTGAAAGCAGTCCGGGAATTCCTCAATAATCTCGGTCATGTGCCTCCTCTCCTCCGCGTTTAGATGTTCGGTACGCAGTCCATTGATGACCCGAGTGACTCGATCCAGGTGGTGATCCTCTTCTGGTTCCTCCTCCGATTCGGGGTCGTCCATCGTTAGGTCGTAAGGCTCCAGCTCCTGGGGTGCAATGGTGATTTCCACCTCCTCGTCGCTCGTATTCATGGCCATCGTGTAGCAATATCCGTCGTAATTCCTTACAGCTACCCCGCCAATGTAGACTTTCGGTGGCGTAGTGATGCGGGGCAGGTATCCTTCCTTCAAGCCGTTGTTCGTCACGGGGATAGAGATCTGAGTCCTGCTTCGGGCAGCCAGTCGCAGAGTCGCCTTGCGGTATTCCTTTTCCACGACGTCAATCTCTCGTCTATTACAAAAAGGGATAGGTTTAATAGGTGCTTCGCAGGAAATGACCGTTTTATGGTGGTAAGAGATCTCTGCCTGGTGCTCCAGGCAGAAGGGTGTCCCGAGGAGGCCATCCCCGCTTATGCTGGGACTGTCGTAGACGTAAAATAGACTAGTCTTGCCCATGGTAGTGAGGGTCGTGGTTCCGAGCGTGTACAATGGCTCTTGTGACACACCCAGGATTGTTGCTACCCTTTTGTCTATGACCGGCGCCGACTCTCCCAGTGCATCGATGTGCACTAGGTTCACTCCAGCTCCAGTGTCTACGATGAATTGTCCTTCCCCTTTCTCCAGCTCTGGCGCTCTGATGCGGATTCTGGGTGCTGGGGCTTGCGCAATGTGGCAGAGGGTGCGAACTCCCTCTGAACATCTTTCCTCCCCCCGTCCTCGAACCGGACGTTCCTCCTGGCTTCCATCGGGTCGGCGTTGTGTCGACCGCCCTCGTAGTTTAAAGACTTCGTAGAGAAGTCCGAGGAGTCACCTCGACCCGGTGACCTATGTTCCCGTGAGGGTGATCGGCGCGCCTGGCCTTGCATTTCTTGTTGTTTGCGCATCAGTACCTGGCAAAGCTCGATCACGTGACCTCGTTTTTTGCAGTAGTTGCAAAACGGCTCCCTGTCAACAGAAGGTGAACGTTCTCTGGAAGGGGATCGTGAATTGCTATTACCTAATGCTCTCATTCCGGCGCTGAAGACCCTTGCCAGGGCTGATGGGCTGAAATCGTATCGTCTAGGCCGATGCTGTCGATCCCCGCTGGATGAAGTGTTGTCGTCCGTGGTGGTCAGAATGACGTTGTCTCGACGCCCTCGGTGGCGGCTCTCGTGCTCTGAGTACGAGTGCCCGGGAGAGTCTGACCTGTCCCGGTGGCCTACCATGGCCTGTCGGCGATTCCTCCGTATTCTGTCTTCTTCGATGACGAGGTCGTATGCTGCATCCAGGGAGTCGGGAGCTTTTGGGGCTATCGCGTAGAATATTCGGTCTGGCAGACCCCTCAAAAAGTTGTCCAAAGCCGTCTTTTCCATCTGCACGATGGATTCAGCGCTGTTCCTGTATGTGTTTCGGATCGCTCCCCGCGCCTTGTTGACTGAACTCGTGGTTCTACCGATGTAGTTGGACAAGGTCTCTCTATCCTGGATTTGAAGACGGCCCAGCTCGGCCAGAAACGATGCAGGATCCCTCCCGGGAGCATATCGTTTCTTGAGGTGAGAGAGTAGGGCATCGACGGTGACGAATGACTTCCCTTCCACACTGCATCGGGCGGCCCCTGTGAGCTTGGTTAGCACGAGTTTGACGTACTCAGCCTCTTCGTCTTCCTCGATGAGGGCATACCCATCGCTGATTCGGCGGGCGACTTCACTGAGGGGTGGTTCTTCTCCGTCAAATTCGGGAATCCGGTCTACGGCCCTGTAGAGCGTGTCGCGATTTCTCGTGCTTTTCGTGTACTCAATGAGGGTAGTCAGCAAGTCGTCGGTGCTTGGCATTTTGATGGGTTAGGATGGGTAGTAGTGATGGGTAGGGAAGGAGGTAGTGATAATAATATGGGGATATCTTAAGAAAACTCAAATACTAATACAAATCACTTTAAACAATTTCAAAACGTTACTCTACATATGACCGCGCGATTGGAATGTGTCAAGTCAGCGATTTCGCGAAGTATCAAGAAGCCGCGGTTGTATACGGCTCAGGTTCTTACTAGGTCACTCAACCAATTCTCAGATTTCGCAGTTTGAGCGTACCCCACACTTAGCACCAATTGTTACGTGCAACCGAGCTGAAGGCTACGGTTGCTGTGTATTATAATTATTGAGAGTAATCTTCGAGCGGCTGAAGATCACCCTCGTGGGCTTAGCTCGAACAAAGTCCTGAGGACACCTACTATTCTGAGATATGGGAGGAGTGAGGTGGTAAGGTAACCTGAGTTATTAGAAAGCCGTGAACGAAACCTTGAGTTTATTGACAATTAAAAAGGATAAGAAAGGCTAACAATAAACAACCACTATTATAATTGAAATAAACTAATCTTCAATATCAATCAAAATCAAATATATAAATAATCAAAAAACAAAACTATAATAATATAATGAAATAATATTAATAAATCAATGAAAGGAAAGAGAGTGAGTCACGAGTGCGTACCCAGAGTCACAGTGAGGTCGGCTTCGATTTAACCTGTCTTGAGTCCAGTGCGCCGTGGATGTCCTCGCCAAGGCTTGGGTAGAATTTGCAGCGGTTCTCGTCCCTCAGGCAGTCCTAGGCCCTTTACTCATTGAAGGTGTAGGACGAGTTCCTTTTAACTGTCCCCCTCGCTACCTTGGACTTACTCGGCAACCACGTCGGACTGACCCAACGGCTAGGTGCGACGACTCTGTAGACTCCGGGTCCTGGGCACTTTGACCAGGATGCACTCACCGAAAGGATAGATTGTGACTGACGAGCAACTCCCGCAGTACCCCTTAAATGTACTTCGGGTTGCTCTAATTTCGTAAACTATTGATGGGGTAAGCCCGACATCAGCAGTTTACGGTGTGAATGCCCCTGGATTGACTCATCCTTTCCTTGTATTGATATTGCTTAAAATCAGGCAATCGAGCGTGTGCAGGAATGCGCCGACTGCGCATCCTTTGGAATTTGTGAAAAATGAGGACGGGCCGTAACAGAAGTAATTCCAACACAAAAAGGAATATACATTTTTTATCGTTTTGAGTAATCATATATCATTTATATATTCGTATTACCTTTTTCATTGTGTGCGTCTTCAATTACATCAAATCCTTCTACGTAAGAAGCAGTTGAGTGAGTTGAGTCGTCAGAGAAAACGAAGTTCTGTCTGTTGTCCATTAATTTTCTCTGTTTTACATCGATGTTGTCAAACAATCTTTTCTTGCATTTCTGTAAAAAGAGTACAAGAAAAATTTGTAAATATTCAAATACTATAGCGATACTCCAAGTAAAATTATATAACCATGTTGCATTTATCAAGTGTGAGAAGCAAAGTGTACGTAAATGTTAAAACGAGAATTCATCTCACCTCTTTTTTTGGATCAGGCTTCTCGGTGTATGAGCCAAAGCTTCTATTACGTTTGTTTGGAAATCTGGTGCGTTTTTCTTTTCGCTGGATTTCAATATCTTCTGTACTTGCTGAAAGTTACAATGAGAAATGTTGACTCGAAATTTCTAACCCTATATTCAGTTCTTTACGGACTTTTATCACTATATCTATATGTATCTCTCCAAAACTTTCACCAATTTTTAATGGGGTAGGCATTTCATGTGACACTTTTAACAATCTCGTTGGTTTCTCTTCATGTACACAATACTGCGAATACATTTTCATTTAAACATATATATATATATACGGAGAGCAATGTTATAATAATAATAATAATAATAATAATAATAATAATAATATTATCTCCTGCAAAGATTTAAGTCTTTTTGCCCATGTCGGGAAGTTCCACGGAAAAAGAATTCTTACAGTCAATTAAATCCCAGAAAAGTACACCTACCCGTGTAGAAAATTAGTGGGGCATCCTAGATTAAAATTGGGCTCTAGTTAGGCGTTGCCGGGGCTTCCTCAATAGGGATTTCCACACTGTTACAGAACGAGGGCCTATGCAGGCATCGTTTAGGATTCCAAATCAAATTTGTCCAGGCCTGCCTGATGATTACCAAAGTGGGGCCTAACTGGGGTGAGCTTGGCGGTCCAGGCTTAATTTGTTATGTTTTTGCTCAACATTCGCCAAACTGGGGCCTTATTGGAGTTTACCTTTTCCAGCCAATCTAATTTTTTCTTGGTTTCCCTAAGTTTCACCGAAGTAGGACCTGATCGGGGTTTACTTCTCTGGCCACACTAAATTTATTCTGCTTTTGCCAAACTTTTACCGAACTGGGGCCTACTTTGGGATTACATATCAAGCTTATCTGAATTTGTCCTGGTTTCCCTAAGTTTCGCCACAGTAGGACCTGATTGGTGATAACTTGTCTGGCCACACTAAATTTATCCTGCTTTGCCAAACTTTTGCCGAACTGGGGCCTACTTTGGGTTCGCTTAACTAGCCGAACTGAAATTCTCTTGGTTTTCCTAACTTTTGCCAAAGTAGGTCCTGATCGGGATTTGCTTATCTGGCAGCACTGAATTTATTCTGCTTTTGCCAAACTTTTACCGAACTGGGGCCTACTTTGGGATTACATATCAAGCTTATCTAAATTTGTCCTGGTTTCCCTAAGTTTCGCCACAGTAGGACCTGATTGGTGATAACTTGTCTGGCCACACTAAATTTATCCTGCTTTGCCAAACTTTTGCCGAACTGGGGCCTACTTTGGGTTCGCTTACCCGTGTAGAAAATTGGTTAGGCATCCAAGACTGACGAAAGGGCCCCGGTCAGGCGTAATCAGGGCTTCCTCAACAGGGGTTCCACACTGTTTCCAAACTGGGGCCTATGCAGGGCTTCTTAAGGAATCCTGGATTAATTTTGTCCGGATTTGCCCATCTACTGCCAAAGTGGGACCTAGTTGGGCCTTCTTTATCCGTCCAGACTAAATTTCTTCTGGTTTTGCCAATCTTCTGCCAAACTAGGGCCCACTCGGGTAGTCCTCATCTATTTATGCAAAAAATGTTCGGTTTTTCCGAACTCACGCCAAACTGGGACCTAATGGGGACTTATTTGGTATTCCAAACTGAATTTAACGCCATTTCGCACAACTTTGACCAAGCGGGGGCCTAGTCGGGAAATCCTCAGTAAATAATGCCAGAATTGTTCGGGTTTTCCAAACTCGCGCCAAGTTGGGACCTACCGGGGGCTTATTTGGAATTCCAAACTGAATTTATCTCCATTTCGCACACCTTTGACCAAGCGGGGGCCTAGTCGGGAAATCCTCAGTAAATAATGCCAGAATTGTTCGGGTTTTCCAAACTCGCGCCAAACTGGGACCTAACGGGGGCTTATTTGGAATTCCAAACTGAATTTAACTCCATTTCGCACACCTTTCACCAAGCGGGGCCCTACTCGGGAAATCCCTATCAATTGATGCCGAAATTGTTTGGTTTGTCCAAACTCGCGCCAAACTGCGACCTCACGGGGGGTTATTTGGAATTCCAAACTGAATTTAACTCCATTTTGCACACCTTTGACCAAGCTGGGCCCTACTCGGGAAATCCCTATCAATGGATGCCGAAATTGTTTGGTTTGTCCAAACGCGCGCCAAACTGCGACCTAACAGGGGCTTATTTGGAATTCCAAACTGAATTTAACTCCATTTCGCACACCTTTGACCAAGCGGGGCCCTACTCGGGAAATCCCCATCAATTGATGCCGAAATTGTTTGGTTTGTCCAAACTCGCGCCAAACTGGGACCTAATGGGGGCTTATTTGTAATTCCAAACTGAATTTAACTACATTCCGCAAACATTAGCCAAACTTGGGCCAAGTTGGGGCTGTTTTGGGTATCCAAGTTTATTCTGTCCAGGCTAATTTCCTGACCTTTACCAAACTTCGGCCAAGTTCTAGGGTTCATCCAGGCATTACAATTGATTTTGTCCGGAGTTTCCAAGCCTGTGCCCAGCTTAGACCTAATTTGGGCTAGTTGGGTTGTATGGGAAAGTATATGATTATGACATTGCGACATTCTCTGCTCATCTAAATAACTATAATCGTCAGTCTTTCAAGTTTGTGTCCACTGTTCCTCCCAATACTATAAATTTTTGATTCGTAGCTCGATGTTAACAAAGACCTGGTGGTCGTGCGGACAGCGTACTGGATTCATAAGTGGAAGATCGGAGGGTAGCAGGTTCGAGACCGGTGGCGGACATGAAAATTTTAATTTGATCAAACTCAGCGATTCATTAGAAAAAAAGTGAATCATCATCACTTAATTGAAATCGGATCGTTTGGAAGTGATACCGGAAGAAGAACTTCCAGCCTAAATTTTTTGAAATATTTTTATAATTGATGGGGCATCGGAAAATACAGCCAATAAAGGCCCAAGGTTGCCGTATATTCTAGGTCCAAGTTTATCGGCCAGTTTGTGCCCAAGTTTGTCAACGTATACAGGCCCAATTTCGGGATCCAAAGTTGGCCCTTGTTTGGCTACCAATGTAGGCCCAAGCTTAAATTCCCATATAGGGCCAAACAAAAAAAGCGTTACATTTTATTATTGGCCCAAGTTTGACATCTAAAGTTGGCCCTTGTTTGGCTACCAATGTTGGCCAAAGTTAGAGAACCCGTATGGGGCCAAACAAAAAAAGCGTGACATTCGGATATTGGCCCTATACGGACAACCAAACTTGGGCCAAAAGTATAACGAGGAAAATTAACTTGGCCCCACTTGGCGCCCGGACACAATTTCTACACGGGTACTAGGTACACAGTACGAAACATTGCACAATATTCCGTGCTGTGTGGGTATAGTCGGACTCGAATTTTGGTACTTTTCAATTTTTTTAATTCCCTTCAGGAATTGACTGATGTCAACATTCCAAACAAACTTTTTAATTATTTTGATATGCTAGGTTTTTTTTATCCCCGCCGGTCGAGGCTGTGTATAGCGACGGGGTCAGTCGAAATCAAAACAAGACGCCCAGAACACGTGCTCCCGTATCGCCTGTTTCACAGAGTGTGGCGTGCAAAATACGGGAACCTATTTATTCATTTATGCATTTAATCAAGAACATGGCATGCCCAACAGAAAAACCAAATACAGGATTGACCCACAATAAACTCAAGAAATGAGTCAAATTAAGATAAAAACAATACTTATGCGACCTTGATCTTGGCAACCCTGGTGCGAAGGTGTGGCCGGACCCGAAGTCAGACTTTTAAGTGATTATATATAAATGTACATATAATACTTACTTCCCAATCGTAGAATGTAGACATCGGACTCTTCACTTTCATCGTCGTTCCACAACTTATACTTTTTTTCCCGGTCAAAATCAGCCTTGTGCTGCGGACCGAAATCACCTATCCTCGACACGTCAACAATTTCCTCAGAACCTTGTCCTTTTCCTCTGTAGTCGCACACCAACGCGTGGGTAATACCTTTTGTTTTGTTCGAGGTCATTATCGATTTCTTCTGACTGCAATTAGCTTGCTTAAGTTGTGTACTTTGCACAAAACAACGACCGTCCATCAGTCTCGGAACACGCTACATTTGTGATTCACTCTACCGGGCGGCGTGGTCAACACGCGCGAAAACAAACTTTCAAATCACTAGAAATTGCTGGAGACACCGGGACAAGGAGAACCAATGCTCGAGAAATGAACACAAAACAATGTTGCATATTCTAGCCTCTAGGTGGCGCTGGGGATTGGAAGGTGCCGGGAGTTTGAAACCCCGCGCGAACGGCCGTGAAATTTATTTCCATAATCTATTGTACCTCTTGAATGAGAGTATTTTAATTCTGTGAAATACATTGTTGATATATTGCTCGAACGATATGCAACTATACTTGAGATATTTAGCGTTCATTCCTCACGGTATTTACAGGGTCGTCTGCACGAAGCAGCGTTCCGTTTCGATATTCATTTCATCCTAACAACAGCGCTACTCGTGGAAAATATTGGAACTATCTTCTGTGCGACTATGTGGTCACGATTCCGGGGGTATAGCCTATGCTGTTCGTTCTCCGGTACCTTGTTCTCGTGCTATACGTACACGTTTTATTAATTAATTGTTGGAATTTCCTGAATATGGGGCACTTCCAAGATCAGTGCTTTTCGTGGTAAAAGTGGAAACCATCGGCAATGAAATCGTTTCTCTGCATCGTGCCGAGGCATGAAATATTTGCGAGATTTGTTACCGAATCACACATGGGGCCGAGAACGGAACATCAAAGTGAACAAAGAAAAAGTACAGCTCAACGACGCGAATAACGTACTTCGTAGTAAACCCCGCGAGGTCTTCAAAGCAAGATCTTAACACTCTCGGGCGCCTTTGGCGCCCTCGAATTGCAACTCGCTCTGCAAAATCCGCGCTCGCCAAAAATCGCCTGCTTCCTTTCCGTGGTGCATAATATACTAATATAAAGACTGTGCTACTACAAGTTTGCGAGGAGATAGGAAGGATCTCGTGTGTGATAATTCGACTAGAGAGCACAACATCATGAGTGACGATCCTAGAATGTCGAACGACAGAAACCTCATAGTAAGTATATCGTGTGGCCATGTGTGTGTGTGTGTGTGTGGGTGTGGGCTCATCCATGCATCATCTTACAGGAAATGACGGATGATGATAATTCATCAAGGCCTAAGAATTATAAGTTGGATTATTTGAAAAGGGGATCACAGACTTCTATCCCTTTGTCGACATGGTACCGTTATCAAAAGAAACGTGG
>JAEUYN010002347.1:0-141580 GCA_018257835.1 Euura lappo | reverse complement strand
ATAGGGTAGACGTACCAGTTGTGGCCACTTTAAGCATTTTCGGGCATTCGTTTACCGATAGTATTCAGGTTATCACGAATATAAACCTGAACGTGTGATCAATATGACCGTAAAGGTACAGAGAATCGAATTATGATCTTCTGAAACCATCTCCGATTACAATTATTCGAAAAAATAGCCAATTATATTGCATATGCTATTTTCACCATTTGTGGCCACAAATGTACTATTTGTGGCCAGTCAAAGACCCAGTTGTGGCCATAGCTTTAGACATAGTCGCAGCATGCCGTAAAATCGGGACCGAGATCTGGACGCGGAGAGGCAACCTAACCTCGAAACATCAAATACAGCACATCTTGGAATCAATAGAAGTAGACTCAGTAGCAATGGTTATTTTTCAGGGACACGAACATAGATTTTTTTGTTTTCCCTTGTCCTTTTTTCGTGACGTATAATGACACTAATTACGTTTTATCTGTAACAGTCCGCGATCAAAATAGGTGGCCACAAATGGTACACGGGCATTTTTATTGTACCATTTCTGGCCAACCGGAATAAGTCAGTATTTCTCGGATATTTCAGGTTGTGTGTCAGATTGTAGAATTCCAACTTCAAAAATAAACACTAACTGATGAAGTATGAATACATAATGGATCAGGATAACTCTAAATCCAAGCAATTGGAGGTTATTTCTCGAGCGATCGCTTAACACTTCTGATAAGGATTCACCTAAATTACGCGACATCGGCACCTTTCGTTGTATTGCATTCCAATTAAGTAGCAGGCAATCAAAAAAACAGTCGACAGTAGTGTCAAAACATCTATTCTGTCGAAATATAACACTCGATGTAGCAAACACAACCTGTAAGCCTTGAAAAACTCGAAAGAAATGTAAAGTGGCCACAAACGGTACAGTGGCCACAACTGGTACGCCTACCCTACACATTGAGGAGGCGACGCCTCCCAGA
Source organism: Euura lappo (assembly GCA_018257835.1). Classification (NCBI taxonomy): domain Eukaryota; kingdom Metazoa; phylum Arthropoda; class Insecta; order Hymenoptera; family Tenthredinidae; genus Euura; species Euura lappo. Next base: position 140,612 of record JAEUYN010002347.1, on the reverse strand, counting down.
AAAAGTCACCACTCAAACGCCGAGGAACACCATAAACAACAATGGGCAAGAATGAGTTGCGGCAACGTTGGCAAAAAGGTGCCTCAAAGAAGGTTATAGAAGGAAGTATATAGACTATGTAGACTATGTAAAAAAGAAGACGAGATACCAAAGCACATACGGAAATGTGAGAAAATGAACGAGGACCTGGGAGAGGAACTCAAAGCATAGATCGACACAATAAGAGGAGAAAACATAGAGGAAAAAGGGGACCACATACGAAAGGGAGAACTGGTAATAGAAGCCTCTCCGAGAACAAAGCAATTACAAATACCAAGGTGCAAACATAGAAAATACGATGAAGTACTATTTGTCTTTCAACAAATATAGCCATACAATTTTTTTTCTCGTATTTTGTATTATATCGGATATATTTGACTGCCCGACGGTTTGTTTAATTCCGCCAGAAAGCCTCACAGTATGTTACTGTTCAGCCCTGCCTTAGATTCGCCTGTTGAGCTTTGTTTCAATAAATCAATAAACATTTCTTTCCGTTTCGTATATGAGTTTTCAATTTCACAGACTAGGAGTAATGCTACTGATTTTTTCTCCAATATTTAGATAAAGTACTTGCTGAAAGTTTTCCATTTTCAAGAACGAATTGTGCACAAAAAATGGTCGTGTTATTAATTTTGAAAAACACAAGGTTGATTATTGCGCCGCAATAGAAGAAAATGTTACTTTGTTTGATTTTTTAATTATACATACATATTTATACAGAAAAATGAATAGACGAACTTTTTTCGAAATTCATACAATAGGCTGACAAAATGTCATCCAAATTTTTATACCAAAAAAAAGTTTAATGGAAAGATTGTTGTTGAAAAAAAAAAACGCTAAGAACACTTGAACTTTAGTCGGACAGGCGACTTAGCCTTTTTCAACCACTTGAAACTTATTTACTTTGAATAATCTGACCGATGATTCCCATAAATTTTTGGGCTTCCTAGAGTAAACAAATTTTTTGCAAGCCAGAGAAATTCGCGGCGTTGGACGCCCGAGCCGAATAGCTGACATAGCAAAATTTTCTCCGCTGAGGTCTGAGCTGGTTACCACCTGGCGCAAAGTTCGCACTAAAATTCTTAGTGAATAATTCGAGGCTTCGGACAGTATAATCTAAAATTCAGATAATCTATCCAATTCGCAACTCTGCAGATTTTATATTTAATTTATTCAAATTTAAAGTCAACGGATTTTCGGAGAACGTGTCGAACATGGATACCCGCAATATAACACACTCTGCATCACGTCGAATACATACGTAATCCTCAACGAATTTAATCACAACCATTTGAAGCGCGTACAATGAACTCCTCAGGAACAAAAGTGAGAGCAGATACTGTGGAGGTGAAATGAAGATTAGGGACCTACAAACGGATCTTGTGGCAGGGGTAGCGCTCGTGAAGTAGGCAAGGATTATCAGGGGGGTTTCAGCTGGGATTAGGGGAAAAAGCTTAAGAACCAGTAAGAGCGGAAGCTTTTCTTTAATTTATCGTTTACAGTCGTTTATCACCTTGTATTTTGAGTCACGTGCCGGTAACGAGGCGACATAATTCCTTCTCCCCTGGAAAAATTTCACCATACGTGCGAGAAAGACAATAAAAAGTCCGGCGTTCAACTCTGAAAATATTGCATATTATTGATCGCCATTACCGCGAAACGGTATAAGTGGATCAGGCAGCAAAGCTGAAACCGGAATGGCGAGATGGTTGGGGTCGAGTGTTGGTGAGGAAGGGCCATCAGCCACTTGATTGCAATCAATACAGTCGACTGAGCTTCATTCGATGCGATAACTACGCGATAATTATAGAGCCGTTTAATCAACCAGCCAGAGCGCGGTAACTACGGTAAGTTATACCCAACATCTTGTCTGCAGCAACACTCGAATACTCCCTTACCACTAGCCCAACTTACTCCCGGTCGAGCCGAGTACTTCCTAGGGAAATAAGAAAATCCTTACAAGAGCATCATAATTACCCGATGAGTAAGAGTTTCATCAATTCCAAGTGCAGCAAAAGTTTATACTATGAAAGATTAAGAGTTGCTGCTACCCAGATTCGTTGATAATCATACTAATAGGGAAATTCGTTCGATCCTCACGCGTTGTATCATCTCATTTGAATAATCCTTACAAATTTCCCTCAACAATTCCTTTGCTCCTTGAATATGCAGTGAGACAGTTACTCTGAACATTCTGAGTATTTCATCGGACGCTGCGGAATCTGGCCCGCGACTTACACCATTAAGAGCATGCTCCAGTCAGTCTTTACCAGAAGAGTGCCGTACTTAAAAAATAATGAAGCCTAATATGAACGGGGGTGCGTTTAATGGGTTCCTTAGACGATTTTTCATAAAATTGGTAGCTGCATGAACGTGTATCTCACCAAAATCGAATAAAATAAGCCTTTTTTGTGTCGCGAAGCGTGGGACCGTCACTAGTTTTCACTGTTATCAACGACTACGCATCACAAGGGTGGAAACGAAGTAGTGAGCGCCCTCATAAATATAATTCCACGCACCTATATCGCAAAACTTGTTCATTTCACTCAACGAAAAAGACGTAAAGTTGTTTAAAAAAAAAAGACTGTAATTGTCGGTATGAAGCAGTGGCCGCGGCCATGATGGATCGTTTCGCGTTGGGTGTCGGGCCTGGCAGCGCTCCTTTGAGACGCGCGGGCGCAACGGGAATCAAACTGTAATATAATGTGAGTTGTTGCCAACCTTCGTCTCGCGGTCCTGCGTTTCACGAACTGCCGTTCCTTGGTCAGCGCTATGACAGCCGAGCGTGAATTCAAACGAAAGTAATTCGGAATAATAATAGTTATAACAATGAATTTTTATTATTATTATTAACAATTATTATTATGATAATAATTGGTATTATCAATTATTATTATGATAATAATTATTATTATCATTGCAAAAAATTTACTCGAAAGTGGTGAAGTTTGTAAATGAAAATGAAAACGTATGCGTCATTTATTTTTTATTTTTCTACAAAAACTCGAAAATCTGAATTATCAAAATTCATAAGGACTCAAATTCCAAAAGTTCGAAATTACGAATGGTTTAATATGCAAATGAGGTTTACACAAAGGATCGATGAATCATGTAGATAGAAATGTAGAATAACAGAATACCGAAGATTAAATAAAATGGCCGTATTCCCAAGAATTCAAAAATCAACCCATCAAAACGGTGCGTACTACCGAAAAATTAGATAAGCAAATTATTTATATTCAAAAGGTTTACAATTCCGAAAGGAATAAATACGGAAATGAAATGTAAATAACGCCTGAAAATCCAAAGGGCCAGAGTTCCAAATGAGTAAATTGTCAACCGAGTGAAAATTGAACCCCTTACTGGTACCGTATTTTACTACCCAAAAAAAACTTGAAAAAAAGTTGGAAATCAGTTCGCTCGGTGTGTAAGTAGGTACGCATTTTCTGAATTTCGATATCTTGGAATTTTGAATTCCTGAATTTCGCCGCATTTTGAACGGTGCTGCTTTACTCATTCATAAATCGAAATTATAAATAGTAGCCGTACAAGAGGTTTGGAAATTTTGCTTTCAGAATTGGCAACTTTATGATTCATTGTGATTAGATTGGGATCGATATTCAGAAAATTCTGAATTTCGCGTGCTATATCAAATCATCTTTCTGATAAGTGTACAATTGCATTACCATACTTTTGACAGAAAAATATTTTAATTTTTCGTATTTATGAATTTTTAAGTTTGTAGCATTCACCTTTCGGAAAATTAATTTTTTGATATTGTATTAAATTTTGGAACTACGGCCAATTTGATTTTTGGTCATTTGGATTTCCGAACCCCACCCCACTGCTTCATACGGACAATTACAGTCTGTTTTTTAAAACAATTTTACGTCTTTATCGTTGAGTGAAATGAACAAGTTTTGCGATATATGTGAGTGGGATCATATTTATGAGGGTGCTCACTACTTCGTTTCCACCCTTGCGATGCGTAGTCGGTGATATCAGTGAAAACAAGTGACGGTCCCACGCTTCGCGACACAAAAAAAGCTTCTTTTACTCGATTTTGGTGAGATACACGTTCATGCAACTATACCAATTTTATACGAATCGTCCAAGGAACCCATTTAACACCCCCCGTTCATATTAGGCTTCATTATTTTTTAAATACGGAACTTTTCTGGTAAAGACTGACTGGAGCATGCTCTTAATAGAGCTCCCCTTCGAAAGCTGCTCACATCAATGTAATTTTTCCTCATGGTTGCACGCGTGCACGAAATCCAATGGAGCGACTCGGTAGCTTTCAACGTTCAATGGCTAGTGGCCTATTCACACTGCTTGGTCACTTATACTTGGCCACAAAAAGCCTGTTGGCATACCATTTCCTAGAGTTTTGTTAGCAGTTTAATATGTGTATATAGTGTATGTATAGCACTTAATGAAACCAGATTTATATTAAATAAACACCTTGCATCGTCAAGATATACCAACTATTTTGAACTTTTCTAATGTATCCCTTGCTTTTCAATGTATATCGCTCCTCGATATCGTTCAGAATTTTTGTTCACATTGTCTTCTTTAATTGGCCCCTTATGGTGTGAAGGGATGGCTTCAAACCGCTGAATTGAATGATAGTTTTAGTATTCAGTTATTGTTTTGTTTATAAAGCCTGTTTTACTTATTCAAATCTGTGTTCACATTTTATTCTTAGTTGATTGGAGGATTTTCATCTACGGCTCCTATAAAAAACCTGCGAATGTTGAGGTGATTATTGTGAATTTCAGAGTTAACGATGGAGAAGGTTGTGCAATTTAAAAAGAGTAATAAAAAACATTTACCTACAAGAAAATAGGAAAGTAGTATCACGTGGAAACATTGATTGTCACTACAAGTAGACTTGAATGAATTTCCTTGTCTTCAAACATGACAACTGGAAAAGTTTTCCCATCACAACGGCAGCTCCATTTAATTCCATAACCTGATTCTAGCTGAATCAGAATTAGGATTAGAACTCACGCGACGCCAACGGCCAACGTAGAATACCCTCGAAAGTGGCCAGGAGTGGAGATTCTAGCTGTCTTACATGAAGTTCAAGGCCTGGGGGTGTTTGGAGTTACTGATTCCGAATATAAAGGCAAAAATTTTGAATTTAAAACGGCGGAGTCGAAAGGGCGTTGTAGAATGTACAATTTCGACTCATTCTCATGAATACTTATACTTGTGAGATTTTCGAGGTTGAATGCTAATTAAAGGTTAAAAATCAGAAATTTAACGGACCGGATCCGCTTGAAAATGATACAAACTTAGGGTTTTCGGGGTCGCTGGATACGAATTTCCCGCGAAAATTGGGAAATATACGATGAGTAGAATAGACAAAGAATAAGGAAGTTTTCTCGGATTGGAAAATGACAAATACCCATCACAATTTCGAGAAACTATAAGTGAGTCCTTATGTCGTATTTTTTCCAGCTCATCCATGGCCTGCTCCGACAATCATCGGCACATAAAAAACGCGTAGATGCGAAACTTGCCTTAAGGATGTATAGGCTATACAATCTCAACCAAAAGTGAGTCTCGTCGTCAATATTGAGTACTTCGAGATGAGATAAAAATCGGAAAAAAATCAACCACAATCAAGATGATAAGAGTATTCATTTTCAATAATAATAATGCCCAAAAGTTATCAACAAATTGTTTATACAAATCATTGTTTAACAAATTTCCTGGTGACGTTATTGTTTTTTCATGTCAAATGAATTCGTTAATCTTTCTGAATACACATGAATTTTTTCAGAATTTTGTCACTTTTTTGAAATTTCCGTATTCGGAAATTTCTAAAGGCTGCAGTATTTACAAAACTATTAGTTCCACGCTCCGGAAACTTCGGAATTGTAATCTACATCGTTTCCACAATAACATATCCAAAATTCAGATTTTTTTCTCCATTTTTCAAAATCGAAAACGGAAGTTTAAAAAAAGTGACAAAATTCTGACAAAATTCATGTGTTTTCATAAAGATTAACGAATTCATTTGACATGAAAAAAAAATAACGTCACCAGGAAATTTGTTAAACAATGATTTGTTTAAACAATTTGTTGATAACTTTTGGGCATTATTATTATTGAAAATGAATACTCTTATCATCTTGATTGTGGTTGATTTTTTTCCGATTTTTATCTCATCTCGAAGTACTCAATATTGACGACGAGACTCACTTCTGGTTGAGATTGTATGGCCTATACATCCTTAAATGAAAGTCCCAGAAAATTATATAGTTGTGGGAATCCATGCGCATGAACATTACAATTCAGTTTCACTCTCCACCCCGAGGATATTGACGGTAAAACTACTACTGAGACGGGACTACAGAATTCAATAGCCACGCGATTCAAATTGTTCTCACCATTCCAGTTGCCGACGATGTATTCGATAAGGTGCAATGAATCATCTCAGAGTGTAACCTTGTCATTGTGATTGTCGAGCAATTTGAATCTTACTCGTAAAGATTCTCGAGAATTGAGTTTCTTGAGCCTGACAAAAAAATATGGGTTATCTTTTCTTTTATATAAAATATCAGAGAAATATTGACAGGCCAACAATAAGCGCAAGTCGCAATCTAACGTCTTTCTTTTCTGCAGGATACGCTTTTTTACTATCAGTGCTCTTCTTCCTCTGCGTCGATATTACTTGGCCTTTCGGTAAAATCGGTATATATACCTACCCATTGTGTTGAGGAGCAATGTGCCACGGACTACGAGGGTATCTCTTCCCTCAGTTGTACGATATCTACCCTATTACTTCAAGAGAGTTTAAGTAACTCGTCAAATACAGACTCCTTTCACTATACATTCAATATACTTGGTGATCCCTAACGAGAGAGGAGGAAAATACATTTAATATCAGCTGCTCTCTTTCATTCAGGTCGGTAATAACGTGAGACTTTGGATTTTTGGTACCAAAGATATGTAATTAGATATCACTGGAATCGAGACAACTCAAAGTCTGGATTAGAAATATAGTTGTCTGCAAAGGTAGAATTTGCAAATATATCGATAAATGATTGATGTTAGTTAAAAAGAACATATATTATAGAGTGGCCCAGGTGAATGGCGAACCTATAACCGATCTACTGTGACATAAACTTAAGCGAATACGTAATAATGTGTTCTGCAAACGTTACTCGTGGCCAGAAGGCCGTGGATCCGAAATATTTGTTCAGTCTCATTCATCGATGTTCAAACGCACTGAAAAGTATATGTACACATGACAAGCCAGACTTGAATACTTCAGAATTCGCCAATATATACTTACCACTTACCGACGTCACAGCTGCTTACGTTGTGTATACTTATCCATGTATACCGATTCGGATTTCAAGGTTCTACCTCGGATTATACAAAAACAAATACGCTGTGTGACGCGCGCGAGTTGTCGTTCCTGCTTCGTGCGAATTCATTCGTCACACTTGTCGGGAATTGCCAACTCCCCGCCATTGTTAAACAATACATAGTATATTTGATCGGTGTTAATGAGTTATATTTGAATTGAGTATAATTTTGTCCATATTGGTATACATTCAGCATTGAATGACTAATGTGAATATGGAAATTCATCTATACTCTTGGGGTATAAAGCTATAAAAGATCAAAGGACAGTGACGATATAAGATATTTCGAATGGCGAAAAGTGTTCAGAAATTCTTGTGCGGTCCGAATAATCCTACGGAAATTATAGATGCTCCAAGTAAAAAGTACGAATCCGTTGGTAACCAATGAACTACGAGTTATTCACGAGCTTGCGAGGGAAGTGGGCAAGTTTTACTCAAGTCTTGACCAGTCGAGGGAAGTGCAATATCGTCGCCGTATAGTAGAAGAACCATTTGCGGTGCAGCCATGCTGACCAACCTACGAAGGCAGCCAGACCAGAATAAATTTACTCCGTTCTTTCACCCCACCTTAATAAATCCCTGCCAAATCCCGACCACTGAATTCGCAAACCCCGAACAGAAGATTCTTGGTCGACATATTTCAGTCTCCTCTCGACACCGTTGGAATGCTTTCAGACCGCGAAACCGATTACAGACTTCGATGGAAGGGTTAATTGCTGGCTTGCGATGACGAGTGTCAACAAAACGCATTCATGGCTGTTAAATTAATTCCGTTTTTCTTATTTAACAAGTTTGATTGGAAGATTCAAGCGATATTTACAGCCCCAATATCTGTTCTCCTCGAAAATTGACTACGGATAAGTTTCAGAAACCAATGAGGGTCCATTTTCACACAGAAACAGTGCCGTCTCTGTTTCCAGGACGGATGAACGAATAATATTTTTCACCTGGAAATTACTTAATTTTTATTGCTTATGCTTATGACTAAGATGAAAAAGAAATAAGATGATTCCTGAACAGAAACGAACATACAAAAATATATTGATGATGAAAGATAAATTAAGACAAAAATAAAAATTATAACGAAATAATTAAAACAGTAATGATGAAAATAATGATAGGGTAAGCGTGAAAAGTAGATAGGAATATATGTAAATTAAAAGTGGCTAATAATAACGGACCTAGTGGAGGAGAAAAACGTTACAAACAGAAACATGGCATATTATCACAACAGCAGCACAACGACTTCATTTATTTTTCATTATCGATCACTTTGTTGTATCTTGTATTACATTCACATGTTATGTTTTTTAATTCTTATCATATGTCATTATGTCACATGTGACTGTGTGTGTACAGCCTTTCGTTTCTCTTTTGTCAATAAACTAACTCTGATAAGAACGGCAGACCACATGCTTCCGACGGAATGCAAAAAATAACGTGCTGTTTTATTGAAGAATACGCTTTGGGCAAGTGAACTTTTTTATCGACCTGGGAAGCTTGATAGGTAACATTGCGCTTAAAAGTTAGTACATTGGGTTACGCAAATAGGTTTGTGCCATAGTATAATGAAATAATGACATCGTTCGTTGGTATCATCAAGGAAATATCGAATGTATGGGTAGACAGTATTAGTTTTCATACTCTGTTTCAAAACCGAAAAGTAAACGAAGTGATAAAATCACCAGCCAGAACACGTGCAGAGCATCTAATTTCAACGTGATTTGGTATTCCAGCCACGTATTACTGTGGCAATTGATGTTTGTGATGACTCCACGTACAGCACGCTCTAACGATTTCGAACGATTTTATGCGTTTAATAAAGGGCATCGAATTTATAATAATTATGGCATATTTTTAATCAATTCAGAGATCTGACGCTGGTTTTGTGCAGTGGTCAATCTATAATCGAGAATGTGTCAGAAAAAAGTCTTTATTCAAAAGTCTCTACCAAGAAAAATTCGCCTTTAACAAGAGTCGTCCTATAAAAATATCTCACTATAAAAAGATTGAAATCAGGTACACCCATGTAACAATCTTGGTTGTTGATGGTCTGGAAGTCGATGTTCTTGGATGAATGGGATGACGTGCAAAATACACACATTTGAAATACTCTGACAACGAGCTCAGCGTGAGTGTCTGTAGCCGGTCGGTAGTTTGTTATCATTACTCTACCAATCATTACATAATGTAGAATATATGGGATTTTGAAGATGAATGTCAAATTGTCAGGTTGTCCAATCAACCGGACCTGAGATCGGATATGAGGACATTATTGTCACCACTCACTGAATGGATATCACATTTGACCTAAAAGTTACGTGCAATACAATAAAATATTTTCGTCTGTTTCGAGATCGATTTGCTAGGTATGGTATTTTTGTTTGCTGTAAAAATATCGCTATCACTGGGGCACTCGTAACTATTATCCCACATCGTGCTGCTTGCATCCTCCTACGTATGATAATTGTTGCCGTATCGCATTATGATTAGCACCTCAATTGGGAGAACGTAACCGATAAAGCACGCTATCGTACATTCGACAAATTGTGTCACACAGAACTAGAAATAGTCTTATATCAGGGAGGCTAGCAAGCTAACTTCCTCCTCCTTGCCCCACCGATATTTATTACACACGAATAGGAGGCCTCGAGGGATTCTGAGTGTACCGATCGAGCCAGCAAAAACATAAAACTAGTCTTACCTACCGAACAGCCTTTTCTTCCGATATCTTCTCACTGAAAGTCTCTATAGTTCTCGGTAGAAAGTCTTTCTTCCCTAGGGAAAAATGACTTTCCACGCGGCCATCCCTCCTTCTCTACAGTTTTTCCTCTACATATTGTAATACAAGTGCGGGAAGTTGGCCATTCCGGACGAGTGTAAAGTTGTTTCGGCTCGTGCTGTATGCACAAGAGTCGGGAATGCCAACCTGCACGACTTATACATCCTATTTATTGTAAAGACTTAATGAGATGTTCGTCTTATGTGCCTGTAAGGGATGCGCGCGAGCAGTCGTCAATTCACAAGCGGTCCGGGTGGGCCATGTAGTAGGACTCCCCCTAATGTGTATGGCAGTGACGGGACACAACCTTCAACTTCGTGTCAGTCGATTCGTCTCGTGGAACAGGAACACTTACCAATCTTTTGACCCACAGGAGTCTCGACTAGTTCCCATGCATCGTTCTCCAAAAAAAAATCCAAATTCTTCCAGCATTGCTGATTTCCATCGCTTAGGTTCAGCAGGTTCAACCATCGCCAAGTAAAGCGCAAAATCATAGAACTTCTTTGGACATCTCTCTCTCAATGGAGCGCCTTCGATCGTTGTCTGCTCATCATTCATCTCGATTTTCCTCGACAATTTGACGATCGTTTTCGTTTTCAGAATCATCTTCGTGGTCTTTAATACCTACAGAACCATCTTCTGGGTAGTCGGCATCAGAATTGTCATAAATCACTTGTGGCGCTGTCTATAATCTATACGTGTAGCTAGAAAATTCTCAAGCATGCTCTTTAGACTAGAATGCCCTAGCCTCTGATGCCATAAATCCTGATTGTTCAATATCAAGACACTTGCTGATGCCGTTGCCAAGACGTCTTCTTTCACAATAGTATCAACTAATTCACAATCTTGTACGTCGAATACGGCTCCGACTCGGTTTCACGGCTTCAGGCTTACGTTTCCGATACCTTGAGTGTGTAACTTTTCGTCGTCAGCTACAGTTACTTTTAGACGATGCCTCAGGCCCGTCACTGGACGTCTTCACTGTGGGATATTAATTCACGCTATATGGTTGAGATCGCAGTCCCGCCGTTGAAACTGTATTATGTGCTCATATGTGTAACATAATTAGCCACATATGGACTTTCGTAAGTTCCAGGCCGAATAGGATGTGTTAGTGCGGCTAAGACAACTTGGCTAACAACAGACCTATTCAGACTTAAAGTAAAGTCAAGTTCAGAAACTGCTATTAGCTGAGCATACCAGGGTGGTATAATACAGTGAAATCTAGCAAAATGTGTGATTACGAGTGAACGTAGGTGTTGTAGAACGTGACGCTGGTGGCTAAGTACTATATGGATAAATATGCATTTATATACACTATTCATGCAGTCGTAGAGTTGACCCTTTCCTGGAATTGTTACTCGCCGATTATTGAGGTCGCTGATTCTGAATCCGGGGTCAAAATTTAGAAAACAAAATGGCTGACCCGATATGGCAGACTACTGCATGTAGTACAAAACGGGTTTTAGAATTTAATGAAAACAGGTGACAGGTTTTTCTAGAGTCTATTCTAGGTCACTGAATGCAAAGCCAAAGTGAGAATTTCCAAAAACAAAATTGCGGTCCAAGTATGACCGTATTCGAAAGTTGTTGATATCACTATCGTCGCGGGATTTCATCATGCTTTATCTGAGAAATACTTTCTCGATTTTTCTTGGGTATATACACTCAATTTCGAATCTTGTCTGGGAAATACTGAATTTTTAAGGTACATCTTGTCCCAGAAGTCCTTCTTTGCCCCGGTCACGCCTACTCGTAAATTTGAAGGATAATATTTACCGGTAGTTTCACGAGGGTGTCGAAGCGCTAAGAACCCCATAATGCATAACTTTGCATAATTTTGCTGGGAGACCACAGAGGGTGGTTCGTACTCGGAGCATCCGTACACCTACCATCCAGTAGAGTGAGGGTTTTGAGTTCAGTTCCCTGGTGGTACCTTTTACGAGCTGCTGCAAGCTCCTCCTTTTGCCACCTACTCTATCTACCGAAGAGGCATATATTACCGACCACTGTGCTTTTGCGGTCGTGGGCTTGAATTCGAGTTTCCTTAGAACAGATTTCACCCCTATAGGCGATTCCAGCTTAGACACTAACCCTATTCTATGCCGATAATCTTCCAATGAATGATAACGATTAATTATCATAGATTTATCTACCAAGTTTGCTCTCGGATTGGATTGGACTGAAATTATTGGTATAATGAGGAGACTAAGATCTCGATAGTTACTTGCGAATTTGAATTTGCCCTATTACATTTCAGAGATCTCGGCGGGTCCTAAGGAAACAGACGTTACTCAGCGAGCAGTCTAGAACGGACGTAACTCGCCGTTCAGGATAGAACAGACGTAACTCGGAAAATTCTATTGTATTTCTTTGGTTATTTCCTGAGTTACGTCCGTTCTAGCCGGCCCAGCGGGTTACGTCCGTTCTAGACTGCCCGCTGAGTTACGTCTTTTTCCTTAAGACCAGTCGATCTGTGTACATGTATAGGAGCACATCAGCAATTTTGTGTCCCCCGTCCAAAAAGAGGTTCCACGATATCTCAAACCCATTGTAGTCGGTCGAAATCCATTTCCGATCCTTTTTGTCGGTGACTTACTAATGATACGATTCTTTTAATTTGCAGTTTTCGGTCTTCTTCAGTATTAAATACAGATTCAATGTTTCTCCGTCATGCCATTACGAAGAACGATCCTCACTCCTGAGGAAATTAATGGTGAACGTCTGAAACGTAAAGGAGACGCCGAAATTCAGGGCCAGGTTTGGAGCAGTTGATCGTCGTTTCGGATCACGGATACAAATCTTATTGCCGACTCGCGTGAATAAGGATCTTCTTGTCATGAGGCCGAGAATTGTGTTCATTGCAATGAAAAGTGCATCGGCTCACATCGCATTCATACTCGCCAATGCCGCTCACCTGCAGCTCGTATCGCCAACTTCACACACCATCCGCACTGGCCACACAATCTACTATTCAAACATTCCGCTCTCGAAAGTATGATAACGGACAAACGAAATGGTTCAAATCTCATTACCCAATTCTCACAGACTTCGCAGACTGTTCAATCGTTAAAAATTCTCCCGTATTGTATGTATAACGGAACCCAATCATATGTACATTTGATATCGTCGAAACACTGCAGTTTTCAGACGATTTCGTCAGTTGGTAAGAGGATTGAGAGCTGAGCACAATGCAGTTTTCACTTAGTAATGAGGCATCCAAAATCCTGATCATCCCGATTAGATATGATTCGAATAGTTGATATGGGCAATATTTGATATCATCAGCTGGGGGCTTGCACGAGAACGCCAAAGTTAGGCCAGTTCCCTCGCTCGCAAATTACATAATCGCATATTTACGACGTGCTAAAACCGTGATGGTTACGAAGGTAGATGCGTCGCGTTTGGCGCGGACGACCGGAGGCCAACCATCCTCTGAGTGGCGTGTGTTCAACCCTGACTGTACGAGTTCATACGAGCTGCAGCCTGTGCTAAGTTGGGATAAATTCACGGCATCGTCGGGACTTAAGCCTCTGTAATGTCGAGCCTGTTATTTACGCTAGCAAATCCGCCATTCTCGTGAAATTGGGATGACTTAATGCGGCTATTCGCGTGAACCTCCACCCGGCTCATTTTTAAAAAATGGGTACTTTGTGTAAATCGTTATATTCAGTGTCAGTGAATAATCAACAGCCAGATTTTGATTTTATTTCACATGTCCATAAGCCCTTCTTTTTCTCGAACTGGTTTTCAACGGTTCTTATGGCTATCCGAGAAGAATCTTTACATCTAAAATGAAATTGGTGTTTTGCCAAATCTTTATCATATTAACGTAGGATTTTTTATCTAGATAAGAATGTTACGAGGGGTTAACCACTCGTCCGTCGACCGTACACCTGACTTCAAGATTTCAAGACTTCATGAAGTCACCTGACTTCAACTGACTTCAACTGACTTCAACTGACTTCAACTGACTTACTGACTTCAGCTGACTTCAAGTGAACTCAAGTGACTTCAGTTGCCTTCAACTGACTTCGACTGACTTCGAGTGACTTCAGCTGACTTCAGCTGACTTCAACTGACTCACTGACTTCAACTGACTTCAATTGACTTCAGCTGAGTTCAACTGATTTCAACTGACTTTTCGGCAAGGTGTACACCTGACTTCAAGAGTGGTTAACCCGTCGGAATGTTATTATAGACACTTGATGACGTCAAATAATGACCCACCCCGCAATGATCTGAGCTTTGAAACAATATTCGATATTTCAGTCAAGCCGGGCACTCTGTAAGGTATGCACACCGGTTTGAGATTTTCCAGCAAAGATTCTCGAGGATCAGTCATGACCTCGAAAATAATTCAGTTTCCATTATCAAATAGTTTAGAGTAGGGCAAAGAAAAAGCATGAAAGGAACGAGTATTCGAGAATGTGTTTTTTATTCCTTCAACTCCTATTGCACAGATACAAAGGACAGCACCTACAATTTCGGCTAAAAAGAAGCGTTATTCAAGGTTTCAAAACCTCGGATATGCAGTTTCGCGTACAACCGACGTTTATGGATAATACAAGTACTGATGCCAGCGAAAATCCTAACAACATATCATGGCTGGATAAAAGGTGAATTTTATAATTAGTTGGTAAATGGAACGATTTATGCATCAATGGAAAAATTGTTTCTCAATATTCGAAGTTAATATCTGTAAGGTATTCGGAATGTGTAGTTGCCGGTGGAGATGAAACAATTTGGTCCTGACAAATGTGTAATAAAAAAACCTTTAATTTTCATCATTCTGGGGTCAAGGAAAAAATACCCTACAATGTGTAATCAGTCGAAATTAAACAATTTCGCAGGTGGGATATTTTCCAATCAATTACTCAGAATCTAAATTGGAAATACGTGGTTGTGTCAAGACGTATAAAATGAATAAGCGATATTATCATGAGAAAGGTCAGATTCGCAACCGAAATTCAAAATATGCTGGAGTGATTTGTTGTGTTTTCAATTGAAAAACACGATGGACATAACGGATGGCATGTCCATAAATGACAGAGAATGGACATTGAGCTGTTGTAAACAATCAACTGTAACAACATTGAGCCGTTCTATTTTTAATTCACTGAAAGCCCTCTGTCTGCCTGCTCTTCATGTGTCAGACTGTCGTACAAATTTCGTCGTAGACAAATTTTCAAGTCAATGAACGAGCTAGAATCGTACTCATGACGGTCAATCGATGCATGGTGAATTTACGTTATATAATCGTTGAATAATACCTCGCAAATGAGTACCGTAGTAATTCATCAACGCTTCAAATTGAAACATCGATTTATCTCCTAAATAAATTGGCACAGCCACAGCAGAGTAATAATCGTTGAATTCTGGATTCCATTAATCCATCTCGATCCCCGATACATTTTCATACATCTTTCTGCCACTATAAGCATCAAGGTATTATGAGTGAGATCCTAGGACACTGATATCCTGATAGGGGATCTTGATGAATCGCAGGTGCTCGTAATAATCCATGGTGGAAAATAACTGATTCGACGCTTATCTTTAGTATTTCCAGAACAATGCCTCAAGCCGGGAAAAAGTGCTGAAAGCTCTTTCTACCGTTTTAAGTCTGGACTAAAGGTGAAGTTAACCTAGATGTCGAGGGCTCTATTCTATGGCGATTTTCGCAGCAATGAACCGTTTCCGTTCCGATAACTACTTCAAGAAAGTTTTAAGTATTCCTATTGAAATCTAAGTCTTTGTCATTGAGTGAGATGCACAATAAGGGAGAAAAATATTTTGCAAATTGTTTCGCATATGCGCAAATCCCTTCTTATGGCAGGGTGAGTATACATTGAAAACAGTAACGACAGGAGCCGCCTTAAAGGCGAACGAACAGTGATGCAATTCTAGTATCGACTGCAACCAACCAGACGTGATATACGTTATGCGATGTGTTGCGGGTCATTCTACTATTATTTGTACCCAAAATACTATTGTAAAAGATTATTTTTACAGAATCTGTACCAAACTGTGAGGTGTAATTGTCCACAAAAACAATCTGAACCGTAAACATATGAAAGTTCCATTTTAATTTTCGAAATAAGTATAACCAAACTACGTCTTACCTCTAAATAAGCATTAGATGACACCTATGTTAGGTGTCATTCACATGTACAAGTTCCCTACGACTGGTGAACTGCGGTGGCAGCACCAGACGATACTTATTATACTTATGATATATATATATATATATTTATGAAAGGTTGAGGAACACTGTCAAAAGCAACAAGTCCTATAGTTATTCAAAAAGCCATTATTTTCTCTATCAATGTAGATTATCTTATTGCTCCAAAATTATTATAATATAGTATACAATATACAATACATATATTATATAATATACATAATATTGTACCGCAATTATACGTTATATATATGGAGTAATAATAGAATTATTTCGAGCACATTTTTTTTAAAGGCAATTATGAGATTGAATGTAGATTCTGAGTCAAAGAAGATTGATTATCATAAACATCATTAGTCGCATTTTTCTCGATGAGAAAAAATAATTCAAACTTGCAATGTCTGCGAAATTCAATTATGAATTAATTGACATTGATTTGGTAAATACAGAAAACGCCGTCTAAAAATCCTTCAACGGTTTTTTTCACAATTGACATACCTTTATATGTATTATATTCCACTACATGTGAGTCGCTCACAGGCGGTTCTAGCTCGTTTTTGTAACGAAATAAAGGACAGTATCGAAACGTTTTGGTGGTGCAATGCATATTTACACTCGACATGAATTTTTGACCGGGACCCACGAATAATTGGCCAAATAGATTCAAACGTGCAAGTTTTATTTACCCATCTCATATTCACTGGTTGGCGACCAACAAAGCGCAAAAAAAAACCTGACGCGAATGGTTTCACCAAGCTATACCGCTCGTTGGAAAAAGAACGCGGCTGGTCGTAGCAGAGGGTTGGTAAAAACTGAAAGACTCATGAATAATGCAAACGTGAGAGCCGAAACAATTGCGAGGCGTCGCGTACTCCTGAAATTACATCGCCAGATTTTTCTCCAAAATTAAAATTTTCCGAATTCTTTGTTCGGTCGTTTCACTTCAACTTTAATTTTCATGCACATCAATTAGCATCCCGTCAGGAACTGCAAATACAGAAGCTGACCCGGGGAAAAATGATTTGAATCTACGTGGATCCAAATTTAGGAAAATTGTAGATCTACCTAGATCTCCGTATTTTGCTTGAATGCACAATTTGAATCCAATATTAGATCTCATCAGAAGTAAGATATGTACGGAGATCTGAGTAGAGTAGAGTTTCAATGAGAATTCCATATCATGCACCCCCAGAACTTACATATACATGTCTCACTCAGCAATTACCGACATAATAAATAATCCCTCACAATAATTCTGTTCCTTAATGCCATGGTTCAAGACAAATAATAGAACGACCTTCAGTGTACGAATAAACGGTTTCTCCTGTAAGAATTATATTGCTAATATGCCAACAATTCGTATTAGCATAGGGTAGAAGCACCGTTCTGGGCCACCCCACCATTTGTGGCCAGTTCTTAAAGGCTGATTACTTGTTTCTGGTGCTTATATTTCATCAAATTATTCGATTGCTAACATAAATATGGCTTGAAAAAAGTATTGGATACAGTTTTTCAGTAATTCATTAGTTACAAACTAATTTATTCCAAGGTTGAAGTGTGTTTTCATCTTTTGTACCATTCGCGGCCACCACTGTTTTTTCACGTGATCGATATGGTCACTCATGGAGCGATTGATGGGCAGAGACGGTACTGAGGCCACCAGAAACGGTGCATCTACCCTAAATGTCTAAATAAATGTAACGATAGATTGCGAAGTTGAGGGTCAGGCTAAATCGTAACAACTTCCAAACGAACTTTCGCGAGGCTTGAGGCTCGCTGTTTCTCTCTCTCTCTACGCCCTACGGGCAGACTCCAACGTATCTGATCGTCTCAACTTTACTGTCGAATCGATTATTCTGAGTGCACCGAGAGAAATCACCGATCCATCTCATCGCCTAAGGAGCCGTTGTTCCACGTATCGTCATTCGTCATTCTGATACGAGCCAAATATATTTTTCAATCATTGATTCAATGATCTATCTGTAATTTTTATCTGTTTGAGAATTAATCTTGAAAATGACAGTCATAACACGTGAAATTTCTTATTTTGTCAACATTTCGACCCCAATGGAGACCCTCCTCAGGATGACATCGGTATCGAATCGTTGACGGGATAAGAAATTTCACGTGTTATGACCTCCGTCACAGAAAATGAAGAGTATGAGCGACCATGGGGCTTTTCTCCATGTGACTTGTCTAATCAACAAGGGTTATGGGTTTTTTATAAGACTTTCCTGCTGATAATAACTAATATAGGATCTATTATCGGCATCCACATACAATGTAATACTCTGCCCATCAATAAACAACGCATATAATATGTAATACTTCTGAAAACTGCACTTGAGTTGAGGGAAAGACTTGATTATATGAAGATCGGACGATTACAAGTGCATCTCATACATTTCGTTAGAGAAACATCGCTTCAAACATCAATTCACGATTGCTGATTGGTTCTCAGAGAGTTCTCATAAAACCCTATCAGCTCTGTTCGAGTACCTCACTATCGATATTTATAAACAATGTTTTTGTGAGTTTTTATGATTTTTTTTCCAGCAGCAATGTCAGAGTTACGAAATAGACACCTTTTTCGTTTCTTTTTTTTTTTTTTTGCATAACGGCCATTTTTACCAGCTATGTGCATTGAAGAATAAGGAGTGAATCGTTGATAACGAAACCTACCTTCAACCACACACACTTCAAGCATCTGACTTGACGAAGAACCTGAGATTGTTATAGTTACCAGCTTCCGTATAGTGCAAAGACGTAAGACGGATGCCGTAACAAAGTTTGATTACAGGTGATAGTTGGACAACCTGTAAGCCGTAGAGTGACCCAGAGACTCGTCAAAGTTAATCGTTCCTATCGATCAAAGTAATTCCGGGGATCACATCATTGACTGCTTTCTCAGCTCCGTCACAGCAAGGTTGGTAATTACCTTAGTCTCTGAGTATGCGGAAATTGCATGAGCTCTGGGTATACGTTTCGGCCAAATTATTTTTTCAGCCCATGCTGACAAGTTCAGAAACAACTTTTTCCAATGGTACACATTGTCCAATGTATTCTTCCGTCAAAATCCCTACTCGAACAATTTAATTTTTGAGTATTTACCTCTATTCGGCCAACGTACAACGCAAAAGAACCGTCGGATGGGACCAAAACACTACTGTCCAAATTGTGACCTTGGACCGATTCCCATTGGATGAATAGACATCACCCAATATTCATTGGCCGGAACCCAATTGCATAGAGGAATAAATGTGTTTCGGTAAGGCCTCGGCTTTTAGAACGATTTGTAAATCTACTTTATTTTACTGGATTCGATTTGGGATAGGTACAAATATCCCACGCCGAACATATACGAATATCTGTTCCAAAGACACCCATGGTAAGCGGCAACGCGACGGATACCTTCATCTACACGTTGTCGATGTTTTGCTGCCCCCATCTACAACCGAAGAGCTCGTAACTCTCTAGAGGGTCACCACTACCACACTGTGAAAATGTGGCAGGAAACTCCCTTATCTTACAAAGCCGGAAGGCGCAAATACGCGACTCTTGGTGCAAACCGAGATAAAGGAAACTCGCGGGTTGTAGATGCACCTGAACAGTACAGTACCGTTTCCCGCCTTTCCACCGACTTCGTGATTAGGAAGCACAGATAAGGCTCGCAAAAACACGCGATTGCATGATAGACCTCCTCGCTCGTCCTGGAACGGTACCACTTTCGAAGATAACTGGAAGGGTCGGAGAGGCGGAAAGGGGGAGTGGTAGATAAGTAGGAGGGAAGTTGTTTTCGTCAAAACAAAAGGTCGTTTGACAAAAGGTACAACGACTGCACGCTCCCTGCACAGCAATTGCTATCCATTGATTCAGTTTTGCATTCAACAAATCGTATATATAAATCACACTTGTCAAAGCCCTGGTGGCGGTGCCGCGGTGATCGGGTTCTGTAGATTTTGTTGATCCTGGATCAAAAGCTGTTGGCCACGGTGTCCTCGCACCACAGGAAATCACGCACTCGATTACTTGATTCCAGCCCCTCTTGGGCCCTCTCATTGACCTACATTGTACCGCTTCCCTAGAGAGATTAACGCAACACGAATCCCGCAACAATGCTATACACGTAGTACCGTTGATGACAAAATCCAGCTAAATCCGTGGACGGTGGACTATTATTACGCGAGCACGAATATCTTCTGTGGTTTTCACTCATGAAATCGCAGTTCGTTTCGAACGGACATTTGAATGCAATCGCTTTTCAATCCGCTGAGACCTCAATCATCGATTGTCAACATAATTGAAAACATAAAAGTGTCCAAATCACACAATCTTGCTGGTTACCTACTCGTTTAATTAGGTCTGCTTGCGTAGCCTAATCAAAGGTTGACCGACAAAAATCTGGATACGTCGATAATTCAGCAGCTCATGTTTCATTAGGACGTCTTCTTCGAATTTTTCAGGTTTCCCAGTTGGGGAGAAAAGGGTATACCCTACTTATTTTGTCTGTACAACAATTCTACCTCTATCTAAAATATTGTGAACACCCTGAACATTTTTTTTTCGCGAGGTCATTTTTTGTCAACTTTTGGAGGCTAATAAATATTAGGCTCTCCGTTCTGCCGTTCCGGTTCCCCCTTACATGATATTTTTCTCACAACAACTGAAATGGAATTTTTCGAGTTACGTCCATCCCACAATCATATGCCACAGCTAAATCCAACACGCTTGGTGAAACAAAACGCTCGTCTCAAAGCGAAGGAAGAAATGGCGAAAGTTTCGGAGGCTGGACCTTCCTCGTTATCGGCGCCAAGGTCTACGTTTACGAAGACAAAGTGCGCGACAAGATCGTGGCAGCTTTCCCAACGGAGCTGTGGACGGTGGACAGAGGGTGATCGACGTGGTGGGAACATCGAGACGGAAGCACACGGCGCCAACCAGGGTCACCAAGGACTCGGTTCGGCTCGCGGTGGGCAAGGTAATCGATGTGAACCCCAAACTGTGAAGAACACCGCCGAATCCCCAGAACCAGCCCACCTCCAGATCCCTTGGGCTGGGCAGGAGACTCCAGATTTATAGTCGCCCCAGGGGGCAGAAAACAGGGATGATCGTATTACGTGTGAAACGTGAATGGGACCTACAGGGGTAGTCTGTAGTCCGTAGCGAGCCCTGGACCGTACACCACCCGCAATATGTCTGTGTATACGTCGTATGGCGAATTCCACTGCATTATGTCCGCCCCTTTTTCATGGGGCAACATGGGAGTAACATACCGACGTCACTGTGAAACCCCCACTTAGTCGCGACATGGTACACAAAGTGGTTATTGACGCCTCAACGCCACAGGCAGCTTTTTCTAGAGAGTGCAATGTCGTCAAAAATTAATACTTGGTTGAACCGAACTAAAGAATGGCATTTAGTCGAAGCTTGTTGATTCGGATACAACAGCCTCAGGGCCGTGAAAATCAACTGATTTCCAAATGGAGCCAAGTTAATCAAGTTCTTAATGCTGTACTTAGTACAAAAATTTTCTGAGGATAAACGCAATCCATCTGAAGCTGGGGTCGGGTTGCCAAGAATTCGAGCCCGGACGATAAATATTGCGCTTTGTGCAACAGGGTGTTACGTAGCTGAAGCATCCATAAGAAATCCTGACGACGCTCTATATTTGGGTGGAATTGAGGAATTCTTGACAAAGAAAATTTCATGTCAAGGATTCTTCACTACCACTCAACTTCGGCCTTGTCAGGATTTTTCATGTCCACCCGAGCATTGTGGGTCATACAAAACGTTCCTCATCGGGACCTTTTCAGAAATCGAGACTTACAGCTTTGGAAGAAGTTCTGCACAAGTGATTTATTGAAAAGCACTGGTGGGTTTGACGACAGGAAATCTGAACTAGTGCTGGGACTTCACCTTTAACAAAGCTGCCAGTGATTGTTGTTCATTTTGTTATTTCGTTGGACGCAAAACAAAGCTTTGTTTTTCTGTAAGGCTCAGCGAATAAAATACACACGTGTCGTATTTGCACGATTAAGGACAAGTTTTGAATGATCACTACATGTGGGCAGGTGCTAGTTACACTGTGCGGCTAACTTCCGTTGATCAACGACAATATCAAATGAGGTAGTCAGGCAGTCAGACGCCGCATATAAGTACGTATCAACAAAGCGATGTGTGACCTACTGGATAAACAAAAGCAAGTACCGTCGCGCCAAGATTTAAACGATAACGGTCCATCTCACCCTCGCTGCCGGTTATTAATGACGATACGCATCGTGAATACCTGCGGTCTGTATTTTTTTTCTGCGTATGTTACGCTAGACGGAGGAATCAATGCTAATGGAACCGCGCGAACGCTGGGATGCCAATAATAACGAGAGTGGATGTATGTACAGCAAGCGAGTCTGCGTATAGGAATCAATCTTGTGTAATGCGTTCCCGTTTCTATGCATGCTGACTGTGGAGGGCAGTTATACCTGTTGTGTATATACATGTTCGCAATATTATAGTAGGTCAATGCGGATTTCTCTGCACTGCAATACCGACGGGAACGCCTACGATATGCAACCAACGTTACATGCATGCGTCCACTCAAATTTCAATGCAGGAAAAATGTCTGATTAATAATTGTGCTTCATACAAGTATATCATAATATCGGCATAAGCTCATTCAAATTACGTCAGAGTTCCTCTCGTTTATCCACTGTAACAGTAAAATCAGAATAGAGGTGCCCTTTTGTGATAGACGGATAGTGAAGGTGAACTGTTCGGACTTAAAACGCTTGGGGTTGGTGATTGTAGACTCAATGTATTCGTGCAGGCAGTCTGTAATGAATATAAATATACTTTGAATGTCTCAAGACTGCTTTCGGGATGTGAGATGTCTGTTCTCTTATCACGCATTGAACCAAACTGAGCTTTTGATTACACTACCACACAACTACTCTCAGTACGTATGTATGTATGAATATTTGTTTGTACTACGTAATCATACTGCTAGACTGTCTAACGGCTACACATTCGCTATAATACCACAGTATATACATCTATTTTTCCCAAACCACGATACACAAATACTTAATGATCTGTTTCTCTGTGCGAAAGTGCTGCAGTTCAATTAATAACAAACTAATATTTTTCTAGCCTACATTCGAAGTGGAATATTTTTTACCCCTGTACTTACATACTGAGGCGAAAGAAAATAACGATGGGGTTGCCGTCGGGTTATAACCATTCGGATACAGAAACTGACCCCGCGGATTTTTTTCAAAGGCTTATATAGATCATTGAAGAAGATTGGCCGTAGTTGGGTGATGCAAGAGAACGGAAAAAAACGTCATATCGATTGGACGAGTCCTAATTTGCTATTTTGGAACATGAATCGCATTAAAACAGTCGAAAGACAGGTTTTCAGTTGTTATTTTTTCAACGATTTTTAGTAGGTCAGTGATTCTGTGCGCTCACATAACTTGGAGAGTTCTTAAGACGGCGAAACTTGTACGTATAAATTGTACATGGCGTTTCAATATCTGTGAAAAGTATGAGGATATTGTCACCTCGACGACCGGACGATGCATGATGCAATGCACTCGTAATACTGCCCCCCACCGCGCATCCCAATTTTGATCGACTTCTTTGAACCGCTTTGTGCCGAAAACTATCAACTGCACATAAATTGACCAGAGAATCTATTTTGTCGAGAATTGAGTTGGCTACGAATTATTACACGAAATATAAAAAAAAAAAAAAAAATGTGTGGTTCATGCCCCCACGGTGGCACTAGCCGGAAGGACGGAATACAGATATTTGCTATTTTGGTACCAATATGCCAAATTGTACCCCGAAACCACATTCAGTCTTTTCCCTTTCGATGTACCAGCAGAGTTACGGCTAGTAGCTGGTCTATTCGGTTCACCGTCCGGATCGAGTTGGCAAATTAATTGTAAGTACAGGGAGGGTCGAACATGCGCAGACTTTTGTTTTAAATCGAGTTACAAACCTCTAGAAACATGTATGTGGTTTCGGATTTCAATTATATTAGTAATTTTGTCCATTCTCTAGTGGCCGTACAGTTGAGGCAAACAATTGATTTTCAACGGTGGAAAAACTCCTCATCATGTTCTCCACTGATCTATATGGGGGATTCCACGTCAAATCGACCGGTCGATTTCCCTGACCCCTTTTGATCTGTTTGCCCTTTTACACAGTGGAAGTACACGTTGAAAGGATCGACTGTGAATTTTTTCAGATTTTTCTGACCAAGTATTTTTTCACTACAGCTGGTCAAATAATCAGCTTTTAGCGTTTTTCGGATTTTTCAAGCCAACATAGCGTGAAATCCAGATGAGCAATAGAAAAAGTTTTCATACAAAAGTTTCGCGTCTTTCTTTGAAATTTCTGAAAATAGTTTTTTGCAATTTTTTGTGCCTCGCAAAACTGCAGTTTTGGTGAAAAATCTTCGAAAATCTTCAGTAACAAAAAAGTGCCCTGATCGAATTGGCTGATATTTTTACACAGCATGTCTTTTTCAATGCCAAAAGTTTTCTGAAAATTTCAAAGTGGGCCGAGCAGTGGTTCAAAAGATACATCAACAAATATTCGCAAGGTGGCGAGAATCCGGCGATTATGAGGTCGCCAAAAAGTTTTTTCGGCCGCAGTTCGAAAATTCAAGGGCGATCGCGAGTAGGCAGACAAGAATAATGAATATTAATCTTGAATTTTCGAATCGTGGCCAAAAAACTTTTTTGCGACCTCATAATCACCGAATTCTCGCCACTGTACGAATATTTGTTGCTGCATTTTTTGATCCACTGCTCGGCCCACTTTGAAATTCTCAGACAACATTTGGCATTGTAAAAGACACGCTGTGTATAAATTTCAGCCAATTCGATCAGGGCACTTTTGAGTTATGAATGATTTACACTCATTTTGTATCAAAACTACACTTGAACGGGGTATTAAAAATCTGATGAAAATACTCTCGAAAAGTTCACGAAAAGCCCCAAAATTTTGGTATTGGAACTTTTTTCATACATTGTTCACGTTTTGAGCTATGTAGGCGCGAAGAATAAAAAAAAATTGAAAATCAATTTATTCGATTATTTTTCGTGATAGAATGATGAGTCGAAAAAATCTGAAAAAAATCACAGTTCATCCTTTCAACATGTAGTTTGACTGTGCAAAAGGACAAGCAGATCGAAAGGGGTCAGGGAAAAAATCTCGTTTTTTCGGTCGATTTGACGTGGAATCCCCCATATAGAGATCAGTGATGTTCTCCAAAAGTACTGCATTCGTTCGAATACCGTCCCTCCGGCTAGCGCCACCGTGGGGCATGAACCACACAATTTTTTTCTTTTTTATATTTTGTGTACTCCACTGCACTGGACATTCGGACATCGTATTTCACTCCGTCGTGTGATTCTCGATTTTCCCAGGTGGCCCAAACTCTGGAAAATACTTTTTTTCTGGCGCTTACAATGTAGAATAAAATATCGTAAAGCTCCTAACCTGGAAATTAAGAAAATACAGATCCTAACTCCTAGCCCCGAAATATGTCATCAAGAGACTCGGTAGAGTCTCGCGCCAAGTACATTAAAAAAAAATTTTTAAACACGGCGCGGAGACTCGCCGAGTTTCTTTACCCGAATCGACGTATTCCGTTATGGAAGCCAACTATGACGTCAGTTTAACGTAATGGCTACATCAATTACGGCGCGAGAGACTGTTCGAGCAGGCTGCTATTGCAGAACGTCTCTTGCGGATAGAGGCTCAAGATCGTGTCTGCAAATTGCTCCTGATAATCCTGGTTCAGAGATCAAGCGCCCCCGGGTGGCCAGGGCGGATATCGGCACGCACATACGCAAGGGCGTGTATGAGAGGTATTTACCCCGCGGGAATCGAGTGAGAGGAGCATGTTCTGGGCGAGATGGCTTAAGGGTCATGAATGGTGTTGATTGCTTAGCCGAATATAATGCATAATTATCGTACCACTGACACTGGTGGTCGGTGGTGATGTGAGTCTGAATGGCCTCCGAACCTCAGAACCTATATCTAAACGGGCTTCTCTAACAGATTACAATTAGTTGGTCAGACTTCACGACGCTACCTGCAACGTGAGACTCGAGAGTGAAGGGTCATCGTGTAGGGTCACCTTGGTGATTGGAGAAACCACGAAATCGTTGTGAATTTAGAAACCTAGGGAGTCTATAATACTCAACTTGTTATGGGTCGAATCGTTGCGTTTCTAGTCTATTCAACTTTAGGAACATATCTTCAGTTCCTGAAATCATACTTTGTCGAATATTTTGTATAGTAAGGTTTTCATATATTTCGTTTATGGAACCCTAGCTTCAAATCTCGATACTATTCAATTTGAACTTGAATTTGATGATGGAATAGCTCAAATGGCTCAAGTTTTCCATTGATATAAATGTTTTACCGATACAAAATAAAAGTATCTTTTGATTCGCCTTGTACAATGTCCTTCACTTGTATAGTATATCCCACTGACGATATCTTCATAAAAAGATTTCAACCGTCAAATATCAAGTCAATAATTCGTGGTATAATCTCAAAAGTCGAATATTCCGTAAATCAAACCAAGGACAAGGCAACGTACGACTGTCGAATATTAAACTCAAATGTCATTTTTGATTGCTTAAAAACTTGATTTGATAGGAAGACAAAACACGTTCCAGTACAGGAGTTGGATTTCATACAGAATGGGAAAGGCAGGTGTGGTGTCAATTGTCCCCAATACCCATATTTTAGTTTCGAAATCAAATGCAATGCAGTATTTGGTTTCATGTTTAGATCCGATTTCAAATGCGCTAGGTGCAATCTAGTTGGAAATTTGGAATTATTCTGCCGAAGTACGAGCTGCATGGTCTGCATAATTCTTCGACATCTGACATAACTCAGGTTTTAATCATTCTTCATACAAGTTGCCCCTGGGACAATATCAATTTTAATAGAATGAAATAAAGTAAGTGAAATAATCATAATTATTCAGTACTCCTTGTGAAAATTGGCAACGTGCGAACTAATTTTGTAGTTTTCCGATAAACTTATACCGAACTGTAGAAATCCCCATATTTCCGGGATTTTGATTTCTAGATGTTGTCAATCGAAAGAAGATTATGTAGGTGAAGTTTTTTTTTTCTGTCACCGAGGCGATTTCACTTTGCAGTGACTACATACATATTACGATACTTACGTGCTGATGTTTCACGTTGCGAGTTGCGTCAGAGACCGGCCAACGTTTTATCTGATCAATTCCAGACAAACCAGACCAGAACCCAATCGAGATAAGCTTTCACTGCAAATACATTTCAGTACATTCTAGGAGTAAGACGTACTGTACGTCTGTAAACTGGACGAGACCAACTATTTTGACAAAAAAATCTATTAGAATATCTATGCACACACACGTCCGTGAATCGCTGACCAATCCATCGATGACGAGCTACAGTACCTTTGCACTACGTTTACGACCAACGAAAATGAATCTTTCCTCACACACTTATAAGCGAAAGTCAAAAGGGTCAGATACGTAATGAACAGCAAACGAACGAATTCACTGATTTCCAGGTGTTGAAAAGTTTCCGTTTATTTGCTCTGCTTCTCTCGGCCTGTATGGTAATACTTGTGTAAATAAATTGAATCAATATGACGTCTGCACCTGTTATTGTCGTATTTATTGTACAATATACCGAGAGAGAGGTTTTACCGCCTTAGAATCAATGAAAATGATTACCTAGCATATGGATGCAAGTTTTTTGTAAACGTATTTGGCGCCTGAGAGTCAAAGTGCAAAGTGATTCTTGTAAGTTATACTGAATATGAATTACTTTGAGTATGTTTAAACCTACAATTACTACGTTAAGCGTCACCATTATTATTTACTTGAGGTATTTCAGAATGGATATTTCATACGCAGCAAACTCTTCTTTTCTGCAATTGTTGTCGAACCAAGTGGTGAAACTCAGGGAAAGTGAGCGGTCACTCTACCAACAGACTATAGCGCGACCGCGTCGTCGCATACGTGATACGAATACGTCAGATGTTACGAAGGAAACGTGTTGTTTTTTTAAATAATTTTTCAAAACCATAAATCAAGCAAGAGACGTGTGAATGAATTTTGAAGGTAGAATAACTCAAAAACCAGGTTGAAATTTGAAGAATATATGTATTATCAACAACTTATCACATGGTAAAAATGGTAACGAGAATATTTGTTCGTACGTCGAAATAATTGACTTCCTGATCCACTCTAGGCCGGGATTCCAAGCTTCTGTGCTTCATCCTGGAACTTCGTTCTGAATTCGTTATTGGGGTCGTATTTTTCGGCCAACTGCTCCCATTCGGCGGGACGCTATAAAACAAACACATTGGAGTATAAGACTTCGGCATATTCGATTATACCAAAAACTTGAAAACATCCTTCATGGCTTCCAAAATGAGGGCAACAGTTGAAGATAAAGAATCTAGGAATTATCTGAAGATTGGTCAATAGTGGTGACAGATTAAAAAAAATAACCGCAATAAAATCCCCGCCATCGATTTTCCAGATGTTACTGATCTTTGTGAAAATATTTTTGTTTTATACCAAAACTCGCATTCGACCAAACGAGAGAATTTGTAATCCAGGACTTTCTCTAGTGCAGAATAACTGCGTTTCGAATAATATCAAGGGCGAGAGTGAATGGCATAATACATTTCACACTGCCTTACCTTGTTCACCAAGAACCGGATCACCTTCTCGGAGCCTTCTTTCTGCTTCTCGCTGCAACTATCGCAACCGTCCTTTAGGGCACTCGGTAGGTTTTCTAAGAAAAAAAGGAGAGGTTCTGTGTTGATTTTGGGTACTCTGAATTTCAATTTTATTAGACATCGATACCCGAAGCTCTGCTATCAAGCGGGAAGCAGTCATAGGTATACTAGTATCATAATTTACTCACCCTTCAACGTCTTGGCGTCTGGAGTACAGTTTCCCTTATCGAGAAGACAGTTTATGTAGTTTAGGCGAAGACGATCGCTGAGCAAAATGCTGTCGAGATCGATATTATCGTACTTCGTAGTAATCTTTCCTGCTGCGACGTATGCCACAGCGATCAGGAGAATGAGGACAACCTGAATTGTTAGAGAAAATAAATTACGATCAATAGCTCAACTTCGACAATGTCGTTCCATGCGCCACAGATTTCACCCTGTTCAATCAATCTTTTAATCAATCTATTCATTTATCAAAGTGTACCATCCACCTGGGAATCTACAACGGTCTATCAATAATCTGAATTTTAATTGACGAATCGCTCGAAAACTAAACTGTTCTGTTCTTTACCTTCATGTTTCTGGATGCGGTGCGGTTCGGTTGAAATGGACAACTGATGCTGAGAGCGTCTTGCGTCCGAGCATTTATACCCGCAACGATCCAGGGTCCGAATTCCCAGAACTCTTGCCCATTTCTTGTTTGATTAACTCACACTCACATGACACAAGCGTTGTTTACGCGTAGTGATGAGACATTAGAGACAACTACGCATGGTATGTTCGTAGAACCTTCGTCATACTAACCTGGGAACAGGTATGATGAATATAACTTGTATAATCTCACCTGCACCTATTGCTCCTTTGATCTGCATAACAAACTGAAGTGGTTTTTCTGCTGCATTTAATTGCATATTCAAGAAACTTGTGATGATTGACGTTCCGAGTGAATCATCGTATGGGACCTGATTAATGTCTCATAAATTGAAGTAGTGTTGCCTCAACTTCATTGATTGATTGATTTACTGGGGCCTTGGGTGGTACAAGAGTGATTATGCATAAATGAGAGAATACAATTGATTGAGAAAAAATAATCACCAAATCGAAAATAAAATTACAGATCGATGACAGTAAAGACAAATTTATACGTAAACGGGAACAGAACCCAATTACCGTAACCTGGGGGGTGGTAGCGCAGGTAGGGTACAATTTGCTTGGATCTTGAGAGAGTTTAATGCCATTGTTCAATAAAATATTTCGAGTTGCCACAACGAAAGTATGATTCACTAGAATTTGGGAATCGGTTGAAAAAGTAGTTCAATGTCTTCGTGCGCTATGTGGAATCTATATAGGTATGTGTATTGAGTACATAGATCAGCGGATTCTAGATTTAGTAGTGAAATGTCTAGAAACATGAGTATCTAGTGTAATAGTTTGGCTATTCGCTTCTGGTCGCAAACCACAATATCTCGCACATTAATTATCTTTCATTATATGGTTTAAAGTTCGCAGACTCACTGTGATATGACAGATTGAGTACCCATTCGATATTAGCATAAGTGACTAATTTTGATCAGAATCAACAGGTACTAAGAATCCTCTATGTAAACCTGTATTTCCATACATTATGTACTCTGAATGTTATCTAATGGAAATATTGAAGTGAGGATTCCGTAAACTCACCACTCAAACGGAATATGTTAATTAGATTACAGCAAAACAAGGTGAACTGGATTACTAGTTCTGTAGTGTTATTGTGATCTTGTGTTGATGTTGATCTCATACCATAATTTATTCAACTGATTTTTCTCTATCAAGAATTCAGACTCGATACCAAGGTGAATGATTTCAAGTTCTCGATCACGAGGAGTGGTTCTTTGATATGTGTCCAGAAACCTCCGGAACAAGTATTAAAAGTGTTTCAACCGAGTGTGTGTCTGCGTCAAATTAACAATCTCGCTTTGGATGTGTATTTTCGTCCAACATTTAATTCACAGATGGAAAGTTTTCCAAGCCGAATGGTAACCGAGTAAACCAACCGAGAAAGATATTATGGGTGTATAAACTCCGTGATCGAAATAACGATTGCCTGCTTTCCGAAGACAGATATGAATAACTGAACGTACTTCACGCTGTGAAATAGGTAAAGTAAGTATAACAGTCGGTACTATTGATTGACAGAAATTATGATTGCAGGTGCTTCAGCTCAAAGTCTTCCTGAATATAAACACATCCTGTTGTTCCGCGTTGAATTGTTCACCCTTCAGACGAAAGTACTTTGAAATGAATGTGTTTCAAAATCTGACCAGCGTTAGAAGAAAAAAAAGTAGTTCTAGGTGTAGCATGTGACATTGGGTCGTGCACAAAGATACGTGAAAGCCTATCTTTTAGATATTGCATTTTTCAAATATGTAACGGACAAGTAATTGACCGATAACCCAATTTTCAATTCAAGTATCATGTGACCAGTCGCAGATGAGCGGTACAACAGAAAGTAAATTGTAGTTTGCCTTACACTGGAATGGGAATTACACAGCTATCCTTCATGAATCAATGACTATGAGAAGGTGAACCGCAAATAAATATTCAGTCTCAATTTACTAAAAAAAAAAAAACTACAATACCGATTAACAACGATGCAAACTTCATTGTGACTACGGTTCGGCTTATTACTTCAAGCATGCGAATCGATGACCCAGTGTAACCCCGACCTTGAATAGCTCATACTACGAAATTTATATTGCACATTCCGGATAATAATCAATTAGGATGGAGCTCGGAGCTATGTTTATTCAGCAGATAAATACCAGCTGTCGTTTGTATACATTTGAATATTAACTATAGTTCTGGTCAAATTCGATTTCTTTTCAACGTTCAAAGAAACAAGAGTCACATACCACGTGGGGTGAATAGGTATACGTATATATATAAATATATATATATATGTATATATTTATCTAACCCATGTTTACGTCAGTGCTTGATGACTGACAATGAGGCCGATTTACACCATGCTCGGATTAATAACACGCGTTCACCTGCGTGCGCCAGGAGGATAAAAATATGTGACTTATAATTTAAATGACAACTTCAAAAATATCTCCTCGTTCCACGACACAGAATTTTGATACCCAAAAGGTATATAGTTACAGTAGACAAATATACAACCGAAAATAATTCTGCCACAAAGTGTGGGTTGAGTTAATCTTGCTTATTTCATTCAAATTCAAATTTGATTTCGCCATCGATCATCTTCCATGCCGGTTTGGATGAAATCATATTCACTTATTTCAACTGATCTTCGGACGTCTGGGATGTGAAATATGGTACACAGAAAAAAAAATTCCATCACCAAGTACAACAAAACCCCGTTAAGAGCAGCGGGCCGGGGTGGATTCTACGACTACGGGGGGCCCCCACTCTTCCATACCTCACCGCAGGCCCGTATCTTTCCCCTGTCAACTAGAGCGCCGAAACTATAGGGAGTGGGGGAAGGTCACTCACTCGCACGCAGGGGAATCTGCTCTTAACGGAGTTTCACTGTAGATCAATTTACTTGACGGAAGGCACACGACGCAAGAAAATTTCATCTAATTCGACTCACCCATGAGCATTGCAGCGAGTGGATACATTCGAATCCGAGAAATTTCATCTAATTCAATTATCATATTCCATTTGATCCTAGTACACATTTACTTCCTGAGTTTCACCGACATTGGCGTAGCCAGCATTTTTTTCTGGGGGGGAGGCGTGCCCGCCCCTGCCCCCTCCTGGCTACGCCAATGTTCACCGACTTCATCGAACAGCACTATCTCTGAAACCATTCACCGTACACAAATGAATTCTGAGATCAGTTGTGTTGTAACAAATTCCACACTGAAAAAAAATTCTGTCTCCGACAGCAAGAATTCTGGTTGCCTTAGCTGTCACGTGGTTCGCGCGGATAGCAGCGCCACTTCCCAGCTACGGCAACCTAACCCTATTCTGTGTCTGCCGCGAGAGTAAGTATCGTGCATACAGCGAGAAATATAGCTGCGGTAGCCGTATCATCGCGCTCTCGGCAGAGTGTATCGCTCCCTCAGCGAGAAACAAACGTGTCACAGCTAAACCAAGGATAGTTCTCTATGCTGACCGAAAGTTTCCTGTCAGTGCCAAACGTGTCGCTACAGTAGCTAATCGTTCTCGGCGAAACTTCATTCCGCTGGAAACAGCAAACTTTTTTCCAATGCACTGATTACAAGTTGCGGGAACATAATTTGCATCGTAAAATCGGCAACGTGTTCGATCCTCATGACTGAAATTCGATGTCCTGCGGGTCAAATCTCGTAATCGCTCGTAAGGGCGGTAAGGGTCTTGAGGGTCTTATAAACCCTTAGATCACACAGAAAATTGATAAACTTTCGCAATCTTACTTAAATAAATGCGAATAAGGATCACACAGTATAGTGCAGTAGGTATTCAATAAGCCTATTCGACGCTGTAACTATAATACTGTCACTGCATAAATTATTTACGTAGATTATACTTTTGTTGGTTGTACAAGTAGAAAAACTCTGAAGGCCGTATATGTTGAACCGAAAATATATACTCGTTTGCATACACCGCATGTATTATTCCACTCAGGTCCAGTAGTTCATATTTTTTACTGCATTATATCATGAGGTGAGCTCAGGCCTGATAATCCGTTGACTGAATTCGAAGAACTGGTAATATCGCACTTGACATATTCATGAATATGGCGTCATTCAAGTATGACATAACGCTTTTTTGGCCATTTTTGACCCCCCCCCCCTGTAACAAATAGTCACGCTTTGACAAACCCGCCCTCTGCCCTGAGAGCGTTACATATAATACTTGAATTACGCCTATGAATAATCGTTTTGTTTTCCGACTTTTTTCGACGGAGTCGATCATGAATTTAGCTTCTGCGTTGATAATAAAATATTTGGTATAATAGTATAGTAGTCGTAGGGACGCCCGAATTGATTACAGCCCTCCACAATGGGCCTCCGTCGACTTCGGAAATCATGGCGGCGAGTGGTTTTTTCTACCCAACTACCTGCGGCACTGAATTCCGGATTGTGGAAACGTCGGTTATCCGGTGAAATAGTTGTATCTCGTGGTGTAACCACGAGGAGAAATGAAACACTCGATTGAAGAATGTCCGATATTGTTCAACCCGACGAAGAATGTACGAACTCAATCTAATCGTCCCAGAATGTTAA
Organism: Euura lappo; assembly: GCA_018257835.1. NCBI lineage: Eukaryota > Metazoa > Arthropoda > Insecta > Hymenoptera > Tenthredinidae > Euura > Euura lappo. Next base: position 106,229 of record JAEUYN010002347.1, on the reverse strand, counting down.
AACTTATTCTGACCGCTCCAGGACTACGGAGCTCAGAACCTGCAGGTATCCTGTGATGGCGGACCTAAGATCCAACGTACTAAATGAATAAAGTCACTTTCGTGGATGATCGACGACACGTGAATGTACTTTTGGTACAAACCTTCACGTTCACAAATTAAAACACAAATTATATGACAGGCCAAAAGTTGTTTGCGGATGGTTTGACTGATTTTAGTCCAAATTCGACATTTTTATCACACTCAATTCAGACAGAAATGTCACATCCTAGTAATTTATTTATTTCAATTTTTTTGCTGCTGTCGATAATCACCGATATTCTCGTTATTTAAATTTACATTTCTTTGGTTCTTAATAATTTGCTTTTTCAATTGTTTGGCACGTATTCTTTTACTTTTCAGCATGGTTCTCTTGCTTTCTTTGCTCGACTATGTATGTTTCCTTCGGCCTCTATTACGTCATCTTATCCAACATTGACATGGACATGAATAAATCATTATTATTTCAGTTAACGAAATTCAAGTCAGAAGTTGAGAATTCTGCTATTGAAGGTATGCGTGATATTGACTCTGTTACGAGCGGTGCCTCGTGTCACAGGGTCGTACCCCACTTTCCTCTATTTGCAGAATTTCTGCAGTCATACAAATCCAATTTAGTCTCTGCTGGCTCAGATGAAAAATAAAATTCCGTTTGTAGGATTTTTTTCTTCCCGCATTTATTACATTTTAATATTGCAGCCGGAAAATTCAGTGGTTTCAGGCAGCAAAGAGAGCTCAAGTGCGCCATCAGCGACACGAAATGCAGCTGTGAAATTGAATATATATGAAAAGGACTGGTGTCGGTTAATAAAATATTTAATATCCAGGGACAATGCTGAGCCCGGCTTTTTAGTGATGGCATAAGTTATTGTCGTTTTTGATTTTCTCTCCTCTGTTCTATTTTCCTAGGTATAAGTTCTTTATTATCTACGAAACACATTGAATAACGGTAAAATGAAAACTCCCAGAAGATTCTCACAAACGAAAAATTACGTCGTTCACCCACAAAGGACTCTGGCTTTTTTCGAGTTTTTGTACACCGTGCCAGAAGCATTAATTTATCAACAATATATATTTCGAGGTATTTAATTTTACGGAATAGGTATGTATGATAACAATAATTGCGGTTCGAACTATTCCGAGGGCCTTCCTACTCCCAGTAATGGGTGGCTAATTCACCTTTTCTGTTTTTCATTTGAATCAGTTTCCATTGGCTTTTCATAGGTGCTTTTTCCAATTCATCCATTCGCATTCGATGACGAGCCTGGGAGGCGAGGGTCGAGTGTATGAATCTCGTAATACGTACATGCTTTTTTCAAATTGCGAGTAGGTACGGCTGTGGAAGTGTAGAGTGTAAGAAAAAAACAAGTACGAAATATCTCTGATAAAGTAAACATTGAAACTTTCTGACCAGGATATGCTTTCTCGAGATTATGTATCTCGATCACAAGTATATGAGGTTCGATGCGTCTGTTCGATATACCTACATATTGCGACGGACAATCAATAATCATACGATGATAAAATCGGGAATTGATGTGGAAACAGCGTGATCGACAAACGACGAGTTTGTGTCTCTTCCGGAAAGCGTAAATGCGTACATATTTAACGGAGCTAGTGTTGTATATTGTTATAGAATATTTACGTGCAGTGTATCACTACGAGGGCCAGGTATTTCCCCGCACGGGTGACCGAGGACTCGGGGTTTCCCTCGAGACTTAGCACTAGCACGTCCGCGCACAGTGGGACAAGATCGACTTCTACGGTCAAAAATCTATAAAAACCGAACCGAAGTATGGAATTCCTTGAAACTTGATTTCCGAAGGTCTTTGGGGTCGCTGATTCCAAATCTGGAGTGATATATCGAAAAATTCAGAATGGCGGATCAGATACGACCAAAAAAACATCAGAAAGTGGGGCATAATTCGACCTCAAAACATGGTTGTTGAGGGTTTCGGGGTCGCTGATTCTGAATAAAAGATAATATTTTTAAAGTCCAGAACTGTGAACCCGATGTGACAGTCCCAGACCACGAAACGTCGACAACTCTGGAATCGTGTTCGAACATCTAAATTAACTAATAATTCAGCTATTTGGATAAACTTCGACCAGTTAAGTATGTTATATGGTGCCGGAAACATCGAAAATACCGAAATTTAAACATTAAACCCGATTTTTTCACTAGTGCGACACCGACCGACAGGCTCTAATTATACGAATGAAAATGTTGTGATGGAGAAGGGAGGTCGGTCCGATGACTTCCGGGAAAACTAAAAAAGGATGTAAATATTGAAGGTCATAATATTATGACCTTCAATATTTACATCCTTTTTTAGTTACGAAGCCAAAATGATTATCTACTACACTGAGACATTTGGGACCTACTCTAGATTTGATTCAGACAAATTATTCAATGTTAAGATTGAAAATACTGATGAATTGATTAAGGTGGCTCAAGCACGAAGGTCCGAATTTCGCGGGGGCTAAAGCAAGGCCCTCTATTTTTCCTCGAAAACGCAAGATTGCCATAATACAGTTACTCGCGATCAAATTATTGACAATTTCATGCATAAGTCATTAGTTGTATGCCAGTAAATAAAGACCGTGAAATAAGAATAATTTCATGTTACGATACTGCATACAGAAGTATGGCAACATCGCGACTATCTGTCTCACTCTCTCTAGTGATAAACGGCCGGAGCTTCGATTCTCGCGCATGCGCTCAGCTATCATAATTCTGTCCAGCTGCCGAATTTCTACGCGGTCCCATAACCTCTCTGAATTTCAAAGTTTTCGAAACTTTGACATTGAATATCTCATAACAGAAGTCGATGACCCCCCACTTTATCGTTGTATTTGCAATCCTCGTGGTCTAATCAGCGTTACTCTAGTTTCTCGTCAACATCTGTTCGGTAGATGCAGAGATATTACTCGGCCCAAATAATTCAGCCTCATTCTCCCATAAGCCCCGTGTTAAAAAATCGAATTTCAACAATATTTATCTCTCTTATCTAGTCGATGACCTGGTCTGAGATTTTGCGTACGTGAAGATGAGTACTGTATGTACAATATACTGAAAAATTATTTTTTTCTGTTCGTGAACGTGTTCGCGCTTGAGCCACCTTAAGGCGGAGGGAAACGAGCAAAATCAAACGAGAACTGCCCCGCCTCATTTTTTCTGAATTGTCTATTCCACTGATCCGATTGGAATATTCGCGAAATGAGGAAGTCGTCAAGTTTCTAAAGTCCCTGAAGGTCTCTGCGGTGACGTCACCGACGAAAGTACTTTTAAAAAACGTAATAACAGAAGTAAGTATAAGGCCTAATGAGGGAGTTTATAATTATAACGATTCATATGCCATATTCCATCATTTTGCAAAAAGCTATCTCTTCGGTATCGCAGTTAGGTTAAACACTTCACGCAGATAGCCCATTCGTCGAATGAATTGGGACATGTCTGTGGTTCATGCGAGCAACGTTTCATAACAGTAGCAAGCATATCACAACACGTGTATGATGTACATTATACGACGCGAAAAGAAAGTGGCAAACACGAGAAGTGACCTCCGAAAGTTTTTGAATGCAAGATTTGTGGAAACTTTCTTAGATATTTGGCCGATTTGCGTAGATATTGCGCAACTCAAGATGCAAGAAAACTGTACGAATTCGACGTATGCAAGAGGCAATTTGCGGTGAAGGGGTATCCGTACATGCATGTACTAATACACGCAGATTGGAAACCGTACCCCTGCGAAAGTTGACCGAAATTTCACAGACGCAAGTCCAGTTCACTGTGACATTTTAATGTACGCAATTCCAAGAAAAATAATTAGAAATTTACCATTCACTCGAAATCATGTCAGAACTACTCATCGTCAGCCAATTATGACTTACACGTGCAATGGGCGTTTTTATTCGTCGTCCACCCCTAGTGTTTCATTCTTCTATTGATTGATGTTATTATTGTAATAATCTAGGTGTAATGCTAATATTGTTGATTGTTGTTCGAATAAAACGAATAAGCCATTGACCTCTTATATAACCACATCAGATTATATTTCAACCGGATAAATATGTAAATATTATTTTAGATTAATGATTATCCAGTAGGTTGATGAATGTAGATAAGTTTGAACATTCAGACTTATGACGCGATATAGTATGGATTTTTTAATCATTTTTCAATACATCTAATTGTACATGCATAATTGAGAAATAACGTTTCGAGATTTGGTATGGTAGAATAAACTGGATTTCTACTACATTTTCACCATTGTTCGAGTTTTGGGAATCTACATACAATCACGAAAGTCTACAGAATTTGTGAAACTCGTTTAATCTTCTTCTTCTTCTGCTTCTCCTCCCATAACTTATTTCATCTGATGAATATAATCAATAAAGTTGCAAACTCGCGACCCAAACTTGGCTATAAGTTATCGTCCTAATTATTGACAGAATACAGTGGGTTCTCGTTATAAGAGTCCTCGTTATAAGAGTTTTCCCCTTTCTTTCCGTTTTTATAGCTTCCCCCACTCTACCTGCGTACGTATTGTATTCTTCTTCTTCTTCTTTATCCTTAATGGCTTCGTCCCCTTACGGCATAAACGTATTGTATTCTAACTTTGACTCGGACTCCTCGTTATAAGCTACCATGCGACCCGTGCTTTCGAGGCAGGTGGTGGGGGAACGCTCCGGCGACGGATTTCTTGGAATCCTATTCCTCTATTCCCCCGATCAGTCTCTTATAACGAGAACCCACTGTAAGTGAAATTTTCATAACTAAGTATCGAATAATTAACCCCTAGCCTCCACCTACCTTCTATTTTCCACGCCAAAAACTCACGTCAAATCAATACAACTCTATAGCAGCAGTCTAGAGGGAGAGTACAGCATCTTCAGAGGCAACATTATATGGTGGCCACCGGTCATGGGAGACTTGCATTCATGCATAAAAACTTCGATCATTGTCTGAGACTCATCTTCAGTCAACCCTTTGAATTAGTCCGGAGTTGAGAATACATTATTCGAATCCTCACTATAGTTTGCAGGATTGAAAAAGTATATATGTATACATTCAAATCATTTTTTTTACTATATATAGATCGCTTCAATTGACATTATAATTATAACAATAATAGAAGTGACACCGAAAAGGTTTCAGTTACACACGTACAGCTTTGATTCCGATGAAAATAATTGTATACACTTCTTCCAAGGGGCGTACATTTTCTGGATGTTCTTTGAAACGACTGGAAACATCGTTTTGATAAATAATTGTCTTCGGCTAGATTTCAAAATACATGTAGTTTGTAGTACAAGAATAGGGAAGTTCCGTGATCTCATTTTATTTCCTCATTCGATATTTTGATGATTCAGATTGATGAAAAATCTGTTGCGCTTAGTCGTTTATGGTCGTTTTCCGAGGGAATCAAGTTCTTTTTCTTTTTCTTCTTAGTCCGTTAATACAGCTTCGTCCCGGTATAGCTCAAGCTACAGCGAATCCCAAAATCAAGTTCTTCAATACAGCGTTCGAAATCCATAGTACGCACGTAAGGTGACACCGTACCTTTTACGTGCGGAATGGCCGACTGGTGGCGCCACGGATAACCATAGTCAACAGAAGAACATCGCGGCCGAGGTATAATCACCGAGTGCGTACACAAGTGGCGCCGCTTAGTGGTCAAACGTGTCCCTAGCCGCAGGGCTCTATATCAATCAGTTCAACGTTGACAGGCGGACTGCAGGGGGTCATTTGTTGATATTTTCCTTGAAACACAGCGTTTTTATCCAATGAAATGTCTTTTGCGGTGTATGATAGGAAAAGAGTCATTCTTGCATCGTCGGTTGTTAGGATAGCTACATAAATACCGAGAAAACAGGTATTTAAGCCACTGAAATGCTGCCACCGGCAGAACAATTCCCTGCGATCGGTTCACGCATTGGCGTAGACAGGGGAAATTCCCTGCGGCTCCGGACAGATATGACCTGTAGAGGCTGATTTGGCGATGCTATCTAAAATGCTGCAGATTCCTCAAACGGAAATGAAAAATCAGTTCAAATTGCCATATTGATCTATTATTGCATCTTTACTCATCGCAGAGTGTCTACATCCTTGAAAAACCTCGAAGTCCTGGAAATCTCAGGGATTTTTTTTGGCTGCGTCTAACCGCACAAAAACCCGTGGCTCCAGCACGGGAACCCGTGGCTCTAGCACGGGACCCGTGCCTGCAACACAGCATTTTTTCTGCGTTGTATCATGTGTGTGTGTGTGTTGTACGATTTTCTTGCCATAAAGATCCTATGTTGCAGGCACGGGGCCCCGTGTTGGAGCCACGGATTCCCGTGTTGGAGCCACGGGTTCCTGTGTTAGAGCCAAGGGTCCCGTGCTGGAGTCACGGGTTTTGTGCGGGTAGACACAGCGATTTTTTTTTCCCCTGGAATATCCTGGAATTCTCAGGGAATATTGAGTTCACTCAGAGAATTTTTCTGAAAGTGATTAATTGCCAAAAAAATCTGCAAATTCAAAACCCGGGTTAAATTGCAATAAAACAAACAATAAAATCTAGTATAATATTACGAAATAATAATAAAAATCATGTCTTGACACACCTGGAAAATTAGAAAAAAAAATAGCCTGGAATATCCTGGAATTCTCAGGGAATTTCAGATCCTTGCTTGAGTAGACACCCTGTTATGTGCAAAAATTCCGGCCCAGTCGATTCAATTTCATATAATAACATACAGTCAGTTATACATATAAATTTTATGCTGCGTCTACAAGTAATACAATGCCTCCTCTGTAATCTCTACTAGCACATGCAATAGCGCTCTTGTATGAACTATGTGCCAAGTCTTCTCATCCAGTCCGTCTTACCGCATGTCCGTATTACTAAGTCCAAGTTCCAACTCTGGTGACTGGTGTCAAGAGTCGAAGAGTTTTTCTCTTTTTTTTTCTTCGTCTTCATAAGCACTGGTAGGTAAGCTATAGTCTCAAATATAGTGGATCCGAATTCTCACATCATTCAGACCGGTCCTATCCCTCAAAGGGGTCTGGCATTAAGAAATGATTTAAAGATTTGAGAGAAATAGGTTATGTTCCGAGCGGTGAATAGACAACGTCACTTGCAACTAGATCCACAGGTTGTTGTCGTTAACGTGAAATAACTCTAATAAGCGAAATACGAGAATTTTCAATCTTTGCTTATAACTCAATAATTTCAATCTTAATTCTTGCGAGAGAAAGGAATAAGACCTTATATATCGATCGCAATTATTTGTTTCAAATGTAGAGAACGAAAATCGGTCGAATGCCTAAAGACAAGCTAAAAGAAGATGGAAATGTGGAAGTTCATGAAACAAGAACCGGAGGAGGACCAATGCTACGAAGGCAAAAATGATAACTGCAACACATTGGGGTCCTACTCTACATTCGATTCGGGAAAATTCTTTGATGTTAAGACTGAGAGTGATGGAAACTTTGTCAAGGTGGAAGAAACCAATCACTATGCATGGAAAACTGCGCCATCCTATTTTCCAAAACTGTCCATTCCACTGGTACGCTTGGAATACTCACAAAACAAGGAAATTATTAGGTATCTAAAACCTCTGAAGGAACCTGCGGCCATATCATTGACCAAACTGCAATTTGAAGAAGGAACAACAAAAGTAAGCACAGTCTCGACGGTTGTTTGAAAATTTGAACTAAAGGTGTCTTCCATAATCTCATGCTGAAAGCTTTCTCAAATTAATGATATCCAAAAAACTCGAGTGGCACCTTGAACAAAATGAAACATGCAATATTATTCAAGATACCATTTCACCAAATTTTTTCATTGTTCTAGACTAGTTCTTAGCTATAATCGAGTTTACGAGGTGAGCCGATAGACCGTCACTGGTTTTACTCAAGGGTTTCATAGCCGTGTAGCTATATATATTCAGATTAGAAGTATAATCTCTCTATATAATTTGAAAAAAAAAACATTATTCTGGCAGATATTTTATCGGCCACTTTTGTCATACCTTCACACTAATACCCTGACATTTATAGAATAATAAATACGGAGCAAGGTAAAATAGATGGTTAGGCACAAGGTTTATGAATGGATTCTGTAGAATCGAATTTAGCATAAATTTATCACAGCTTTCAGTGTGAATTCGGTTTGGCAAAGATTACACGTAACATTCTTGGAAAAATGAGTCTTTAGAATGCGAATCGACGAATGAAAATGAAAAAAATGAGTATGTTTACAGAGAATCTAGTCATGGCACACTTGAGTGCATATTAATGATTGGCATTCAGCAAAAAGTGTAATTGATTGTCTTGCTGAGATGATTGTGTGTACTACAATCGCACTAAATGAATTATTTATTATTTACAGCTCGATCTGAACTTGAAGATGGAATGTATTGAACTCGAAACGTTGAATAATAACACACTGATGCAATTTCCGAAGCACGATGGTTATGCGTTACCGTACGACTTTGTTTCGGTTCGCGGTACATGCGATTTCAATTGCTCAATCAAAGATGCAACAGAGACGAAATTCGATGACCAGAGTCTGTTCAGGAATGGAACACCACAAAGAGATACAACGAAAAATAGGGCTTCGCAAAAGAAATATATTCAACAAACTCTAAACTTAGGGTCAGTTTCCGTTGAAACAACGGTCAAAGCGACCAGCAAGCGTCAACCAAATCAATCTTTTGATACCGAATGTGATACTCCCGCACAAAAATCTGATCATTGTCAATCATGCAACATGGATCTCTTCGACATACCAGGCCCAAAGCAATACAGGTTGTGTCAATACGCCGAAGGTTGTGCAAGGAACAAATTTATTTGCGCAGTTTGTGGAAAACCTCATGAACAGAGATCACATCTACGTCAGCATTTACTATCTCACGACCTAGCGAACCGGCACGCATGCGAAGTGTGTGGGAAAAGATTCAAGATGAAACAATCCTTACAGCAACACGTAAGAACGCACGCTGGCAAAAAGTATACCTGCGATATTTGTCAAAGATTGTACAGCCACAGATCAACTCTGACCAGACACATGATGACTCACATCACAGGGACTGAGGTAAAATCACCTGCTCAAAGGTCACACAACTCTGCCAGACCGTTGATAGTAGAGAAAAGTAAAAACAGAGACCAAGAAACCATTAAATCAACATTCAAACCGTACGAATGCGATGTTTGCGGTCAACGTTTTGAAAAGAAATCGAGAATGGAAATACATATTCAATTTTTACACGTTGAATTGTTTGGGAACAGCCCCAGCAAGCTTGACGGTTCATCTTTCAGCCCATCTTTGAGCAATCTTCCAATACGTGATAGATTTCCTCTGAAGAAACGTTTTCGATGCCGTACTTGCCGCAAGAGCTATACAGAGCTAGGGAATTTGCGAAGACACGAGGCTTCTCATTTGACAAGTGTATCGCAGTCCTATGCATGTGGATTATGCGAACTACAATTCACGAGAACATCAAGCCTATCACGTCACATGCTTATTACACATGACACATACAACACAACTCGAGGGAAGAGTGGCGTATTAAAGAAGAGACCCCCGAAAGATTTTAAGTGCAAAATTTGCGACAAAGCTTTCAGAAATCTGGGTGACTTACGTAGACATGGGGCGCTTCACGATGCAAGAAAACCGTACGAATGCGATACGTGCAAGAAGCAATTCGCTCTGAAGGGATACCTGTACGCACACATGCTGACGCATGATAATTGGAAACCGTACCCCTGCGAAAGTTGTGCAAAAATTTTCCGACGCAAGTCGAGCCTGCAGAGACACATTGATATCAGTCATTCGGATGAAAAGATACACAAATGCAAAATTTGTTCCAAAACATTCAAGTTCCGATCAACCTATTGCATACACATGCAGCGTTTTCATCCGTCAAAAGATACCAATTGATTAATTGCTTCCACCCGTTGATATATTACAGGTGATGGTGGGTTCATCGTTGCACAACTGACGATAAATCCTTGAACTCCTAAGGTCTTTGTGGACTGTACGAAAACGAGCCAAGACTAAGCGGTAGAATTTCTTGAATATACAGTACCTTTCAGTTTGGTCTCAACGGGCACTTATAATTGATGTGAGCATTCCCATAGGATAGTGTGGATTCAAAAAATGTCACTTCATCTTACTTTGGCTTGTTGCCGCAGCTTTGAATCAATGGATTAAAGTTCAACATGCTCAGTATTATTTTAGATTATGATAAATGAAGTGGATGATGTTCTGACCAAGGACGTAACGAAGCGTTTATTTTTGATACGTCGTTTTATATTAATATAGTGAGATATTTTTATTGACTTTTATTATTCAAGATTTTATACTTTAGAACATATTGTTTTTGACCAAATATTGTTTTTATATTGTTTACCAAGGTTTAAGGGTTGTGGGATTATACGAAACATGAAAATGTAAACAATTTATTAAATTTGTTAACTGTGTGCCATATTTTTTACGATTCATTGCATGATTTTTTAGAGAATATATACGAATACGTTCGATGTTGAGGTATACAGCAATTGAGGAAATCTGAAAAGCTGATGAATTACCATTTGAGATGATATGATGTGATAATATGAAGTTAGTGTTATTGCCAAAGTGTAGTCTATAAGGTAGCAGAATATCCTAATAAGCTGCTGAACACGTATTTGTATTCATGACCATGAAAATAAATTTCTATATTATAACGTGCTTTCCAAGAAATTTCTAAATTTCCGTAAGTGAGGTGGTGGGGCTACGCTCGCTGCTGCTTCCTGGAACAGTTTTCAGCACAGAACTCAGTCGAGTAGGTATTCAAAGAAAATATGATACGATGTTAGGAGAATGAAATGCTTACAAAAAACTAATTTCTCACATACATCAATTTTATTCCTATTTGCAATAATCGTAAACACAAAAGAAGCAGGATTAACATCGTTCTAATAGCACAAGCACAGTTCACACAGAGATATTCATGCGCGTTTACCGTATACACCGTAATCATAATTTCGTCCAGATTTCCCCCAAACCAGAATCGAAGCAGTCTGAAAAATGAATAATAAAATTGGCTTAAAATATTGACTATGTTGCTCGAAGGTTTAGTTGGTGATGTTTTTCAATCAGATAGCAAATAGGAAGATCATGGCATTCAGAGATCTTAGTGGTTGAAAGTGTCATCATAAACATTGTTTCCTTTCTATTCTCTCCAGATTAATCAAGATCAGTTTCTCGAATCAAATTGTGCCGTTTTTTCTCAAGTAACAATAACTTACTCTCATAAACGCTGCTCGTACTCCAAAACTGGTCCATGAAAGTAGAGGCGTAACCATGCTGAGTGTTTAGTCTGAAATGGAAAGACAACAGAGTTGTAGCATGAAAGTATCAAAACCTGGGACTCGGCTATTCCTCAGCTGCGTTATCAGTTAGCAAATATAATATCATGGCACTCAAAGATCTTGGTGTGGTAGTAAGATTTGTCATCATTCGAATAGTGCTGGCTATGAAGCCTGAATGTTTAGACAGTTGCACGAAGTGGACAACGGTATAGAGTAGCATAGCACAACTTACTCGTCCTTTTCAGCGAGTCAGATGAAGGTGATTACGAGTGAAGTGGCGAAGACAGGATCTGTAATTAAAAATCGTAAAAGTTTAAACCACGTCGAGCATTGCAATATCACGACCGTGATTAATGATCCATAAAAATCAGCTAGCAAATATAATATCACGGCATTCATAGATCTTGGTGATAAAAATTGTCATCATATTAATTGTAAGGTCTAACGACAAGTAAAAAGCCTGTAAGTGTATTTCATTGTTTGACTCACCATACGATCAAGAGGGGATCAGTTTATTCCATTTGAGAAGAAGCTGCGTAGTCGTTACGTCTCTGTGAACCAAAACGTGAACAGAATTATATAATTTTGAAAAGCCTGACCGATCTGCGTGATGACGAGTCGACTCACCTGTATTCTCCTCTCAAAGGACAAAATAAAATCACCTAATAAAACTAAGATGAAGATGCTTTTCAATTGAACAACAAGAACGTTTACGCCGATATTATTTAAAATGTTTTATTGACTTTTACAGCTTAATCAGCCTTTTTAGGCGCACGGGTCTTCTTGGCAGGCAACGGCTTCTGGGATCGCAGCACAGCGGAGGCACGACGCAGGGCAACCTACGATGTCAGGTGAAAGAAAATCGTGTTAAAAAATCGGCGCTCTGTTACACACGAAATCCATAGTGAACAGTCAAAAGTGCATTTCAGATAGCAAATAGCAAAAATCATGGCAATCATAGATCTTGGTGGCTACATGTATCATCATGAATGACTAATGAATGAGACTAGACACTGTTGAAACAATATTCAACGTATTTGGGGTATTCCATGCAACGCAGGACAAATGAATCTCGTTTCTAACTACGTTGCGACAAGTTGTTCAGAGTTTTAGATGCTGATTGATTCTTGATTCTCCGTTAGACGCGATTAAGAGCACGTTGCAGTCAGTCTGTACCGACCGAGTAGTCGCGTCACTTATTTCCACTGATATCAAAGCCTAATTGAAGAATAAAAAATTCTAGGAACAATAACATTTTTCGTTGCTAGGACTTTATTTCAAAGTACGGACTCCCAATACTTCTACAAAACATTATTACATAGAATAATTTATTGCCAGCGACCCATAAAAGGGGGGTGGCTAAAAATTTTACCATACTTTAGTGACACCTTGAATTATGTAAGGTAAAATTTTCAAGTGAATCGAGTAGACCCTACCATGCAGTAGTCAGTCTTTACCGACCGAGTAGCCGCGTCGCTTATTTCCACTGATATCACAGCCTACGCGCAACAGAAGCAAAAAAGAAGATGATAGCGCAATTCCGCATGAAATTCTGAACATCTAGATCCCAAAATATCTTTGTTTCACGCAACAATAACAACAAAATCCTGCTTTTATTACCACTTTAGGTAGGAAAAAGGATTTTGTCGCTATTGTTGCGTGAAACAAAGATATTTTGGGTTCTTTTTTGCTTCTGTTACGCGTAGGCTTTGATATCAGTGGAAATAAGTGACGCGGCTACTCGGTCGTTAAAGACTGACGACTGCAACTACTGTAGGGTCTACTCGATTCACTTGAAAATTTTACCTTACGTAATTCAAGGTGTCACTAAAGTATGGTAAAATTTTTAGCCACCCCCCTTTTATGGGTCGCTGGCAATAAATTATTCTATGTAATAATGTTTTGTAGAAGTATTTGGAGTCCGTACTTCTTTGAAATAAAGTCCTAGCAACGAAAAATGTTATTGTTCCTAGAATTTTTTATTCAATTAGGCTTTGATATCAGTGGAAATAAGTGACGCGGCTACTCGGTCGGTAAAGACTGACTGCAACGTGCTCTTAATCGCGTCTCAAGGAGAATCAAGAATCAATCAGCGTCTAAAACTCCGGGAAACTCGTCGCAAGGTAGTAAAGAACGAGATTCTGGACAGGCAACATTTTTCACTTTCTTATTCTCTGAGACCTTTGAAAACTTCAAGTCTGAGATTCAGGTTCGAAGAGTAATCAGATTCTGAGAAAAATCTCACCTTGTTGAGGTCCACTCTGTACTTGTTGGCCAGGATGAGGGCACGGAGTTTGTGCAGAGAACGACGAGCCCCAGACTTCATCGTGCGCCTGACGGTTCCCTTGGCAGGCTTGTTCGTGGCCCTCGCCTTCTTGTAAACAACGGTGAATCCCTTCTTGTCTGGGGTATCAACGATGCCGATGCTCTTGCGGTGAACCAGACCGGAGTACCGGTAGCTACTGAGATTTGTCAGATTGTTTGGCTCCTGAGGAGGTTATAACGTAAAAATTACCACGTGAATCGTCGCCATGAAAAAACCGACTCGGTGGAGCCTCGCGCCGAGTTGAATATTAAATATCGTCAAAATTACGCTGAATCTCGCTGAGGTTACTCACCGTGGAGAATGGCTTGCTGATGTTGCGTTTCTTCAAAAGGAACGCATTGTTGTTGCGGATTATCATCCAGTTGAAGTGGGACGACATATTGGCGACCTGAAAGTCGAAATGTGGATGGTAACGCAAGTTCTAGAATAAGCAGGGTGGATGGCGTGTTGTCACTCGATCAGCACACGTGGTTTCGAAGACTCGGATCGATCATCGAGTAGGAATATAGCTTCCAGCGAACGTAATATATCGGAATCGATCGGAATTAACCGAACACTGTGAGAATGTAACATTCGGCGATGGAAATGTTCTTATAATCGTCTAAATCGTTGAAAATTTACTCACCGTTTGCAGTCAACTGCAGAAAAACGGAAGGAAAGAATTACGGAAGTTGGTAGGCGAGCTGGACTCGTCAAATGGCGACTGAATCGATGGTCGAAACCATAATTTCGCTCATTCGGAATCCACGCTAATCGATTAAATACGCTTTCATCCAATTATAAATTTTCATTCAATTCTCAAACACCCTCGTTACTAACATTTTGTGAATTGGTTAAAACCTCTGCTCGCTTTTTCGCTCTTATTTTGATTCACGTAGTTGTTTTGCTCTCACATCGATTACGCCTCCATCGATCGACTTATATCCCATCTCGAAAGACAATCGATATTAGATCGATTGCATTTTGAATTTCAAATGATAAAAGAGGTTGAAGAAACTAGAATTTTCAAACACTTTTTTCTTTGTTGCAAATTAAAAAGAGCCTTCGCATTTGATTAATTTGAAAAATTCATTAATTTGCATACACTGATAGAGAAAAAAGTCGCTAGTCGACGCCTCTGCCGTTGTGGCGCTAGTGGCCATCAAGTCTGTTTTCGAGCGGGAAAATTCAAATGAAAGTTGGATTCGAATTACACAAAATAAGTCTTGTGAGCAATTCGGAGGTGCGCAAGCGCTTAAATTCACGTTTTGATCTTTGTTTACTTGTTTGCGTGTATATAAGGCCCGTGGTTGCCTTCATTCGATAAGTTTGACTGTATTTCGATGTCTTACAGCCATTTTTCGCGATGGATCGAATATTTCTGATAATCAAAATGATTCTCGATCGTTTGCACGTTATTTAGGAAAGCTCCAATGAGCCAGTCATCGTAATGATTCTCGACAGCATGATTGGAGAACGATTATTGAGGGAATGAAATGATGCCTTGCTAGAAGAGTCATGTGTATTCATTGCTTTATTTGTTACACTAACATTACGTGTATGGTAATTCATTGTACAGATTAACGGAGGTGTTTTTATCATCCGTAACAGTGTCGACGATCTCGTCTTTGATCACTGTGGTAAAATCTTGGGGTATAAAAATTTTATTTTTGTAACGAAATAGCTGATCTTCTGTTGAAAATTTTTGTAAACTCGCCCACCTTACGGCCACCTCTTTGTAAAAACACTTTCTGTAGGCCAAACAGTGCGCGTGGGGTAATTTCTCGTATTTTATGCGCATAAAACCGAGGTGCGATAAAACGTGTCGCCAAGACTTCATGAATTTTGCATTCGCGCCGACATGCTTGGAGTCTGGTGTGATGATCAGCAGCAATCCGCCGTTTTTCAATAAATTATAGGCCTTCTCGCAACAGGCGTATCTCTGCTCCGGCGAGGGCAGGTATTCGAGTAATAGGCAAAATACAATTGTGTCAAAATAATCCGCAGTCAATTGTACGACTTGCTTCTTATTTTCTGAAAATATATTCTCCGATCCTACTTGGAGACTGAGAAAATCACATTGCAGAACCTCGTCGCAGGACGGAGCCAAGTCGATCGCTGTTACGTCGAAAATCTCCACATTCCTAAAAGGATTGTAGCAGCTCCCGACGTCCAGCAATTTAACTTTACAAGTTTCCACGTCCAACGTTTGCGATACGTTCGAAGCATCCCCGCTGATACTTTTCAGTAACTTGTTTCTCGACGATGTTCTCGACCTCCTCCTGGTATTGGTCGACGAGTTTCCGCCGATACTTTCCTTCTCGTCTCCTCCTCGATCTCTGAAGATTACTCTGTCCTCTGATATACTCGGAGATTTCTCCGATTTATTTGTACCCTCTGTTTTACTATTATCTAATATTTCGGTATCCGAGTTATCTTGATATGTAGATATTCTGTCGGCGCCCTGGCCGCTCGCCACCTTTTGCTTGATGTTCAATTCCCTGTCCCAATACAACTGGATTCCACCCCTAAAAAAATACTCGGCGCATTGAGACCTTACCCAGTCTATCCTACACCTGGTATTCTTGTTAGGATCCGCAACATTTTCGGCCCAGTGTTTCGTTGCCAGCTTGTACATGGACTCTGCATATTTCTGCAATCGAGATCGAATCTTCATTAATGCTTCCTCTCACATCAACACTAGACACTAGACACTAGAGACAGTGAAACAGCTTCACCTAACCTGCAATCTATCGCTTTCGGCGACGTGCCTCTTCCAGGCTTCGTCCGGACCGTAAATCTGCGATTCTTTACGTAAATTGCTATGAATACTCTTAATGTATGCTGCCAAGTCCTTATGCTCGTTCGATGCCATTGTTGACGAATCAACAATGTTAAATTCGATTTTAGGTTAATCCGTCTCTGTGTATGTCCGTGGAATGTAAATATTTCTATTACACTGATGACGTCACTGCGCCTATACGACATCAATATCAGCGAAGAGTATCGAAATCGCGGTTTCCGTCCAGAATTAAAAAGTAGTTCTGCTCTAAGTTCGAGAAACCCAATAATCGGAAAACGTTTAATGTTCAATGACGTCGCAAGAGGTCAAATTTGACACTAATTAGTTCCAATTTAAAAAAAAAAATTCAAATCTTCATTCGTTGAACATGAATATTTTTTAAAAAGTCATCGATCCGTCGTGGATTATTTTCAGAGCTAATTATTGTTGCTTCTGTGATATAAATGACTCAATATTTACAGAACGAATTCGATTGAAGAAACGTTTCAGTTCTTTCGTTCAACAACTCGATTTTTAATTTGAAATTTTTTAGCTAACATCGAACGAATCGAACCGGAAATCGGTTTCGTGTGGTGATTTGAATTCGAACATTTTTCAAAATCGTAGCCAATACCGTTGGTCGTCCGAATTCATAGTTGAGGATGTATTGGCCGTACAGTCTCAACCAAAAGTGATTCTCGTCGACAATATTAGATACTTTGGGATAAGATAAAAGTCGGAAAAAAATCAACCACAATCAAGACGATCAAAGTATTAACTTTGAATAACAATAATTACCAAAAGTTATCAATAAATTATTTAAACAAAACATTGTTCAACAAATTTTGTCACTATTTTGAAATTTCCGTTTTCGAAAACTCCGAATTTTGAAAAATAGAAAAAAAAACGTAGATTAAAACTCCGGAGTTTCCGGAGCGTGGAACAAATAGTTTCGTAAATACAGCCTTTACAAATTTTCGAAAACGGAAACTTCAAAATAGTGACAAAGTTCTTAAAAAACGCATTTGTGTTCAGAAAAATTAGGCCATTTATTTGAGATGAAAAAAAAATAACGTTACCAGAGAATTTGTTAAACAATGTTTTGTTTAAACAATTTATCGATAACTTTCGGGCATTATTATTATTCAAAATGAATACTCCTATCATCTTTATCACGGTTGATTTTTTTCCGATTTTTATCTTATCATAAAGTACTCAATTTGCCGACGAGAATCATTTTTGGTTCAGATTGTACGGCCAATACATCCTTAAGGGGAAACGCAAGCTGATTTACACTTGGAATTTTCAAAACCTATTTTCTCAGCCAAAACACATTCGATTGATGTGAAATTGATATCAGTGACGTAGAAAAATTCAATGAAGGGCATGAGGCTCGCGGATTTTCGAAAATCGAAAGACATAATTAAAATTTTGTGTAACAATATTGTTCTGTAACCTAGGGAGGTGCTGCCCCTCGTGGAGAGAGGCAGCACTTCCTTGGATTACAGAACAATATTGTTAAAATACTATAATTACGTCTCGATTTTCGAAAATCCACGAGCGTCATTCCCTTCGTTAAGTTTTTCTACGTCACTGATATCAATTTCACATCAATCGAATGTGTTTTGGCTGCAAAAAGGGCGCCCGAAAATTCCAAGTGGGCTATCGCGCTATCTCTCTCGCCCTCACGTCTAGGTCACGTGACTTTCGTTTCACCTTAAGAAACTGTAATTACGTCTCGACTTTCGAAAATCCACGAGCGTCACGCCCTTCATTGAGTTTTTCTACGTCACTGACATCAATTTCACATCAATCGAATGTGTTTTGGCTGCAAAAAAGGCGTTCGAAAATTCCAAGTGGGCTATCGCGCTATCTCTCTCGCCCTCACGTCTAGGTCACGTGACTTTCGTTTCACCTTAAATCGACCATCCAATGGCGTCAGAAATCCTTTTCGTAGCAAAATGGAGCCTCGGTTGGGCAAGTTGCAGTGCCATCTAGTTATGAAAATGCAAACTAAAGTATAAATTGAACGCACAAAAGGTATAGAAGTGTTGTCGGTGTACGGCTGAAGTGACGCGTTCCGGAGTCGTTATAAATCAGTTAGAAAATAACCGACTGATACAGAAAACAGGAAAAATACTCGAATTCGACGACTCAAATAATACGCTAAAATGCTAGACGCTAAAAATCCGGCTTTTCGAAACAGCGATCAATTGACGGAGGGGTGTGCCTCGCGCACATGAGAAGCTTCGCTTATGTCAAACACGCACACAACGACGAACGAAAGTTAGAGGAAAGGATAAAACGAAAAAAAACCTCCTTCAACATTAAATAAACGTCAAAATTGATCGATCAGTTTTTATTAATCAACAATGTCGCACAGTGCGAGTGCCGAAAATTTATCAGCGGACGGCCAGGTACGTTAAATCACCATGCATCATTCACTGAGTCATTTGATCAACTTTCATCACAGTTTTTCCCCTTTCGTAATATCCACTCATAAATAGGGTCGCATTCAATGCCCCCGTTAAACTTGACACTAATTTGGCAGAACGGAGGTGGAGACAGCAACATGTGTCTGGAATTGGCGTTGGAAGGAGAGCGCCTCTGCAAGGCGGGGGACTGCCGAGCGGGTGTAGCTTTTTTTCAAGCCGCTATTCAGGCGGGTACCGACGACCTGAGAACTCTGAGCGCGATTTACAGCCAGCTCGGTAACGCCTATTTTTATTTGGGAGACTACGTCAAGGCCATGCAATACCACAATCATGATTTAACACTGGCCAGAACGATGGGAGATAAATTGGGCGAAGCTAAGTCTAGCGGTAATTTAGGAAACACTCTTAAAGTTATGGGAAAGTTTGACGAGGCTACCATATGCTGTAAGCGGCATCTCGAAATATCAAGGGAACTCGGCGACAAGGTATGTTCAATTTTCAACCCCTTTGCCTCCTCTCGTCACGTTCATCTCCTCATCCCCAGCTCAGCGAGGGTCGAGCTCTTTACAATCTCGGGAACGTCTACCACGCCAAGGGCAAACAAATCGGTAGAGTCGGGCAACAGGATCCGGGAGAATTTCCCGAGGATGTTAGACAGTGCCTGCAAGAAGCAGTTCACTATTACGAGTACGTAGGATATTGTCCGACGCACCGAGTTTAGGGCGTAGAAATTAGCCGACCGATTGATTTTCAGAGAGAACCTGAAGCTCATGAGAGAGCTCGGGGACACGGCTGCCCAAGGTAGGGCGTGCGGGAACTTGGGCAATACTTTCTACTTGCTCGGCGATTTTCAACAAGCGATTCATTACCACAACGAAAGATTGAAGATTGCCAGAGAATTTGGTGACAAACCCGCGGAGAGAAGAGCCAACAGTAATTTGGGAAACTCGCACATATTTCTTGGAGAGTTCGAAAAAGCTGCGCAACATTACAAGTTCGTTTTCGCCATTGAAAATCGTCGCTCAATTTTTATACACAGACTGATCTATGGATTATTTTATAGACGGACTTTGACTCTGGCACAAGAATTGCGAGATCGAGCGGTCGAGGCTCAGGCCTGTTACTCTCTGGGCAATACTTACACGCTCTTGCGGGATTACCAAGCCGCCGTGGACTACCATCTGAGTCACCTCCTGATAGCCCAACAGCTGCAGGACCAGGTCGGAGAAGGTCGGGCCTGTTGGTCGTTGGGAAATGCATACTCGGCCATGGGCAACCACGAGAAGGCTCTACACTTTGCGAGTCTTCATTTGAACATATCCAAGAAATTGAACGACCCCATGGGCCAGGCGACGGCTCAGATGAACGTCACGGACCTGAAGAAGATATTAGGAATAGAGAAAGGAGACGAAGAGGCAGAAAGCGCCAATGGCACGCGGCTCATTCCGAACACCAAAGCTTCCGCTATGGCAGCTTCGTCGCCTGGTAGATACAGACTGAGAAGGCAGAGCATGGATAATCTCGACCTCATTAAGGTGAAGATTAATGATTTCTCATCCCTTTTCCGATTTCAGTGGGTACACGTTGTAATTGTTCGGTGTTCTCTTGCTTAGTTATTTACAAGGACCATGGACACGGTAATATATTCTCGATGATTACTGCCTGCTGCCTAGAAACGGGGCGTCGACTGAACACGAAACGTATTTAAAAATCGGGAGAATTCTATGAAAGTTTTCAGTCGCTGCTCCGTTGTAGAATTTGTCATTTATCACGCGACTAAACCACCCGAAGAATAGACGTTCATTTCGTGATTTCGTTTCAGTTGACCCCTGACGGAAAGCAGCGAGACATGGGAGAGCCTTTACCGGCGAGAGCCGGGATAGCGCCGCAGCCGTCGCAAGAAGAAGAGGAGGAATCTTTCTTTGAACTTCTCTCCAGATTTCAGTCAGGGAGAATGGACGATCAGCGCTGCGTTCTGAACGCCAATCAGAAGCCCAGACCCAAGCCAAAACCGGCGACTCCAGAGAAAGAAAAAGAAGGAGAAGATTTGCTAGAGTTGATCGCCGGAATGCAGAGCAAGCGAATGGACGAACAACGCGTAACTCTCCCCTGTTTACCGGGGCTGAATACCAACAGAAATATTCCAACGGCCAACCGGGCTTCCCCTCAAGTCTTGCAGGAAGCTGATGATTCTTTCATTGAAATGCTCGTCCGCTGCCAGGGCTCTAGACTGGAGGACCAACGGAGTCCTCTCCCAGCTGCTTCGACGCTTCATGACGCCGAAGAGGAAAGAAACCAAAGAACGAATGGAAACGCTCAATCCGGAACTACCGTACCGGAGGAAGATCTTTTTGCCCTGATTCAAAGGCTTCAGGCCGGTCGTATGGAAGATCAGCGAGCTTCTGGACCGGCAAAGAGTCATTAAATTCGGACAGCAGAGATTGAGTTTGTTTGAAAGTGGTGTAAGAAATTTATTGCCGGGAGTAAAATTTGATTTCAGAACGTTTAAGAGGTATCAGAGTTAGGAGCATTCCTTTTTTTTTTGTACAATCATTATCCGAAGTTGATGAAATTCTTTAAATTATGGTATATAGTAACACAATCATTGACGTTACGTATTTATAACGTTGTGATAACTAATTACCTTTGAAATCGTGCCAAAAAATCGTGAGACTCCTCATTATTATAACGTTACAGATATTATTATGATTCCAATGTACCGTGTTCTGCCGAATATACATATATCGTGATTAATTCTCGAATCTCCACGATAAATTGAGCGGCGTCGACCCTTTTTTATTTCGCGTCAAGTGGTTCTGGAATCAAGTTGATTTATAAAGGTTGTCGAATTGTCGGCAGAATAATAGGGTATCGTTCGCAGAGTATGAATTAGAATCTCTGTGATAATGTATAAAATTGTATAAATACTTGCAACAAAAACCATTAACTATATAAATACTATAAAGTAAAAAAGGATCGTGGAAAATTCATGAATACTCTTAGTTTGTTGAAATTCATAACTAACTTTCCGCTATATTTTCGATGAATCGTATTTTTCTGGTTTTTATCACCGATCTAGTTCATAAGTATTATACAATCGCTACCAATGAAGGTGCTGCTGAATATGCACCGGTATCTTATACAGGAAATGAATGAACCGAAGGCCATAAAACTAATAGTTAGAATAATATTATCGATAAGAAAATTCTTTATCAAAGCTTCTTTTGACGTTAAACAATAACTAAACTTGAATTAACTAATTCAACGGAAATATTTCGAGATCTGATTGAGATTATTTTTATTTCTCGCTGATAGATTCTCGCACAGTTCGCTACTATACAGCTCGTTAATTTATTCTATATCTAATTCTTCGTGTAGTAGTTACTTTCGTTAATCAGCCCTCATTAGAGCAATAACTATCGGTAATGATACTTTATTCCTTATTAACGTTGAATTACATGATAATGGTGCTGATATTACGGACAAAAAGATGCGAAAACTCTCAAACTTGTCTATAAAATTGAAGTCACACAATTTGGTAATCATAAATATGATACAGCAGACTTGAGAAATTCAATTTCTGTTCTTTATTTATGCAAATTTCGTTTTTAAAAAGCACTGTGTACATATTTTATGTACTTCAAGTTAAACTTCAGTTAATTAAGTGAAAAAGAGGATCTTCGAATTCATGGTATACGAGATTAAAAGAATATCGGGGTGAAAGTAGATAGCATAGGCTATTTTTAATAAAAAGAAAAAAAAATAGAACAACAAAATTATTATCAATATCTGAGACACGTAGAATTTTATGAAATTAATCAATTACACTTCCTAGTGCTTGGAAGAATAACTGAATCAATACGAAACAAAACAGAAAATACCAGACTATTAAATTGTGGCTGAAAAAAGACTTCTCTATGTAACTAAACATAGCGAGTAGGAACTCTGACAAGTTTATAGAATATTTATAATCATATTATAACGAATCCTGTAGGTGTATCTTTATTATGCTTCAAGGATATATGTGGGCACACACAAAATATATATCATGTGAGAAGCATTATTTTAGTTCTTATCTAGCTAAAAGACTTATTCTTTTAAATATAATAATTTTTTTTATCGAAAACTGTTTTCCGCAATTGAATTTGAGCAAATCCATGCCAATCTTATGTAGTATTATTGCAGTACCAGAGTCGTAGTACTGATTCTGATCTAAAACAAAGCTATCGGTAAGATAACAGCCATTTTTCTTCTTCCGGTTGGTACTCCAAAGCTCATTTTTGAGCGTATACGAAAGAAAAAGGAAATTAAACATTAGATAAACTTTCCGATGTATTTATAGTTACGAAGAAACTGTAATAATGTAATTAATGAATAAAAAAAAAATTACTTTTTCATCAATCGACATTCGTGGTACTTTCTAAGTTAAGATCCTCGAATCGAATCGAAAAGTATACAAGTATAATTTATTTAACAAAACAAAAAAGATAACTTTTATTTTTTAGTTACATTTATTAATCTACACAGATAATAACATATTAAAAGTATACTGTACTGAATACGGATTTTCAAGTATGTCCGTATCAAGCGGAATTAGAGTAGAGGTAATCTGCGTATGAACATTCTGTGCCACATCCACCCAGTTATAATCGACAATGTGAACCAAGTAAAGATGTAGCTTCCATGTTCGTTTCTCATCGTGACACGAGTTTGTCCAGGAATTGGTCCATCTGCTGGTCCAACCTTCGTAATCAAGTCCAGATAAACTGGTTCTGTGTCAACAAACTCTGCCATTGCATTCAAATCTCTGAAACAAATTTAAAAAAAAAATCAATTGTAAAAGAGTCTTTTTTCACCCTTATACCTCCGAAAATCAGTACAGAAACCATGAGTGAACTGGTATCAGCGCCAAATCGCCGACTAGCGGCCATATTTTTTACTAGTAGCAGAAGCCAACAGCCTATCAAACGCTTGGCACGTATGGATAAAATAATCGCTTATCAGCCACTCATGATGGCAGCGGCACTTACACAAGTGCACAGTCCTCACGAGGAAGACACTCAGGGTTCATAATATGGAGGGTAGACAGAAGCGGTGTACACTCCCTACCATAAATAGTCAAGATGGCTATAGCCCAAATTTCAGAATAAAACAGTTCCAATTCTCGCCACGAGTGGCGTTCGACGATGGGTCTGTTACCCGAAACTATTTCAGGTGGCAGCAGGGGGCTAAGCCACCAAGATGGCGGCGTCACTAACACATATGATTCAGTAACGGGGCGTCCACATATTACGTAACGCGTTTAGGGGGGTGATGGAGCGTTACGGTCTGTTACGTAGGGGAGGGGGGGGGGTCTGAAATTTTGTTACGTAACATTTAAAATACAGCTATTTTGACTCCGCGGCACGTAAAAGTTTTCGATGCATATCTCAAAAGATACGCGCACAGAGCATCGAAAAAAAAGCTCAAGAGGAATGTATTACCTCTGTATAAAGATGAGGCTAATTAATGGTTCTCTTTTTCAAATGTATAGCTCCTAAAAATAAACTGTTGTATTGGCACGTATGGATCTTCTTTTCAGCCTCCAGGAATTGAAACACTTGAATTTATTATCAAAAACCGAAAATGTGAAACGTTACGTAACAAGTAGGGGGGGGTTGATCGTTTGTTACGGTCCGTTACATGGGGGAGGGGGGGGGGGTCTAAAATGACCCAAAATCGCGTTACGTAATATGTGGACGCCCCCTTAGGCGTTTTTTTGGGGGGTGCAACGTTACGGTTTGTTACGTCAGGGGGGGGAGGGGGCCTCATGTTTTGTTACGTAACAATTGAAACACAGCTTTTTTGGCCCCACGGCCCATAGAAATTTGTAACCGTTTGTTGTATACAGCTTCTTAAAATAAAGTGGCAGCATTGAGACGTATGAATCTTCCTTTTTAGCCCCCACGAATAAAAACACTTGAGTTCGTTACCAAAAAACGCAATTGTAAACTGTTACGTAACAAGTAGGGGGAGGGGGGGTTGATCCTTCGTTATGGCCCGTTACATGGGGGGGCGGGGGGGTAAAAAATGGCTCAAAATCGCGTTACGTAATATGTGGACGACCCCTAATGTATTATCTGTAATAATGCGTGTGAACAAACTATTCCAGGTGGCAGCAGGGGGCGTCATGCTGGTGGCGCCGACATCTTTTTTTTTTTATTAGAACAAAAGAAGGGCGTGCCGCCGTCTTGGTGGCTTAGCCCCCTGCTGCCACCTGAAATAGTTTCGGGTAACAGACCCAAATGCATTGCTTGATATTACCTGTAATACCAGGCACCTTCCATGGGACTATTCTTAGGAACAAATTGTGGCCTGGTTTCGTTCAACCGCACTACTCCAACAACGTCAACAACGCCTTCGACCCAATCTGTTTTTCTTCGTTCCGGGTTTCTCTTTCTCAATGGCACCCAGCCTCTGTTTATGAGGATGGTTTCGCTGCAAATGATTGATCAGATTCATATCAAAGTAGTAGGGCTACAATATTCAATAACAGGAAATCAGGACACTTACGGTCTGCCTTCCAGTTTAAACGGCGTGATGACCATGTACCCCGAGCGAACGTTACCCTGCGATATGAGACCGGCGCTGGCGCCACTAGCCGGTGCGCCATCCACGATCAAGCTCCTCGGGCCAATGATGAACTCCCGATCGTTTAAAAATTCTCCCCTTACTCTGACGGGTCGGTATTCCATAGTCTGCAATTCTTCGAGGCTGAAAGAAGAAAAATACAAAATGCGAGGGAGAGGTGAACTAATTATTGTCAAATCCTTGTTCCTTACTCTTGTGGCATATCGACCGGAGGAGTCGACATCTGCCTCTCGAGTTCTTCTATCAAAGCCAACTTCCATGTGCGCCTCTCAACCTGCCAGCATCCCAGACCAAACGCGAACAAGGGCAAGGTCTGAAAAATTAATGAAATTAACCTCAAATTCAGCCGGGTCTACGCAGGTAATGAAGGCTTTGATGCGATGATCGAGAGAATTTGAATTACGAAGCGAATTTAGTGTCCAATTACTCGCCAACATGAACCACCCGTACGCTCCTATCGTCGGTTCTTCGGGTTCAAACCAGTGTTTTCGCTTCTCAAGAAGGAGGTTAGGTCTCGAAGACGAAGTTCTGATCAAGATCACCGCGTTATTGTTCTTTGTTGATACATTGAATAACTGTCCTTTTAAACAGTGCGAAAAATGTCTGACGGTCGAAGCACTTGT
This sequence comes from Euura lappo, assembly GCA_018257835.1. Classification (NCBI taxonomy): domain Eukaryota; kingdom Metazoa; phylum Arthropoda; class Insecta; order Hymenoptera; family Tenthredinidae; genus Euura; species Euura lappo. The sequence continues at coordinate 80,072 of JAEUYN010002347.1, read as the reverse complement.
GAATTGCAGACCGATTCTAGACACAGCTAAATTCATTTTTATGCCAAAATCCGGTCTTTTCACTTCCTTGTTTTCAAAAGCTGTATTCACATCGAGCGAACGACGCTGGGTCAGTCGAGGCACGCTATTGGTCCCTCGACTATATCCCAGCTGTAGCCAATCGCGCGCGATTGTGAACCAGATTCGTAGTAGTTCTAGACGCCACCGAAGCACTGCGCGGTGTATCGAATAAAGCGCGGGAAGAGGCGACCGAAAACTGGTGAGTATTCTTCGTCGTTTATCCAGTTTTCTGGATTCAATCGCGATATTCAGGTGTAAAATGTGTTCTTCGCCGCGGTGACGGAAGATATTTGATAAATATCTACCGGCTGCCGCGGCACATGAGAATCCGGCTTAACGAGTTCGCGTTTCCGGAACTGCGCGAAGAAACCTAACCTAACATTTCAAGTATCTCGTAGGCGGTAGGAAATACCGTATTTGACAAAGACGTAGCTAAGAACGTGATCGTTATTTATAAGTAATCTGATTCTGTTGGAATCGAGTTAAAATGGTGGACGAAATTCAGAAAAAACTTCAAGCAGAACTCGACAAATTCAAACTCGTCCAAAAAGGTAAGTTCGTCGTATAATCGTTGTCGTAATTTATTAGTGAATTCTACGTTGACTCACGCTTTGACTTATCGATATAAAATTATTGGTATCAGATTACCACAAAGCTCTGGCCCAAAGACAGCAGCTCGATGGTCAACTGAATGAAAATACCGCTGTCAAACAAGAACTTGATCTGTTGAAATCAGGTAACGACGTGTTCAAGCTAATAGGTCCTGTTCTGGTCAAGCAGGACCTAGACGAGGCTAAGCAAAACGTCATCAAACGAATGGAATACATCGCTGCAGAGTTGTGAGTATTCAGTTTGGATATTGACTTGAAAAAGTCGGCTTTGAAAGTTTTTACACATCATTTAGCTTGTAACACATGAAATTAATTCAAAGTTGGTTATCGGAATTCAACTCACGATGTAGTAGTAATAGATTTTTATTTTATTTTCATAGAAAACGTACGGAAGATTTGATCGCCAGTCTGGATAAGAAGCAAGATACCCACCGAGAGGCGTTGGCGAAGCTTCAGCAATCGTTTCAGCAGGCTCAGGTCAAGGCAGCGATGAAAGCGTAGAGAGTTGAACATGGAAAAGTGAAAATATTTGTTGATAATCTACTAAATGATTAATCACTGCTATGTACGCTCCGAGATTATTTTTTCGTTCAGCCCGTATTAACGTAAATCGCTATAATTCTCATTGATATTTTTAATTGAATACACTAATTATCTAATACATGCATTTCCAAATTTATTTTACCCATTCGTCGATTACTATGATGATAGAATTGAAGTCGATACTGGATGTTCATCTGGACTGTGAAGGATGAAAGTATCAAAATCACCTAATTATTGAATCTGAACCTTTCTAAGAACGTCCTAGTTCTGTTTTATTCATCGCGTTCATCAAATATGGGTAAAGCATGTTTCCGAGTGCATTGAAAAATCAAAGTCCTAGACTATTCTCGTTATCGCTCCTAGGACCTTACCAAGTTACCACGTACTGGTGACTGTTTAAGAAATGAGAAAAGGACGACAGCTCCAAAATTATCTAGTGTTTTAGTCCTTGAACTATATTTTCCATTGGACAGTGTAATTCTGATAGAGCCTACCAAATCTAACAAAAATATATAATTCTTGTACCATCAGAAGGAAAAAAAATTTATTTCGATACCCACTGCCAACCAAACAGAATTCACTGAGAGGCCGACAGTGGAAACTTGAAGTACACTGATAAAATAAGTATACCAAAACTGATATAAATAGTATACCAAAAAATTACATGCTGGATATACGATTCTCCTAGGTATACCTATTTTCTATCTTCTCTGTCCTTACACCAATATGGACATTTTTCCATAATTCGTATCATATCTGCGGGAAAGTTACCACTGAAATTGTCAGCCCATCGGTAATTCTGATTGTCAATCTATCCTGACTGTGTCAGTTAATATTTGCTGTTGCGCATCAGATTCTAGAATAAATTCAATGGCAATATTTAATGTAAAACGTATCGAAATCATTGTTATGATATCATGATGAATACATACGTTCTTGAATCGCCCATGGTAGACGTAAACTCTTTGTCAATAAAACGTGTTGGAATTTAAACGCGTAAACAGATCATTCATGTCACTGTTCTCTGAAAAAACAACCTTGTTTACTTCCTGAAAAGGTGATCACTATTAGGCATAACTAAACATCAGGAAGTCGTTGACTGATCTATGCTGACATTTACAATCGCTGAACTGTTATTGACGTAAACAACTAAACACTGCGGAATTACAGTTTCATTTAAATCGTTAACCACGAAGTGATACCAACAACTCTGCGTCGCAAAAAATTGAAAGCCACCTAGAATCGCTTCGAGCCGTAATTACTCATATATGCGTGGTTTACCGGTTGGAGTTGTTTTTTCCGTCCTGTTTGTTTATTCAGAAAAACCTGCAGATACGTTATAACTGGGAACAGTTTCCAATACCGGTATTTTGGTCTCTTTGTAAATTTTTTAACGAACGATGAATTTTCGATGGGAATATAAGATGGAACTCTTGTTTGTATATTTGTTTATTCAATAACATAACAAATGGGCATTGTGTCCTCGCGATTATCGCCAACCCCCGTTAAAATAATATTATATATTTATCATGTTCATGTACATAACGTAGTAATATAATGATTCGTATCTACAACGTTGATATCGAAAATATGTTTATACAAATAGGAAAGTATGCATACATGTTACAATGATTACATACATTTAATTACATAATATGTTTTAATATCATAGTAAAATAGAATATTATTGTTATCGATTACATGACAGTGGTGCGTTGGCGCATATATAGTATTCGTTTATTTTATTCATATTTATGATTCTATGTTAAAATTAATCAGGCGTTATGAAATTTCTTGGTACCCCATCAACGCGCGTTACATATACTATTCATTATTGACACAAATTTAAAGAATATTACTGCTTCATCTATTCATCAGCGGGTATCGACGTGTCACTTCACATCTGACAATGATGCAAGTGCGACATGACGATCTAACTTTCATTGTCGTTACCTGTTCATGTGTCCTCAGCTGAATCGATAAGCGGTGAGGAAGCCAAAATGATATGGTATTATTATCAAATCGATTATTCGCTGGCGGCTGTGATAATTATCCGTGCAAACATGTTCCATGAAAAAAATAAGATAAGAGAAAAGAAAAATTATACAGATATTGTAGAAATTCGTATAATTGTCGCCGCATAGAATAACATCACAATATATATATTTTTTCTTCCTTTTCCGTTCTGATAGACGATTAATTATACTTATCTTCACCCTCTGTTCCGAAAAACTAAGCAATTACGTATACCAATGGCAATAGATACACGCTAGGTCATGATCACAAATGATAAATTACATTCATCATTACAGCTCGCTCTGGGCGGTGGTCTCATCCACGCGTGTCCCGTGAATAGTAACATCAAATGTCTACGTTCAATTATTCATTAAGAATGCAAGTGCGGATGAGAGCGTCGCAGACGGAATATGGATCACAGTTGCTGCTCGGCCTCCTGTCCTCCAGGTACCCCTTCTTGTCTTCGGCAACATTGCGCGGAATACGGATGCTCACGTTCCTGTTAGCCACGCCAGCACTGAAGTCGTGGATGCTGCTAGTCTCGCACTTTCCGGTCAGACGACGTTCGTTGTCCTTTCCTCCACGGGGATCGTAGGCCTGGATGTGCCTGAGATGCTTCTTGCTGAGGCGATCGATCGCCTTCTCGATTTCGTTTATTCCATTTTCCGCGCGCATCGTCTTTGTCGAAAAGTTCGTGTGGGCACCGGCTCCGTTCCATGATCCATCGACGGGCTTCGGGTCGAGGGTAGCGATCACTCCGTACTCTTCCGCGATGCGGTGGAGGATGAACCTCGCGATCCACAGGTCGTCGCCGGCGGATATACCCAGGCAGGGTCCAACCTGGAACTCCCACTGCGAGGGCATCACCTCGGCATTGGTACCGGCGATCTTGACACCTGCGTACAGACAGGCTCTGTAATGAGCCTCGACTATCTCGCGCCCGATTACGCGGTCGGCACCGACACCGCAGTAGTACGGTCCCTGTGGTCCGGGGTATCCGTTCTTGGGCCAGCCCAAAGGTCTGTTGTCAAAATCGAGGAAGGTATATTCTTGCTCGATTCCGAACCAGGGTTCGTGGTCTTTGACCGCCTCCATTGATTCGTTGGCCTTGAAACGCTTGTTGCTTGCCGTTGGGCTCTTGTCAGGCTTGTAGGTGTCGCAGAGGATGAGCCTGTTGTTGCCGCGGCGAAAAGGGTCTAGGTAAATGGCCACGGGGCAGAGGTAGATGTCACTGTTTCCACCTTCAGCTTGGTAGGTAGAACTTCCGTCGTAAGTCCAGATGGGCAATTCTGAAATTTGGTAAAGATAAACGTAAGATTTTCTGCAATTGCAAACGTTCTATTCTACGCATACTCCACTAGAAGCAGGACTATAAGTTATGTTTTTGTTTTTTTCATTTGTGTATTTATCGAATTATGTAATTTCGCTACGCTCTGAGCATCAATGCAACGGTAATAATCGCAACCTCTACGCAATCCTTTCACATTCCATTCTGCAATTGAATTAGTATTCTGACAAGTCGTCTTAGTCGTCAGAGGAAAGTAAATGTATTCACTGCATCAGAAGATTCGGAGTTTGAAACGCTCGACGAACGGTTCTTGAATCGGACCTTGGAGCTACTGATACTTTTTTCTTTTAACAGTAATTCGGACTGCACCAGAGCTATTGCATAATGCAGCTGATTTCTGGTTGGTCTGACGTCATGCGATCTTACATAAGTGCAAAAACCAATATCTCGCACACATGGTTCGGAAGAATGGAACAGGAGAACTTGAAAGCCAATCCAGCCTGAAGGACAGAGGCCGACAGTATTGAAAAGCGAATGGACAATATGATTGCACGTTTCACATATGTCGTATATTTTCTTCCTTTCTTGTACCCACCTTTGGGATCCTTCGGGATGAAGTCGAGTGTACGTGTCTTGCTGCGGATACCCTCGCCGGTTCCATCAATCCAGATGTATTTCGCCTGGATTTTGTCAGCCGGTTGGGGAAGGTCCATGTAGCGGCTCAACAGGCTCTTATCGATCCCAGCATTTGGCGAATCCTTCAGCACTGATCGCGACATTGTAGTGCTGAAATGACAATAAAATAATTAAGTTAAAAAAGTGTCAAGTGTCAGTTGTATGAATCAGAACCTACAAAATCAGGCATGACGAGATGTAAACGAATGAGTGTGCGCGTGGATCTCAACTGAAGGACAAAGACCGTGAGGCAATCATTTCTGCATCTCAATAAGGAAATTGCAGTCGGAAAATGATATATCGATAACGAATGAATGAAAACAGTTCTTTCGTTCAAAACAATCGATGAGCTGCAGCATTAGATCAGAAACGGTTGTCGTCAGCTGTTTACAGCCTCCAAGCAACTTGATATTTATTTTGTTGAATCATTCTCACGCGTATCAATTCCAATAACACCGCTTGGCCGTCAATAATCAGAAATTCCGATCACACAGGTGAGAAAAGATCCTTGAACGGTAACAAGGAAGCCAAAATTGATTTCTTCTTGATAATTATTTTGTGGATGGATACCGATATATCTACGAGTGTGGTATCGGAATAGTCGGTTCGAGTCGCCCTATTTTTAGCTTCAGGGGGGTCAAGAATCCCTGAAGACTTCAAGAATACGCGCCCACGCAATTCGCACGATTTTTGGATTACATTTTCCTTCACAAAAAGCCAGCTTGACATCAAGATTGATTTTTTCACGTTCATTATTTCGTGGATGGACAACATGTACAGCTACGTTGTATGGTGTAAATATAATCTTTTCGAGTTGCCCTATTTTTAGCTTCGGAAGGGGTCAGGAATCCCTTAGGACTTCAAGAATACGCGCCCACGCCATGTGCAGTGGGCACGATATGTGTTTCCTCACACTGGAAACGGTGCACTCATTATTTTAAGCTCACGGTATGACGGTGACTGTAGCCGGAATCTTGGTGTAAAACGACGCTACATGCGGATACAACGTTCGCACTCACGTGCCTCGTGCATGCACCACGGCGAGAATATAAGCTTCATACACGTCAAACTGGGTGAATATATCGCACAAGTTCGAACAATATTGATGCGTCTACGTTAAGCCAATCTGTACCTACTCCGTAATTAGGTCAATTTTATCATCTAGGTATTAGTGGTCTTATTGACTGCCCAACAAAACAATTCATTCCGATAAAATAGATTACTCGTCTTAATTGTATGACAACAATTCTTTATCAAGCTTTCGCAATACGTTTGTTATTATGACTACACAGGTATGGTGTAAAGTACGATCGAGTTATCTTTCTTGATTATCTGAAGAATCAAAGTCTCTACAGGGAAACGAGATATGACACTCAAAATCGCCATTGGGAGATTGTGTACATGATGTAAGTCTGGCAGGATTATATACAACTTGTTTTGGATCAATCCCGAGTGTTGTCTTGTACCTATCGCAAGTACGAGTACAACAAGTTGTGGGTATATCGTATCGACCAAGGGCTACTACCCTGAGCATAAGCATCATGATGGCGAGCGTGATTTAGGTCAATTGTTCGATAATCTCGATAGTGTAGAATCGATGAAGATTATTTTTATAAAGTATGGATCCCTTGTCATCGATATTGTCGAAATAAATATCAGAAGGCTCCCAAGAATGAAAATCCTTAATAGATGCGGAATTTTGTATCCTGGCTTCTTTACGCTTATTCCAACGCACTATACGTGGTCGAACAATCGATATCTGTGGGTATGGAGCCAAGGTACGCGTTCGTTTCGCTGATTGAATAATAGCGTAATTAGGTGATTATCGCGCCTACTCGACTGATTGTGAGGCAAACAACGATAGATTATAAAAGGCGATTTTTAGACCTAGGAAACATAATCACTTATAATCCACTACCGCTGAACTGTTATCTTACCTTATGCATCTTGCGAGTGTTACCCATCTTGGCGTCTTCCCAGAGACGCGCTGGAATACCCCAGCTTCACAGATCTTGATCAATATTCTAGTACTCATCGTGATAATCGATGTTGATAATTAACTATGATCACCGTGTATTCGCGTTGTATGGGATTCTCAATCTACTATCTTTACGCTCAAACCTCGCCAGATCGGCTCCTGGGTTTGTTAAAGTCGAGCAACAAGAATTGGTAAATTTTTGGGATGGAAAGGAGCAGCTTCACGAATTAAGAAAAGCTCTACGTTGACCTCTCGTCGAGAGCAACGCACTGGCAACGTTGGCCCCGCGTCCCTTATATACTACGCCCCACCTCGCGTCCTCAACGTTCCCCTCGGCCACCCGCCACCCCATAATTCTGGTGTTCCGTTTCTATCAGGTTCGGATTCATGCCAATTCCTGGGAACGGTAATACGCAGTCGTTCGTCTCAAATGTTGGTATGCAAACAATACCAGATCATACGAGCCGCTGTATTTGGGTTTAAACATTGAACCTTTCGTATTCCGTCGATAAGCACGCGGGGCGGATAACAAAGATACCGTCTATTTAATATTCTGGGATAGTTTATTGACTGAGGATGATCGCAACTGTTCTTCCATAATTTTATATAAAACATAATTTGTGGTCAAGATATCCTCTTCACCTGCAGACCTTCCTGAATTCCTATGTACTACGCACGCGAAGATGTACATAATATTGACTCTATTTCACCGCAGGTCAGTCTCTAAAGTAGAAACGATAATTGGCATGTTGTTCTATGGGGCCGAAATGAATAGTGCTTCGATGATGAGAATGTTTGAGGTACGGCAGTTTGATTGTCACATAGAGTGGGTATCAGCGTAGATAGTGAATGCGAATACTATTTATAGAACGATATCTACAAATGTATGAATACCGAAACGTACATTGTCTTATGCCGTCGTGAATTCGCGTTCATCTTGTTGATATTATGTTTAACGATTGAAAAAAAACATACTCGCCGAAAATAAGTTGACAAAGATAAGATAGTTATGAGAACTTCTCTCGACAGAAGCCAGATATGCTTCGACAATTATAAGAACCTATTTGGATACCGACCGTCAGACATAGAAGAAAAATGTTATTACGTTTTTGTGTGACTTAGACCAAAATTTCTGACATACAAAATTCATTGACTTGAATTTTGTGCACAGGACGATGTTGGGGAGTTTTTGATCGAGCATTTTGTTCTCTCTCGATTGTTGAATGCAGGAGCGAGGCCAGAGGCCAGACGACTCATGAAACCGGCTGCATCGTCGCGGAGAATGCAGTTCACGATGAGCTCACGTTATACCTTATGTATTACAAAAAGACGACTGTGACGCGGTCTCCCCATAACCGGGTAGGAGCAACGCACGCAGAGCTGAACCTTCCCATTCGATCTAGATCTTCCGATAAACACGAACGTCAAGGAGTAACCTCAATTGCTACACGAGTCGATGAAGCAAACAAATCTTTGACCTTGTTCATATTTCTGGCTTCTGGAGGTACACCTGCATTTCGAGGAAAAAACATTTTTTTGGTGAAAGCTCTACGATAAAAATTTCGCATCTTATGAGACTTGTCTCCTCCGAAAATAGGTCCAAATCATTTTGTCAAAGGGTACGCCTTTTATCAGCTATACACAGATATAACATCTGTCAACGAAGATAGAGCTTTACAAATACTGAATACATCATGTTTATGGCTGGATGCCAAATAAACGTATCTTTCGTTCCCGTTCAAGGTTTCGAGCATTGGACTATAGGTGATAACAAAAAGCATGGTATGTTATTTTCTAAACTTGACCATGCAGGCTGAACGATACACATTGGTCACAATGTTTTAGTAATTATAGATCACGTTGTGTTTATGCCATAATCGACGCAAAGTTGCATTTTCCCATCTACTTTAAGAGCATGCTACACTCATTTTTTACTCTTCTTACCGACCTTTTCGGGTTTTCACTGATAGCAAAGCCTACGCGTCGCGAGCGCGGAAAAGGAACCAAGAGTGCAATTCTAAATGGAATTCCGAAGATATATATCGGAAAACTTCTTTGTTTCATGCAACAATGAAGACGTATTCTTTTAAACTGCACAAAATGGTAATTGTTTGTACAGTTTTCAAGAATACGTCTTCATTGTTGCATGAAACAAAGAAGTTTTCCGATATATATCTTCGGAATTCCATTTAGAATTGCACTCTTGGTTCCTTTTCCGCGCTCGCGACGCGTAGGCTTTGCTATCAGTGAAAACCCGAAAAGGTCGGTAAGAAGAGTAAAAAATGAGTGTAGCATGCTCTTAATGGCTTCTAATCTTGTGAAGTTTCTGCGGTTATAATAATCGACTGAGAATTTTTTTTTTCCTTTTTTGTCTCGCCTATTTCCTTTTTTCCCTCTCAAATAATTCGTCATTATCGGTCATTTTGGTTCCTATTGAACTCAAATACAGCAACTCTATCAATATTGTTTCTTTCAAATTGAATTGGAATCATCAAGCTTTCACAGTTCATAACTTTTTAGATTTACGAGATTTTACTCTGGATATTTGTGGGTACACCGGAGATAACATTTAATTACCACATAACTCTAGTAAATTCATTGAACAAAAAACTCACTTCTCTTCGAACTTCAATTTTGATAAGAACGTGCAGAAAAGTCACACATTACTGATTGGCACTAATTTGAGAAAAAAAAACAGAATATGCGAATAGCTTTCAGAAATATTTATACACATTCAAGTTTAGTAAAATTAAAAATGTAATTGCGAATTCAAAGAAAAAGCTTACAATTAGAAAATTCACTGAACACAATATTTGAAGGTGTCACAAAAGTGTGGTGAAATTTGGCGCTCACGGTCAATGAATTGTGGAGAAAAGTTATTATTCACAGGGTAATCTAATTTCTCTTCTTAATCGCTGTTTATTATAGTTTCTAGTATCATTGTTGGGTCCCCATTTGATCACAACAAACTGCAGGGCCGGAACTTGGATCGAGGAGGCCCCGGGGCAAAACAAAATTTGGGGGCCCCCCTTATGAATTACTTATAGTACGAATATGGAATAGATAAAGGCAAAGAATCACAGCATTTTTTTGAATATTTTTCTCTTTATGTCCCCTGCCAGGGGGCCCCCTTGGGTCGGGGGCCCCGGGGCATTGCCCCGCCTGCCCCAATGTAGTTTCGGGCCTGCAACAAAGCCTTTAAAACTAGAAGTTTCATCATTCCAAAAAAAATAGGTTCAGCAATTACTTGACGGCGAATGGAGAACGGTGGACTGGAAATTTCATCGTGAACTTTATTCAGTAAAATTTTCAAGGGAATCAAGCGGATCAATGTGCGATACTCGCGATGGAGAGAATGAGGAAAGAAAATCGAGTAAAATAAAGCGTAAGTTAGTCTGTCGAGGGCGTTACTCTAGGCCGCGATTGCGGCTCGTATTAGTATCAACACCACACGATCACGTGATAAAGTCGTAAGCGCGCAGAGAGAACAGCTGATGTATTAAAAACACTCGGATGTGTTTCTTTTCTGTTTTTAACGACCAAACTTGACATAAAAGTATGCCTTTTGTTACTCCTCGTTACTATTCAGCACTTTTACTTGCCCTATTTGAACGTTTGCCACCATATCGTTAGATAAGGATATACTCTCGCTACAGTAACATGCCTATATATCCTCTTTTTACAATCGAAGGGAAATTCAAAGCGATACAATGGATTGAGGATTACAATACTATCACGTCATTCATGCTAATTAACGAATACCTGTAATTTTTTGAACCATTATTTCTAGCGATAGAGGAAAAATACAACCCAAAAATAGATATTTATGTGGCATGCGCCGAAAGTAACTGTTTATTCGGCAAGGTTATGTTTTTCGTACGAGCCGTTGGTTTTACCTGGCGAGCCGAAGGCGAGCCTTGTAAAGCAACGGCGAGTACTAAAAACATAACCTTGCTGAACAGTTACTTTCTGCGCGCGCCCCATACAATATTTTTTACGGAAAAGGCATTAATAGTCACTTTGACGCCAGTTGAGTTCCGCACGAACTGCGTATAGAGAGGAGGTAACCTGCGGTATAAAGACTTTATTCCGCAACTTTGACATGCGCACTTCGAACTGCGCATCAAAGTTGCGGAATAAAGTCTTTATACCGCAACTTTGAACTTAGCGGTATAAAGTGCCATTTGCTGGAACGAAAACAGGCGTCAAAAAGTGCCTTTTTAATGCCTGTGCCGTAAAAATAAAATTTGTTAGTACGTTGAAGGTGCCCGAAATAGTACGTTTCCACACAAAGTCTCTCAGAACCGCTTGTTTCCTGTATACAATTTCATACCTCGCTCTATCATGATCTACCTATATGTGCTGTTGGAAAAGAATCGCATTCGACAATTAGCAGATGGAAAACGGCAGAGTGAAAGAAGCGACAAGTCCTGTTCTCAAATAAGTTCGATTACATAATGTCTCTTATATAATTGTTTATACGACAATATTGATTCTAATTACGTAATTATGGGGTCGGATTGAGGTCACACGTGATAAAATAAGACGATGATATTTTGAAAGTACGAGTGTTGACTTATAGCTACGGACTCTTCTAGCGGCCGATTACCTTTGCCAGTAAATTTCCGCCATCTCCTGACAGTCGGGAAAGCAGAAAATAAAAGAAATGATCAAGAAGTCCGGCAAGTTTATTGTTAGTCAGCTCGAAACCCACAAAATAACAGTTGGGCCACTTTTGTATCTCATACATAGTGTTACATGCGAACAACTTTTACAGAAGCAATGCAATCAACAGTGCGCAAAGTTATTCAAGGTCAACTCTGATTGGGACTCGAGTCGGTCGTGTTTCAGTATCATTTGATTTTCCGATGGAAATATCGAAATCCTGTGGAACCCAAACGCGCCGTGCCTGATGAGTGATGGCATCGATTCCGAATATCACACGTGCGCCTCTGGTCATCTGAATTTGGTGCACGTACAGTACATGAACATTTTTCAAGTGACGCGTTGATAGGTTGGATGAATAGTTCTGGCTAGTGTTATAATACAAGAATGACTAGCAGATAGAGACGCGTATCTCGTATCCTAAACAAATGTAACACTATTTACGTTACTAGCTTTTTGATTATGAAATGAATAATTACAGTTTAGAAATCTTCTGACGTAAATTCTCTACTCGTAATCACAGATATTGTGAACCTTACCACTCGTTTGCGGTCGGTCCATTGGCTTGCAGATAAATATGTGTACAAAAATACGCAGTTCTGATAAGATAAATAAAAGTATGTTTCTTTTACGCATTTACATCAATCAATGCTGTTTGTTTGATTTCATTGATAAGTGATGGTTTGATTATACGATTCGCCAAGATTTCAATAATTACGAGTATATCAGAGTTATAAAGACTGCGAAATACGTAACAATCGGATTTTGCAAAATAACTTCTCGCGCTCCACAGCCCAGTTCTAGATGCAGAGGAATGCCCGAGTGTGAAAGGCTGCGCATTTCAGGCGTAACTCCACACTGCACTGGGTCAAGTTCGTATATCCGGATGCTTGTGAATCTTTTTGACATTCGGCCAAGTTATAATTAGAATTTTATTGAAGAGATCGCAGTCAAACATCGAAGTCAGAGAATATGGCACTATCAGATGTCAGGCTATATCGTTCTTGTAATCTTGTTGAGTAAACGTCCAACCGTTTCTTACGTGATGACTACGATAGTAATGACTACTGTGCAGCTGCATTTATCCTCTATCATCTTCAATTAGACAGTTGGACATAACTAACGACTAACTAAAGACCGTAGAGTTTCTGACTCCGAGATAACGTGACCTAACTAACAACTGGTTCAACCTAGTCGACAGCGATTTGGTAGTATAATTGTGACGCGGGTAATTGCGATGATTTTAAAATGCAATTACTCAATAAGGATTCGCTCCACGTCTTGTTCGACTGATAAATCAAGTAATGAACGTGAACAAGTTAGGCGACGAGTACCGGACTTTGAGACGAGAGTGATATGAAGATCGACAGGGGTGGAAATTCTCCTCAAAAAAGTGCTCCGCAGTAGCCAAACCCAATACGAGAATCATCGGAAATTAAAGCCCTTCAACGATAGGGGTGAAGTGTATAAATAGGCTAACGTCTTTGTCAGTCATCTTCTGAAAAGGCTCGTAAAACGCAGATAGTCACGATGTTTATTGACTGGCATTCACACTATAATGAAGGATTTTTATTGAGAAATTGAATCAAGCATGGTGTGACTTGTGGTGATGAATTGAATCAATCACAAGTCTGGGTTGGAATACAGGATGTATAGTCAAGGGCAGATTTAGGTTCTACTAGAATCATTTTGATTCCCATTTTTACTACTACGTATCGCGAACTATGACCAATGTTCTACACGAACATACGAACCAATCGCTAATCCGACTGAATATATTTTATTATTGAGCTTCACTCTCAACGAAGTTCTTTCGTCTGAAGGAGCCGCTAATTTATTAAAGACATTAATGCTTGATTCATTCCGTGAACCTTCTTAGACTGAGGAATAACATCATTTTACGATCGAATTATTCAAGTTTCAGAGTCGCGAATGTTCTTATATCGATACGTTGGCTATCTAAACCTTGACACATTATAAAGTCTTCAACGTTAACATCGAAATTAGCCTAACACAAAGCGAATTCACGATACTTCGGTAGAACAGTGATCACTTCTTCAATTATGTATATCGATATTCCAAAAATCACAAAATGTACAAGCATCCGGCATCCCAATTTTTACGGCCCACATTAATTCATTCTTCTTCATGATCGAGGTTCTTTTCAACACTTTGAGTCAAACTATACGCTGTTACGAAAGTTGCAGTCCTGCAGTACAACGTGCAACAAGTGTGAGGTAAGACCGATTGTGAGGAGCAATTGTGATATTCTCATGAAAAAAAATAGAATAAACTTCTTGTCGGTATCATGGCCAGCACCATAAAGCTTCGTTTGGGGTCAATCTGAACTTGTAATCTGGCCATGTACACTTTTATGTTTATCAACATCGCTATTTTTACTGTTATCACCATTCTTTTATTACAGTTAGGATATTGTCAATCTGAGGATTACATATGTAGTCACAAAGATATCGACTCATTAGTGAGGAGATCCGTTTTACATCGTGCAAAGCATTACGTTTACAAATATTTTCGAATGAGTTATCTCCAAATCTAGCCAAATTTGAATTGTTTTAAGATAAGAACAAGGCATGAACAAATAGTTGCTCCTCGTAAATACGTTACTTTTCAAATCGCGTATACTTCTGTCAATATTTTCTTGCACGAAAGTAGTGTGATTAAGAAAGTATGCCTTGAGGTTTCGTGCTGGATTTAGATATAGCGAGAACAATAAGCTTGCTCAAATTCACGGACAAATTTCTTTAACTTGAAAATGCCGAAAATTAAAAGGTCGTGAGCACAATTTGAAACGCAGAAACATTTACGATCCCTTTGTAGGCATGACTGTCAAGTGACAAGAACATGTCAGAATGAAGGGACAATGTACACTCATCGAATAAAACAGGTGACTGAAGAAAATAATTCCCACAATTCACGTGGCCACATAGAGACGGAAGTCCTAATCAGAAATGTAAACTCTGCAAGGTCTCGGTGACTGTTTAGTGAGTGTATAAGTTGCAAGAAAATTAGCCAACCACTTTGCGAATTAATTTGAGGAACACAAGTGAGATTCCGGTTCCGGTATTTTATGCAGATTGGTAATTGTATGGAATCAATTTGTTTCGGTTTTTGTCCGCGTTCTAAGCTCCTTTGTGTCAGCCGATGCATAGCGGGAAGTATCCTCGCGGATGAAACATCCGCCAGTACCAACAAGGCGATGTACGGCTCTACCAGAAGAAAGAACGGAGTTAACACAAAGGAGTAGAGCATTTGCCAACTTCTCATAAATACTTAAACAAGTAGTTCGTTTGCGTATTCTCAGCACATGCACTTCGTTCCATGTAGGTGACGTGCGGTCTAGTTCCGGAGGAGCTGTAAGCGGCGTAATGTCTCATGTTCATCACTAAAAATAGATGAAAAATCCTAACTACCTAGTAGACTTTTCAGTGTTTGCCATCGTTATCGATCCTCTAAAAGGAAGAAAAACTGAAGAACGCACGTCTGTGCAACGGTTTATAATGAATATCTGGACTGTGAGCTCAAACACACCTTGAACGATGGTCTATTGACCAGACGAGAGCCAATTTTTACGAGAGACCACACGCAACACATAGTTCAAAACCTGGAATAGTATCTGTGGGGCGGTTCCGGCAGTACCGTGCGCGTCGCATGTCCACGAGACTGAACAACTAACAGTGTGCAGTACATGTTCAGGCGGTATTCCGCCACTTCAACGGTCGGTTATGGGTTATTATCGAAAAAAACTCTCGTATAGATTCAGGTACCGCTCGATAATCTCTGAGAGAAAGGGATCGATGGTGAGAATTAAGAAATGTCCGAACGTCAGGCCAGGAATAGAGCTGATCTCTAAGATTGGGAGTGCCGAGCACGGTGCCAAGATCGGATCGGTTCGGATCGAGTGAGAAGAGTCCGAATTCGAACAAGACTTGCGAAATGTGCCTAGAATGGAAAAGATGGACTTTTTTTAAGCCTGTGACCCAAGAATCGATCCAGGTTTCCATAGCGACTAACGACAACAAACCTTCGATTGCTTCCGTACGATCGAGATGTTCAAAAGTCAAAAGAGTTCGCACTCCGAGCTGAAGGCAGTCGGTAAAATCGCTGATAAAGTAAAATCCATATCATCTTTTAATATTTTTCAACAAGCATAATTTCCCTAGCTGTGGAACATTCTCCGACAGAATCTACCAAACGAAGAAGAATTTCTTGAGGTGATTAATTCTTGTTTATAAAATGCGATAGAGAATGAAATAAAAAGCCTCAATGTGTTCAATCGAGATCCAGTTCATCTCGTCAATATTTTTTTCTGTCTGCTTCGTAAGTTATCACTTCTTATCGCCTCCCACCGCGGCATGGTTATTAAATTTTCGCAATATGAATCGAGCAATCTATCACAATAATGTGACAACTCCGAGTGTCAATCAGTGTTTTTTTGTTTCAAAATTCGAACGTGCTTACCTGCAAGTATTTTTTTATTTCTGGCGTATAATATCTTTCAACTCAGTTTGTTGTCGATGTCCAAAGAACGGTATCGCATCAACGGTATCGCAATGATGCACAAAGCCTTTCGGAGAACTCGTAGTCGTTGATTGTCCACTCGTTCGCCGAACAGTCATCAACTGGCGGTTCGGTTGACTCGCGACACTTATGTAGGGCTTGTAGCGCACGCGTCGATCATCCCCCTCCGTTTACACTCTTCGGTGTCCCACGGCCGCCACTACCATCGCCACTTCTACTTTGAATTCTACCAATCTACCACCACCACCGACTGAACATCTGATTGCACGTTAACGCAGTGGCTCACCAGCTGACTGTTCCAAACACTCAGCTTGCTATGCTCCAACGAGACACTCGCACGATCGTACAGCTGTGTAATTGAGAGTATCTTTAGGACGGACTTTTATCGGCCATTAACTCACAATTAATTCGACATAATCTTTTTTCAACTATTCTCCTGACCCTATTTCAATTTCTTTCAATTTAATCGCGTAGGATTCTTGAAGATTTCTTTCGACTTTGCAAACCACTGAAAGTTGAGTATTGAGGAGGCAGGTCCAACACAGCACTTGCACAATGACTGGTTTTGACAACCACATGATATCTTCTTAATTACTGGGAAATTAAAAACGTTATATGAACGCGGGATATTCATTATTGCTTGTTGACGTGCAATTTAGTTGCACGTCAACAAGCAATTGGATTATTCGTTCCAAAGCTCAGTAGCGTATATACAGGATGGCCCATTTCGTGTGTCGAGAATGGGAGGGGCTTAAAGTGGCATAACCTTGAAACGGTCAGATGTAGATTTGATGGCAAGATTGCAATCCGAAGCTTGGATTGTCAGATGTGAAATGCGTTTTTGACATCAAATCTCTACACCTTACCGTTTCAAAGTTATGCCACTCCAAGCCTCTCCCATTTTGGACACACGAAATGGGCCATCCTGTATAGTGAAGGGATGATACATTGTGGATTAGACGTGAGCTTGATGAACAGCGAACTGAGAAACTGGATATACCAATGACGCAAATGTTTATAAATTGAATTACCGCGTTAGAATGTAAAACACAATTTCGACACGGAGTCGGATACCAGCTATTTCCTAGATGGCGGTAAACAACTGAATTATCTTACCGAATAGTCAACAAAAATGTGCGTAGGACCTGATGAGGCACGTTTTAAAAAACAACTTAAACAACAAAACAACTTCACCGGTCAAAAGCTCATATGATTCACTAAAATACGTCGCACACCTTTATACTCAAGAACACGTGTGTTAACTCAACTAGAATGCGAAATAACATTTTTGTCCGATTTCCGTATGCTCGACGTATTTCTCAGGTACACTGAAAGCTCTACTTGGCCATGTTCTTCTACTGCAGAATAGGCATTTGACGCGTAGCTTGCTTAGCTCCGTCACAATGGGTTTTGATTCTGCGTTTCTGCATACAGTTTGTAGAATCCCAGCGAAATATAATAAACGGCCAACACAACCAGTTATTCGCCATGATCGTGCCAGCGGAACTTGAACGAGCTACTTACTCCCGGGGTTATCAATGAACCCACGATTGTATCGCAAGAAGACTCGAAGTGCGTCAGTAAAAACTGCGATTATAATACGATCGTCATTAGCGAACAATGGAACTGTATCGGCGGCAACATTCAGCGACAAAAACTACCAGACGATTGCTTCCTAATTCCATCGGAAAGTCCGATCAGGTTTTGGATCTATAGTGTGCAAATTATTTGGCACGATCGTTGAAAACGGAGCAATGAGCTTTTTGGCTAAAACGGGCTCGTTGTTCAGTGTGAACGCCGGAATGATTAACATCTGTTACTTTATACACTCGACGCTGGTATCTTTCTCACAGCAGGATTGTTTTATTTTTCGTTGTTTTCGTCCCATCGTACCACCAAGCTTCGGGTTATCATCTGTGACTGATCACCGAGTTATCAGCGTTTGAACGTTGCAGCCAACGCTTGGCACCTTCTATCGTACTCGCAGAATATAAAAATCCTGAATGCAAATGAGGATTGACTCAATGTTACAGCTATTTCAGTGCAACATTAGCATTACATAACGGAATGAAAAAAGAAAGCCCGTTATACGGTGACGAAAAATTCATATCCACAGGAGTTGTGAGCTTCGACAACTGGACTCTTCTGCAGCGATCTTTTTCTATGCACAAATTCATCTGAACACTTTCAGATGATCTTATTTTTGTTCGTTATCCAATTGTAGATTGTTGGAAATTGTTCTTTGTTCGCCTGCAGCGCTGGCTGCTACTGTGTCGAATCATTGACACTTTTTCTAAATAAAGTATACCTATCTATGTTTAGAGCGGAAATTTTATCATCGAATGAGTAATGAGTAACGAAACAGTAGTGCAATTAATGTCTTGTTTACAACTGCGGATATTACTCTTTTGTGATCGGCATAATCGTATATTTATAAACAGAGTGACGCGATGCATAGTCTGTTTTATAGATTTGGCCGAGATGAATGATCGCAGAGGCGATCAAACCAGGAACTGTTTGGAGAAATGTGATAATAAGTTATTGCTCTGTCGTCATTCGCATATGTATACATCGAATCAATGTCCCGCAGTTTAGTCAATAAATACCGTCCACATATGGAATTAAGCGATTTTGTAACACGTACTATTGGAGTAAACAGATACGCTGTAGGTAGTACATAGCTTCGCTTCGCCTTGAAAGTTCAACGTCAAGTTCAAAGCAGTAGTATAATGAGCTGGGCTATTCACAAGTGGCCTAAGCCTGAGTGGAAATATACGACTAACAATTTCCAGTCTCTCCCAAATCCATTAGTGCAGTATCATCAGCAGAGAGTTTGAAAATTAATTTTGTTGCCCGTTCAAATATAATTACAGCCCATTTAGATTATCTAATGAAGGCTGTTTCGATGTAAGACGCGAGTAATGTAATCGATGTTTTCATTCAAAAAGTTTATTTTCGTCGACAAAACTACTTTTATTTTTATGATAACACCTCAAGGACGATCGCTTTGAATTCCCCGATTCTAAACGAGGGAGTAACTAACTAAAGTCGTGCTACGTGGATTTCAAGTTGATCATGAAAATGGCCAATTCTCTTGTTTACGCATACCTATGCTTCTAGAAAATTTGAATAAATCCAAGCGCTCAGGAGATGGCGATGGTGATAAGAAAGATCCCGTTCCGAAGCTAGTGCGATATGTTTTGCAAGTTTACTCTTGTTAATTGTGACGCGCTAATGGTTTTCCATGACACCTGTACCTCCATCTTGCTGCCAGCTGCAGTCAAATTAAATATGGGTACCTTACAATTCATATGGATTACATAATCAGCTGTCAGCACATCGCTGGCGCGAGTCACGCCACTCTGGCTAAAACAGTTACCTGCGATACTATACAATATATATTGACAATCGCAGATAGGAGGCATGTTTCTTTTATTTTTTCCTTATTTGAATTTTCATTGTACTGCAGCTTGTGTGTGAAACTCGAACGGAATCCACAATGTTTTTTCTTTTTCTTTAAAAATGATAATCACAAAAGTTAGAGGGAACTATATATTATAGATATACCTTAGCATAATCCGAATTTGCAACGTCGATGTATTTGAGACAGCGTCTCAGGTTGTCGTTTGTAGATCATCAAGATCAGCTGTAGACTGCGTGTTCATCCCCACCATCTAGACATTGCCTAAGCGTCTGCGGTTTCATTTGTACATGTATATATTCGCGTATACATACGCCAATCTTCTGAACCAGTATATACGGTTATACAAATCACGCCTTTTCCGTCGCTCTCACTGCTCTTTGATTTACTGAAGCGGTGTCAAAATCCCTCGGTCAACATTCAACACGGGCAAAAACCACATTTCACCAGTTTGGTATGCGCAAACTGATTAGCGATCACGAACTATCATCTCCTCAACGACTCGCGAGCAGTACCTAAACCAAAAAGGGTCTTCATAGACAATTCACGAATGGTTTTGATTTATTCTGTTCAATGTTCGATTGCTATACCATCGTTGACGTAACGCATTGAAAGCAATTTTCTCGTGAATATATAATGTTCGAAATTTTTTTAAATGCTCAATTTGCTTGGCTTGTTCCGTAATTCTATGTCAAGCCGACTGTTGCAACAGCGAGACCTCGACGCACGCACATGAGCGTGTGTCCTTTGGGTATTGCTGAATGCTGGTTCACCAATTGAATCTAATTGCTAATCAGTCCGTGCAGGGTCCCACATGAAAATAACGCGAACCGTATCATGGGATGAAAAACAAACCCAACATACCCCCACTTTACTTATATCATGCCTTTGCTGGACAAAATGCAAAATGAAACCGCAAATACATGCGAGTAATCTGATAACGCTTGCGTTGATAGATTCGAATGTCACTAAATTGGATGATTCACTTCCCGATGCAAAATATCGTTACAAATACCTCACTCAGCTGATGAACACCGTCGAATAATTATAAATAATGACCGACTAGCCGTTTACGATCTAAAAATATCACATACCTATGTTGATCCGAATTTACATGATCGTTGGTTAGTGCTGACGGTCGGCTAGCGTGTGGAATAACTGATAATAAGTTGATATTGAAATTAAACGGAAAGAGCTATTATGAAGTATCCTCACAACTGGTTCGCAATTTTCGACGCAGAAAGACGTCGCCCGTGAACCACTCGACAAAAAAGTCATTCGTAATACGTATCGTTAATGCATATGGCGTGTTCTTCTCGTCGATAAGTATAACCTTGGCTGATTTTCTTCATTTGACTGAAGTCTGAGTTGTGCTATTCTTCTGCCAACTCGATATTCGAACATATTCTTCCAAAGAACTACAGTTACTTCAACTTTTTGTCAACGTTGAAATGAGAAATATTTAGGTTATCGTGTACCACATTTATAGCCCGATTCTTATCACGACAAAGAGAAGATAATATTAGACACAGAGGTTGAATGCATAGAAAAAAATGGCAACCATCTTTTAGCCGATCGCTAGAAATAATAGATTGGAAGTTGTTAGGCCATCTGTTGCTGATGATAGCTCGACCCTGAACCCCCTGTACGAAACGATTCGAGGGGCTCTGAATGACGGATTTCCTCTTGTTGGAGGGTGACAGATTCATGGATGGCCAGGCCTCAATCTATGCAGAGTTAAGCTAGTTCGCCTCCATAACAGGACCCACTACGTACTATGCTATGTTTAACCATCCGGTTCATTACACAATATAGTTCAATTTGTCAATTCGCTAGGTGCATATTATGTAAATTACTGCAGTAGCTTCCCTGCGGGTTGATACGTGATAATTACGAATGGGTAGCAATAATGCTGATCAGCCATGTTCTATGGTTATTTGAGCAATTGGAAATTAATGTGTCCCTGTAGACTGTTTTGTCCTGTTACTGCCTTTCCTGTCAAAAATAACAAGGTCAGAATGTAGCTTCAACACGTTACTGTCCAAACCTTGTAAATTGTAAATCACTTGTAACATGATAAACATCCGGTATAAATTCGTCATTATTGTAATCTATCAAAGTTACAAGAATGTTTCGGTCGACTTTCTGTGACACAAAGATGTTAAGATTGTTGGAAATTTCTGATTGTGTATTTCTTGACTTGAGGATCGTTCTAATGGTGCGGATCATACAGCAGAGTAACCATACGACAGACTGCGTATTACTTTGTTGGAAATGATGCAGATATCGCGGGATTATCAATGTGTGATTACGGCAATTCTTACTCCATCAACTAGACGATAAGCTCGAATCGTGATGTCATTATCATGAAGATAACGATCGCTGCGAAAATACGCTATCCTTGTTTCCGGCTACAATGCTATACAGGTCCTTCGAATGCGCACTGCACTCTGATTGTTTGAACTTCGTCAATGTCACTTTTCGTGATTCTTCCGAGCGTTTTTTTTTTTCTTAATCTCTCAAAAACTTGAACAAGTTGCACGTATATCGTATAGTTCGAATGGTGGCTGTTCAACACTCGCGTAAATAATTATTCATCGCACTACTACCAAGCAAAAAAAAATTATTGTTTCGGAGAACTGAAGGGTGGCACGGCAAAACGGTGTAAGTGCCATGATAATGATTTTTCAGGAGAGCAAAAAAACGTCCCAAAATTCTACGAACTAATTGTTTTTTAATCTGAAAAAGTACTTCTGTAGAGTTCTTCGAGCTCTTTGAAATGGCGCAAGAACCAATTCAATACAGCCATCTGTCTTCGAGAAAATGGTTCGCGAAAGTCGATTTTTTTCGTGCCAGTGTAAGTGCCACGTTTCGTGCCAACTTTTCTTTTCACTTTGGATACTGATTAAGAACGCAATTACGATGCTAAAATTATGAAAAAAATATGAATCGAAAGCTGGAACCTTAATGAACAAGATTCGGTTATAGATTTCCAAATTCGTATAAATTTTCAAATATTACGGGGCAAAATGGCGGACGAGGGAGGGATCGGAAACGGTGTAAGGGGCCGTTCATAAATTACGTAAGCACTTTCAGGGGGGGGGGTCCAGTAAATCTTTATGGATGCTTACGTCGGGGGGGGGGGAGGTACATGATATTACGTAAGTTTTTGAAATACATTGTATCAAATCGTGATATCGATATTTAAATCAACGAAAAATTAGGATGTCGCTATTCGCATGGTTCCGTGACTCTATTCGAGTCACACACAAATTTTCGTGTCCCCTTCAGAGTCCTAGAACACCTTCTGTATTGTACCGTGTGTGTGTGTGTGTTGTATATGCGTTTGGCTAAATTAAAATGTTCATTTTCTGGAAAATACTTGGGAGAAATCCGCTTCTTTCAAGGGACACGTATTTTTTTCGTGACTCTTATAGAGACACGAAAATTTTTGCGTGACTCCTGCGTGCCTCTAATAGAGTCACGGAACCGTGCGGATAGCTACTTCGGAAAAAATTAAAGAAAAAAGTATTTGCATTTCACCCGATTTTCTGATCTAAATTTCAAAAGCTTACGTAAGTTTGGGGGGGGGGGTTGTCAAATCTTACTGATGCTTACGGCGGGGGAGGAGGGGGGGTCAAAAATGGCTCCAAAAGTGCTTACGTAATTTATGAACAGCCCCTAAGTGCCAAAATGAACATAATTTTCGTACAAAATCGTAAAATTTCTATGGAAAAGATAGTAGAACGGTACGTACACTGGTCCGATTCATCGATATTAGATGTCTTTCATCAAACATCCCCGAAAAAACGTCAGCTCAGAGAAATAAACAACGGACACCGCGAAAAAAAAACTTCCCTTCTGAACCAATATCATACTAATCCAACGAAATAAACACATAATTCAAAAATTAAATACCACTATATGAATTACAATTTTTTTATTCGTAAGTGAATATTATCATACTTGAATTCCAATGTGGGCTTAATCTTTTTCATTTGAAGATCATCAACTGTAATTCACTCGGTAATTCATATTTTTTAGTTTGTTGATTCCCACGATTATAAATTATGAAATACTTTCGGTAAATCTGATTCTGATAATAACTAAGATTGAAGAAAATAATATTACGCGTTCAGAATATTGATTTTGGTTGAAAAAAAATCCGTCACATACACTGTGAGATGGTGCAGATGGCACTTACACCGTTTTGCCGTGCCAACTTTTTATATCGTCGCGAATAAATTTTTGTCAGCCATATCGTTTTGCACGGACGTGCGTACGGATTTTAGAAAATTTTATAAACAAAAAAACGTATTTTCGATTTTTTGGCACTTACACCGTTTTGCCATGCCACCCTTCAACTAGAACAATTTTCAGCACGCAGCTTTACCCATGTCTCATTATGGTGTCAGCTATGATGTTTGATGCCGTTTTTCGGGGTTCCTAGAAAGTAGTTGTCTAAATGACGACATTTGATATGAATTCTAGAGCCGTGTTGATCACAGTACAAGCAACGGATTACCGCTATTCTTGCTGTGTTGAAACTTACATATGTAGAATGCTATTTTGGACAAATGTCGAAATTAGTTTAGATATCTCCATCTAGATAGGTATGCATAGGTCAATATTTCGAAGATAACATTTCGTTTCAAGATTTTGTATCAATAGGAGCAGTCAAATTACAAACTAACAGAAATGACAAGGATTAATCATTTGATCAACAAGTATAGAATTTCTAGATGAAAGGAAGATAAGGGCTAATCAGACTTTGTACAATGTCACAACCAATATCGGAGGTATCAAAGGTAGAACTCATCGAATCATCTACGAAAAATACTTGACCCAGTATCTATACACAAATAGATAAGACAGATACTGTACGTTAGATATGACACTATTTTAATCTTTATCAACGTTTGTATAATATCTAATTTCGAAAGATGGACTCTTGGATGTTGATAACATGATAGCTGTAATTAAGTGTTATCCACCTCTACTGTGCTCAAATAAGTATATTCGATTATAGTTTAGCGATGAGCTTGGAGTTTTAACAATTGCTCAAAATGATTCTCTTTATAATTGTGACAATATCAAGATGAGAGCCAAACTAATCGAGATTAGCATATCCTCCTCACGTTGCTATTCTAATAATGGGATTTATCTGGACAATATAAATTACATATCGACCTAATAAATCAAGTCAATTTTTTATGCCGCATAATAATTAACTTAATTCTTAATCAACTAGCGTAATACTTATGCAGCGACTTGAGACTCAGAAAAGCTGCAGTGAAAAACTTGCTGATAACATAATCGTTGAAATATTACATTATTGAAAAAAATGTTCCAAGACGGGCTCGAAACCCAAGCTTGCTCCACGGTCACCCATCCAACTATTAGTCGCGGTCAATATTGCTTAACTTCGTTGTTCGACTGAATTCCGGTGTCTCACGCGCTCCAACCATGTCTTACGAACTTTGTTGGTACTTTATCGTCATTATGTTGTAACAATGGCGAATTATCTACTGATATATTTTCACTCGATGACACCTCCAATAAACGGCCATACTTATCAGAGCATTTGATGTATATCAGAGTTGTGAAAAATGCATTATTCTATAGTATACTAATGCAGTATCCAATTCATTACTCATTGCATTTTTAATAAGTAATGGAAATTTTGTCCATCACGCATTACCATGCTAATTAATAATGGAAATTTGCTGCATGCATTATCCATTACATTTTTAATGAGTAATAATGGGTTTTTCTTTATTATGCATTTTTTGGTACTTAATAATGGATGTTCGCTCCATTATTCATTACATTTTCAATGAGCAATGCAATTTTTTCCCATTAAGCATTACTTTGGTAATTAATAATGGATATTCTCTCCATTATGTATTACATTTTCAGTGAGTAATGGAATTTTTTCAATTACCCGTTATTTTGGTAATTATCAATGGGAATTCGCTGCATTATCCATTATATTTTCAATGAGTAATGTAATTTTTCCCCATTGCACATTATTTTGGTAATAAATAATAGGCATTGGCTGCACTATCAATTACATTTTCGATAATTGACGTAATTTTTCCCCATTACGCATCACTTTAGTAATTATAGCTGCAACAAAGCATTTTTTTTTCATTCGATACGACAAATCCATTATCCATAACTTTGGTAATGAGTAATACAATTCAAATCCATCATCCATTAGTTTGGTGATAAGTAATGCAATTCAAATCCATTATCCATTACTTTGTTAATGAGCAATGCAATTCAAATCCTTTATGCATTACCTAATTAATTATCAATAGTTTCACAATCCATTGACCATTATTTGAGTAATGAATAGTGCATTAATTTTGGATAAATAATTAGTACATGCACACCGTGAGTCGCATTTTTCCCTCATAGCGTAATAACACTGGTGATGGGAAAATGAGACTCATTACGCACGCACTCAGCTTATTGCAGGCGTGTGCTGGCAAATACTGTGCGTTTTAGCCATCACAGAGTGACTCTCACGCCATGAGGGCTACGTGAGCAGCACGATTGTTATCTGGAATCTTGAGAGTTGAAGTATTCATTCTCAAAGGTCAAGGACCAAGTTGAAAAATAAGTTTCCGCTACACATAAAATGAGTGAATCTACTTGCGTAAAATAGTGTACCGGACTTCAGAAGGTCAACATCGAGTATTAAACTCCTTTTTTTTCTCGGCCTCCTACTGTGGCCACCCCAATGGTAACATTATTGAGAATAATTGAAAATATTTCTGGGAAAAAAATTACATTAGCATTTTATTCAAGTACAACTATGTTGATAAATTTATCTCGGGTTGTCTATAGTGACTTAGTTCTGTCAAGGGCTCGAACATTTTCGAATATGTCACGTGACCTTCTCACGTATTTCATGATATTCGCGTAGAATGAATAAGCAGCCACTTGAGCCACGTGTGAAGTTGAATGTAAAAAATGTCAAAGATTTTTTTGAGGTAGTCTCATACCATATGGTCTCAACAGCTTATGAGAACGTGAAACAACCGTCGTCCTGGTTCGAAATCCTACGATTGTCCCAAAACATTTGTGATAAATGGATAATAAATATGAACAGTGTATAAGTGCGACGAGACTTGACAAAAAAAAAAAGAAATTATTGTAGCAGCTCTAGGTACATCATCCAGTGTACATACAACATACTTGTAAATGTATCATGTATACGCATATTCATTAACACAGCTTTTTAGCCATCCAGACACAATATCAATATAACGACATAATTGAAAAAATAATGTTCCGCCGCTCAAGGTCAGCTGCTACCCACTGACATAATTACTGCCTGTAAGTCATTCGCGGGACAATAACGATCATTAAGGGATACAAAAGAAAGTGGGTAAACATCGCTACCACGTGATAATTCTATAATTATATTCTACTACGTGAGAAAAAAAAGCCATACAACTCTGACTTATTTCAGTTAGAACCAATTAGTTTATATTAGTATTTCTCATTATCATATTTACCACTGGAAAAAAACTGCCAGAGTGTTAAAAAGTGTACCGAAAACCTGCGGTATTTTCACGGTATACGTGTGACATCATTGGTTCCGGCGGAGGTTCATTTATCTAATTCCTTGAGTTCAATGTCACACCGGTGTGCAGTAGAGGCACATGGAATTTGTTAATTCTTCTGAAATTTTCTACAATCGATCTTTGAAGTGCCCGCGAAATTTGATCGCTATGCAGTTTGTAAAATTTTGGAGTCTGGTGAACGCTTTCTTCAATTGTAAAAAACATCATCCAAAGATCGGGACCACAATAGCGAAAATATAATGTGCAAATAATCATAGATGATTAACCAAATTAGGGAAATCTGCTTAGATTTCACAGAGTCGTAACCAGTTGAAATCGAGGGGCTATTCACTTCGATTTTGGGTGTACAGGTGACTTCCGACATCCAAAGACTTCCAAAGACTTCCGAAGACTTCCAAAGACTACCAGTTGCGTATTACGAGGAATTCTTCGAATTTTAACCGACTTCCAAAGACTTCAAAGACTTCAAAGACCAAAGACTTTAAAGACTTCAAAGACTTCCAAAGAAGACTACCAGTTGCGTATTACGAGGAATTCTTCGAATTTTAACCGAAGACTTCCAAAGACTTCAAAGACTTCCGAAGACTTCCAAACAATTCGAAGAATTCGAAGAATTCAAAATTCGAAGAATTCCGAAGACTTCCGAAGAATTCCGAAGACTTCCGACGAATTCCGAAGAATTCCGAAGAATTCCGAAGAATTCCAAAGAATTCCGAAGAATTCCAAAGAACTTCCGAGACCACTGTACATAAGACTTCCCGAGTGAATAGCCCCTCGGTTGAAATTCTATTTCGACTCCATGAGGAAGATTACCGCATAGCCTACTTGAACAATGAGAAGTTGGTATTGTATTTATCGTACAGTTTCCGACAATAATTATAGATACAGGTGCCATATCGGCATAACCGTAACGTTACCTTGAATCACATGGACATAGTAATGCCGATCACTTCGTAGTACACAATGTAGATATACTATACCATTAAGATAACGTCGACTCATTTATTTTACTGAAGCGATAACACTGTGATGCGAAAATTACAACGCATATGGGGCATTCCATGTCCACTCGAGCTGCCTGAGTAACTTTCCCTCACCATTTTTTATTCGAATATGCTCCAAAAATTACCGAAAACTCCAGATTTAACCACAGGTTTTTTGGTAATTTTGGGAGAACTTTCATAACGCTGCTAAAAATTGATTCTTTGTATAGTTTTTTCTCGGTCCCACCAAGGTTTGCACGCTCAAATAGAGAAAGAATCGCTCCTTGGTGGGTACCAATGATTACTTCATTTGGTTTGCCTAGTAACCATGTATGGTGCAGGCACTCATAGAGTTTTCAACAACGGAACCCCCATCTTGTTCAGGACTACCGCATCCTATACACACAGCATCGGATATCGAAGCCATATTGCTGCTCATCCAACTCATCACAATTTTGTTGCCGCCACATCTGTGAAATCACACCACTTACGAAAATCGTATTACTAATTCAGAGTATGACAATCTGCGAGTAATGGAGGTAGGCTTTAATTGTTCGATGCTTTGAACATCTGTTTCTAAATACTTTACGATTATTTTATCTACACACGTTTTTTTTCAGATAGGACTGCACCGTAAACTGTTCTGCGCCAGAAAAGCAATTCGTTTCAAATTGCTTCAAATTCCATATTCCAAGTCCAATTTAAAGTCAAGTCGATTTTCAGCCTGAATCAAGTCCATAAGAGGGCGAAATGTGTACCTGGGATTGTGATTTTTTTTATCAGTGACCAAAAAACCCTAAGTCAAATTTAAGTAAAATTCATATCTCAGAAAAAGTTGATCTAAAAAATTCGCAAAAATTCGGCGAAGCGTTTCAGAACTTGATGATTTTTCACATGATCGTTTTCAGTTTCAACAGCGTTTCTAAATGTTTTCAGATTTTTTCGACAAACCGACAATCATTTGTGAGTAATTCAAACATCGAGAAGATCGGTGTTTATACAATTATGAAAAACAAAAATTATCCATCCAAAGACGGCGATTCTAGACCCTATTCGGAAGTGAAACCAAATTTTGTCATATTTACATTGCCTAACTGAAAAAAAAGTTTCGAAAAGGTTTTAAATGCTATTCTATAAAAATTGAAAGTACGATTGGGTTCAGGGTCGAATATTAGTTCATGAAGAATTTTCGTACACTTATTTTCTCATACCTTCTTCACGAAATGAGTGTACAAAATATTGTACCGACTCTCAAATAAGGCCTAGAGTGTCCGTCTTCAGAAAAAGAATTTTAGATAACTTTTTCTGTATTTTAAAAAATGCCGATCTGTCCGAAGTCTCAATTATCCGTAGATAATTGCCTGGTTTTCAAGAAAAAAATCTGAAATAATTAAGAGGTGCTTTTGAAAATATGGACAATGGTTTCAAAAACGGTGAAAAAAGGCGTATGATCAGACTTGTTTATCAGCTTCTTGCGAGGGGTGAACCACTCCGAAAAATGGCGTACACCAGACTTCAAGACTTCAAAGACTTCACGGGACTTCAGGGACTTCACGGGACTTCAGGGACTTCATGGGACTTCAGGGACTTCAAGGGACTTCATGGGACTTCAAGGGACTTCATGGGACTTCACGGGACTTCATGGGACTTCATGGGACTTCAGGGACTTCAAGGACTTCATGGGACTTCACGGGACTTCAAGGGACTTCACGGGACTTCACGGGACTTCAGGGACTTCACGGGACTTCAGGGACTTCATGGGACTTCAAGGGACTTCAAGGGACTTCATGGGACTTCACGGGACTTCAAGGACTTCACGGGACTTCACGGGACTTCTGGGACTTCACACACTGTTGTACACCGGACTTCAAGAGTGGTTAACCCCTCGGCTTCTTGACACAAATGATTTGCGCTGATTCCTTCCCACATGTAATTTAGGGATTTACAGTAATCCTGATCTGACACGCGAAATTTGTACCCAAGAGTGATATTATTCTCTTTCGTTTGAAAAGAGTTGCATAGGCTCAATCGATCATGGTCAATATACCTAATTGAACTTTGAAATCTCGAGTTTCAAGTCGCTCACGACTTTCGAGTTGCCATCCCAAGACCCATTGAGATCAGATGTAACTCAAAATCCGCGTTGATCGACGTCGCACATATTACAAAAATAAACGTACAGTTATTAGAGATAACACGTAGAGGTGATGATAAGTAACGCAACCCGATTATCATTTTGACAGAGCAAATTCATTTCATTTCACTTACATTATAGTCATAACTTACACAAACATAAACATAGGTAACATAACTCATTTCCAGGCACGGACTGAAGGAAACCTGCGATACAAGACTGAACACGCTATATAAATAAATGCAAACGACATACGTGTTCAAATTGCGCAAAATTAGCAAGAAAATTCATTTCTATATTGTTATTGGCTTTTGATTCTTTTTAAGAACAGACTACAGCCTCAGACTTCGTTGAGCAAGGCTCATTGTTCAAAGAAACGTTAAACATGTCGTGGCTGTTATTGCTGTGTTACTTCGCTAAATTGAGACAATGACTAATTACCGACAAATAACGAGAAAAAATTCCCTATAGAAGGGTGAATTTGGAATAGAATATTTATGTATTTACTTTCAACTAGTTCGAATCGGATCTCAAATATCGGAATGTGACGTAATCAATAATTCGAAATGAATAAAAAGAATTTATTACTAGTTATTATTAAAGTTCACTTTTTTTTTCGGAGAATCAAGTTTTGTACAGTACATGTGGAAGAAACGTTCATGTTACAAGCTGATAACTACAGCAAAATAAACTAACGGATAGAAATACCTAATCGAAGAATTACAGAAGGAAAAAGAAAATAATGACAGTAATGAAAGATTATCCTTAACATTAATTGAATGAGTGATTAAATTTTAAAAATAGCCTAATTCAAAAATATTCACGTGATTCAGTGCTTTAGATTACTATACATAATTGATTAATAAACGTTAAAAATATTTAGTTCAATGAATCTACTGGTGATACAATAATTCGTTAATTTAATAGCAGCCGGAGCTAGTCTAGATTAGGCTGTGCGATGAATTATGTGCACACCACTGTCCGTGTGGACCGGAGTCGACAGCTTTCCAACTCTAAGGGCGAACGCAGCTTGCTCGAACGGTTTCTGCATCGCACCTCGACCAAACGGTCCGAGGTCGCCGCCACGCTTTGCAGAACTGCAGTCACTGTATTTAGAAGCGAGTTCGGCGAATGTTGCTTTCCCAGACACGATCTGCTCTCTATATGCTGCAGGATTAAGAGAAATAAATTAATCATATTCTTTACTACATGTAATAGAGACTTAGAAGTTCACTTGTTGGGCATCAAACGTCAAAGAGAACCAGTTAAGGGTCTTGAAATCCCTATTCCAAGAACCACGTACATAATTTAGACAAAAAGTATATATTTTCAAATCCAAGGTGTCTATGTTCGGCATCATCGCGTGTTGGCGGGTTGTTTTTTACTTCTTAAAAGTGCAAAAAGCACCAAACAGAATAATTCCGGATTGTCTACTCAATTCAGGATCTAAGATTCGCTGAGAATTCCAGGTGGTTTTTTTCATCTTTCCATTTGTATGAAGACGTGATTTTTCTCTTGTCATAGGGTTTTTTTCGGTCGATTACTCAAGTCACACGAGTTCAATCGAAATATACCTTACTGGTTTTGAATTTGCAAAAGAAAAAAATTCAAAAAATTGATCAATCTTAGAAAAATTTCCTGAGAATTCCATGAGAAAAAAAATCCCTGAGATTTCCAGGACTTCCAGGTTTTTCAAGGAGGTAGACAACAGTTTAAAAAACATTCAAGATAGTTCTGTGCCAAAGTTTCTTATCGCATAGGCGCTAAAATGATTTCTGTACAATATTACTGCCCTAAGAAATGAAATTGAGATCTAGTTTCTCATCTTTTTCATTTTTCATTAAGATACATCATCGTCTTCCATATGAACATGATTTCTCTCAGTCTAAACCGACGTTCAATCATAAATGTTCAAAAAGACTGAGAACACAGCGCAATTTCTTTCCTTGCACAATTCAAGGATCTTTTGGCTGTTGTACATTTCTTCGGGCTGCGGTATTAAAATTTGATAAAAATGTCTCTTTAAAAAATTCTGGATCCATCTATCAAAGAAATCATGCGCCGTGATCAGAAGGTGCCTCAGCTATCGTTCATGCTCATTATTTTCAACAGCGACGACGAATCTGTGTCTCCGTAACAATCATAAAGCTACAAGAATCAAATCACAGTCGTCGATACATTTTTTGTCTGAAACTTGCAATATCTGGAATTATCGTGTCAAAATTATGGTACAGAATAAAAAACCGAAAGATAATAATTTTAAGGTAATTACAACGGGTCTGTATACTGAAATATCGTCAATCACTCACACTTGACGAGTTCGAGAGCCTCTTCCGGGGTTCTGGTGATGGTCTCCTCTCGCCATGACGACGGTCTTCGGGAACCAGCATGCTTAACGAGCAGATGCGAGCATTGGACCTCCTTCGGTCCCTCGGCAGGTTTGTCAGGCATATCCCACTGGCTCTCTTTAGTATAAATATTCAGGTAGTAATGTTGGCCTATAAATAATTCTCGTTACAACGGATGATCGATTTAAAAAAATGCGAGATGATCGGGTAAATAAAACAAAGAAGTAAAGAAAGACGGAAAAATACAGCTTTTCAAATCGGGACTAGATTTACGGCGTTTTTTTTTTTTTTGGTATTTCGGAGTAATTTTACACCAATATTCCGATGTTCGAGGTGAGAAACGGCGATAGAATGAATGAAATTTGTTGACAGGACATGTTTGGTAATTTGGTGTTTCTACAGATTGAGATATAATGCCGAGGTTGAGGATGCCACTGGTATAGATTAACGGATTTGTTACATTGCGCAAAACTGCAGTAAAAACGTCAGAAACGCCGGTAGCGATTTTGTGTAACTCCGCCCCGTCGACCGCGTTGGAATTTGAAAAAATAATTGACAAACTACAGACGATGATCCACCGAATTTTTGTCTTTAATCTTGCGTAAAATTGATGTTATGGAAAATTCATTTCGATTCGGTTAAATCAACACACCAGTTGTTCTGCTGAGGCGTTTTTCCCAACCCGCTGGAAGCTCTTCGTCCGCCATTGTTATTGAGGGATATTATTCTGTCCATGTTCCAACGTTCCGCGGTTCGGTATTGCGAACAAATTAAATTGTAAGGTTCTAAAATCAATGCTGCCAACATGGGAATAATTCAACAATTTCGGATCCAACTGTTCTCTCTCCATCACACGATTAAGGTGAAATGAAAGTCACGTGACCTCGATATGATTTACACTTGGAATTTTCAAAAGCTATTTTCTCAGCCAAAACACATTCGAATGATGTGAAATTGACATCAGTGACGTAGAAAAACTTAATGAAGGGCCTGCCAATCGTGGATTTTCGAATATCGGAAGACATAATCAGAATTTTGTGTAACAATATTGTTCTGTAACCCAAGGAGGTGCTGCCCCTCGTGGAGATAGGCAGCACTTCCTTGGATTACAGAACAATATTGTCAAAAAAACTGTTATTACGTCTCGATTTTCGAAAATCCACGAGCGTCATGTCCTTCATTAATTTTTTCTACGTCACTGATATCAATTTTATATCAATCGAATGTGTTTTGGCTGAGAAAATAGCGTTTGAAAATTCCAAGTGTAAATCATATCGAGGTCACGTGACTTTCATTTCACCTTAACAAATAATGATACAATAATTATCATATTCATATAAGGAAAATAAAGACGACGTGTGATTATAATCTTTTGTATTGTTCAATTTGACAATCGAATATTTATTGCATAGATGAATAACTAGAATAAGTAATTTGTAAAATAAAATGATAAATAATGATGGCCCCGGTTGAACGAGCTTGTGGCCGCCATTTTTGTAGTCTATATCAACATTGACGCGCGGGAGATTCAAATAGTGTTTAACTCAGAACGATTTTAAGAGAATTTTAGTCCATAACTAGATAATTAAGCAATTAACTACATAAAAAAACTGTTCTCTCGCAATTTTTAGGGCTAGCCGCCTTACATATCGCACATTTTTCCATCTTTTGGTGAACAAGTGACGTCATAGTCTTTTCGGACTACAAAGATGGCGGCGTTTCATAGCTTCATAGCGGAACGCGATACTCTATCTATATATATGAATATATCAGTTTTAATTCTACTTCAAACGACATTCTAACATTTCAACAAAGAATAATTAATTTATTTATTTTTATTTTTCCAAATCGCCAACGTTGGCAGAACTGAGAGTCTGAGTTGTTGAACGGCGAAACGGAATCGAACCATGATCGAGTCGCGGCAAGGGTTTCGATGGTGAACGTCTGCGATGTGTATAGAGTCGATAATCGACGTCTACGAGTAACGGAGTGGAAGAGGCGCAATCCATTAACCAGTTGCGAACCTAAACTGGACGCAGTGACAAGTGGACAAAATTATCGAGGTGACAGCCGGATCCGCGCTGGTCGCGCTCTACTGTCAATTTATCTAGATAAATATCAAAATCTGTGAAAAATATCGTGGAACCAAGATCGTCCAGTGACAACCGACGCGGTTTAATGAGTGAAAATCGAGCTAGAATAATAAAAAACGGTAAGAAATCGTTGGATATTTTATTACAAAGAACCAGCTGGCCCGGTGGGCGTCTGCCTGACACTTGTTTGTTGACTGCTCTCCAGGTGGCACGTTACCATTTTTGGTTTACGTGATACAATCGAAAACCCAGTCCATTATCATCGCTGCTTTTTCACTCCGACTCCACCACTTATCGGTAATAACCAGGCTATCAACCCAACAGCGAGACAATCGGTCGTTTGCACCGTTATAACGTGCTCGTTCCGCGCTGTGTGATAGTCCTCGAACCGTACGTTCGCTCCTTCGGTTCGCCAATCGCCCCTCGGTCTCCCGTGCATCGTGCGTCGGGCCGAGGGGTAATCGACAGTCCGACACACATGATGGCTAGAATGTGGATTAAACTAGAGTACCTACTCGTTGGCTTCAGGGCCGTACATTTACGCTCAGGTTCTCCAGTCGTGTTTCGTTTCGCAATTGAAGCATCAAGGGACTCGGCAGAGTCTCGCGCAAGGTACATTAAAAAATGGGTTTTCTGTTGCCTGTAAAATACCTACGATTGAAATAAATTCTTACTCGATTATTGTACACAAACTTCCCTAGACCGTTATTTTCGGGGGGGACCATTCCTAAATATGTCACGTCAGCCCCGCGAGTATTGTCATTCGAACATGAATATGACTGTCTGTGAAGGAATTGACGATTAGTTCCCAAAATGCCGTTCAATTTTGGGCGCCTAGACTTCATTGGATTCGATTATAATTATTCTTATTCGATCATAGGCTATAAATACCTACGTCTGCGACTTTCTTTCTCTTCGCTGTTGCAGGGTTTCCATTATCTATACCAAACCTCTAGGTGTCCCTCGAATTACGTTTGTCTGTGATGCTCTCTGAACTCATCGACTCCTTTGTAAACAGAATAACCCGAGATTCGATGTAGTCCGAAATATGGAATGAAGCTCATATCTGTGTACTCTAAAAAATGTAATTATCTGTATCGCATGCTGCACTACAATGTACGAAATCCAGCACGTGACCGTAACTAACACCAACGATTTATGACCGCGACGGCGTTAGGGCGGCGGGGTCATTATAGTCGTAGCACCAGACGCGATGAGAAAAGCGTTTTGGAATCGAAGCCCCTCGCCTATTAGATTTTCCAATTCACCCTCACGAGTCGCTCTTTTTACAATACAATCGATATATTAATTATTGCTATGATTCGGGTCTTCATATTTACGTCAATGTTGGCTCGACCTGTTTCCGGGTAATTTTCTGATGATTTTTTAAATATCCTGCATCGATGGCACATTGGGAATCAGTCTTCGACGATTTCCGGTCTCGTAACTTACTTCAACTGACTCTGAAGACTACATTTACAATTGGTCATGATCTAGCTTTCGACTTGACCTTCGGCATTTTTCTTCGTTCTCGCCAGTTCGGAGCGATAGAAAAGAAATGTCGTTGTTTGTTCAAAAACAAAAACAGAAGAAAATTGATAACCGTATCAGTTGCAACATTCTCAATCCAAGCTAAGAATAACTATTGTCATTTCCTATCTCTCTCGCTGGATTATTTCTCGACCAGTTTCTTCTCGCCTATGATTCACCGACTCGTTCCTTGGGCCAGTTGAGTAGTCACTCGCATACCTTGGGCTGTATTCTTCCTTTTTCTTTAGATTTTTTTACTCAATGCCAGGGATTCCGTCATCGCCCGGTAGGCAGACTATTCAATCGGTCATATCAAACTTGTTGAGAAGCGTGTTTGACTAATGCTGCAGATTACAGAAACAAACATTTTCACCATTCGGAAAGTACTTCATACACTTGACGTAGCCGGGCGATCTCTCGAGTAGGCTAAATAATTCATTTCGCTATTTTTACATTGTGCCGTTCGATTTTCTATTTATAGATTTACGCCGCGGTACTTGCTGTCGCATTCTATGGTAGCCTAATTATCTTTACCCTGCGCGAAAGAAATTACGCGCTACGGTCGTCGGTCGAGTATTGTATCGTTATAATCACCTCATTATCATCAAAGTTACACCTTTCGGCTCGTTTTGTGTATCGTGGATCTGAAAAAAACTGTGGACGAAGGAACGATAAGGAGTAAAATTTGATGCAACAACAAAAATGTGTCAAGTTATTATTGGTTATTCGTACGATTAATTCGACACTCGTAAAAGTGACGCGAGTGGCAGTTTTTAGTGTGCCCTCAATATTCGCAAAGTTCATATATACACATGCAGCCCACTTTTGAGCAATCTTACGTCGTCAGCTGCACCGTGCTCAGTGAGTTTGTTAACCCGCTAGGCCTTTCAACCATATATCATAATATCCGCGTGAACAAGATAGCATTGAATTATTCGATTCTAACTTAGTTCAAAGTCGTACTCATTGTCAGATTTCGGTCACTGTACCCACTCATGTCTCCGTCACATGTCTGCAGGCTGCAGAATTCTAATTGCCATTCATTTATTGCGGTTGACGTAGCGACGATGACCTCATTGTCAGCTGCCGAAAGAGAGGATAGAAATCGAAGTGTATTTTTCGTTTTATTGTGACTTTTGCGCCATTTCCACTCCGAAAAATCTGAAAAAATTCTGTCACATGCGGGTCAATGTCCGTCAGATGTTGAATTTTTTTCAGATTTTTCGGAGTGGAAATGGCGCAAAAATCGCAAAAAAAAAAAAACACGAAAAATCACATTTTCTCAGGTTCCAAGCGTAATAGAGAAGATAGGAGGTGGAAATTTGGGGGAATCTAGTTATTTACGAAGCACTTCAATTTGGCGTATAGTGAGTCCAAATCGGCTTAGGGGCACATTTCGTACGGAACCTCGGCTAGGCCCTTTGATCGAGCCAGTATTTA
Source organism: Euura lappo (assembly GCA_018257835.1). Taxonomy (NCBI): domain Eukaryota; kingdom Metazoa; phylum Arthropoda; class Insecta; order Hymenoptera; family Tenthredinidae; genus Euura; species Euura lappo. Next base: position 42,150 of record JAEUYN010002347.1, on the reverse strand, counting down.
TATTATAGGTCTTTCAATTTTTTTTTTACTGTGCGAAAATAACTTTGATCTTGAAAGAAACGACTATAGTCTCTAAATTTCTTGGAGTGAAATATTCACTCTTAGAGAGAGTGAAAATCGTGCCAGTGGGACCAGAATGACTTTTCACTCTACGAAAAAGTGAATATTCACTCCATCCGTTGGATTGAATATTCACTCTTTAAGAGTGAAAAGTTTTACTCTTTAGGAGTGAGACGGTTCACTCTATAAGGCGGTGGAGTGATGACTTTTCACTCCTACCCAGTGAAAGTTTCAGTTGTTAGTGAAGTGACTATTCACTCCGAATATTGGAGTGAAAGGTTCACTCTAACTTTGCGGTGAAATTTTCATAATGCAGGGGTCCCAGTGAGATTTTGTTGATCTCTTATCAATTCGGTCAATATGGTCAATATTATATCAATCATGACGGATTGTCATTTGACTGTGAGGAGAATCCCAAAAAGAATTATGTGAAAAAGTTGCAGAAGTAAAGTAGGAGAAGCAGGTGTTCACCAATATTAATCGAAATATAAGTTGAATGGGCAAAGCTGCAATTATTTTAAATTGTTTCCAACTTCCTCTTCTGTTCAGAGTTTGGTTAACACCTGAATCTCTGGGAGGTATTGGTTTTGGTCCAGCCGTAGTCCAGAAACGAGTGACATGACCACCGCGCGGCGCTGGAATATATGCTTCTTACCGCGATTACCTGGCTGTCAGAAGCAACGCCGCCGCGTGGCGATCACAGGTACTGAACACTTGGTGTGCCGGAGGTTGGATCGATAATCGATCCCAGGTGACGCTCGAAGATTCACTGTCTCTTGGAGTGAAACTTTGAGTCATATAACAGTCACTCGAAATTAGAGTGGAAAGATTCACTCCATGCCCTAGAGTGAGAGATACCACTCGCAAAATTAGAGTGAAAATGTTCACTCTTTCAACTAGAGTGAAGTATGTCACTCCATAAGAGTGGAAATTCACTCCAAAAAGAGTGCCGCGCTTTTCACTCCACGCTAAGAGTGAAAATTTCACTCCAGAAATTTAGAGAGCATATATATAGCATTACTTTTGCTGACTAAGACGATTGATTGTGGATATCCATTTTTATACTACAATAATAATCATTCCTCCGTTTGAATCACCACATACAGTATAGTAAAGTAGCCGTAATATAAAGTTGAAAAAAAATTGCTTCCCGTTTGAAGTAAGTTTATGACACACTTCTTAAAACGTTAGTCATCCATCCTCGTCGCGAGCGTCTCAAAGTGGCGGTTAATCGTTCTGTGTGAAGATAAAATATTTATATAATCATTACGTTTTAGACGCTTCAAAATCGTCATTCGGTTTTCATCCGTGAATCGGTCGGCGCATCTATTCATAATTTGTGTGTCAGTGAAGGTTTTGGGCTACTTAACGTTCCCGCTGCAGTCATCGTACCTGGGTAGAATGAAAAATAAGAGCCTTTCTCTGCGGCGAGATACAGCGACGTATCTCCGATCTCTCTCATCGTGGATGCCTGGAGATTAGTATCATGTCCATCGCGCATAGATGAGAGACCAGTAAATCGTCGAGCTCGTTCATTGCCTGATTTTATCCGTCTAACAGCGTCTATGGAAAGAAGCTACTTAAATAGCAGACTATAACGATAAGGTGCGGCTCAGGGAGTAAAATCGACGATAAAAACTTCAGTGGGGTGAAGAAAATGGTAGAAAACGTCAAGAAACCGGGTTCTGAAGGCTCGAATAAGAGTGGATGACCAATTTTTCCGGATACATATTTTCATTACCCAACTGGGGAGTCCTCCATGGTGGAAAAGTCAGGGAATTCGAAAAATGGTCAGGGAAGTCAGGGAAATGTCAGGGAATCCGAAGAACAGTCAGGGAAAAGCAAATGAATTTCATGGTCATACGAAACAAGACAGAATAAAAGATCCCCAGCGACATTTGTGCAATCAAAAGTATTCTCAAAAATCATTTTCTTTCACCATGGATTTAAAGCATTATTATTACATACTCGAATATCCACTAATTCGTCCAAATTTCAGTCAGGGAAAGTCAGGGAAATGTCAGGGAATTTTTTTTCCGCAAAAAAGTGACCACCATGTCCTCTCTTATACCGAGCAATGAACGGCACGACGAGCTAAGCGAAATAAGATATGAATTTTTGTCCGCGGCCGCTAGGAGATAAGGGGAAAATTTAATCGCGTTGTATTCACGATATCTACGCGTCTTTTATACTTTATCGCACGATTTTATAGCAGATAAAATACATGCCACGGTGCGGGAGCCCGAGATCGTTGATAATGTGTTATTTAAATCGCCACCAAGCACTCGCATTTTTTTTTTTTTTTTTTTTAACCAACCGGATTTCCGACTTTGGTGTAAGCTCCAAAAAGATAGCCAAATATGAGAAAATATTCGATTTCTAATTATTCATTGCTTCCGGCGTTTCCGGTAGTCGAAATCTTTAAGCTCGATTTTTCGATGGGAGCGACGGTCTAATCGCGATGACCCGAATTTGTTGAAATCGACAAAGTGGTATCGCGGAATCACGCCGTGATTGACCGATGACCGTTTCAATTCTCCTAGCTAACCAACAATTGCGGACAATTTGACGATTTAACAATTGACCCAGTAATTCTATAGCTGACTGCACTCACACGTCTGATGCGATTGAACAGTAATTTCATTTCGCTATTTCTCCTCTACCACATAACCACTCGTTGTTAGCTATACAATATTTATCGATTTTGCGCTGTTCAATTGTCTTTAGAGTGCATTCTAACGGTATCCCAGTACTTCGATTTTTACAGTTTACTAAGGTAGAATAATTGATGTTTCAATCACCTAACTTATAACGAGCTTCAGCTCGGATGCTAATTAGCAATTATTAATGACTCAAACTCCGGAAGCTGTCGGGACGGATGATCAGCATTCGATCGATACATTTTCCCAGGTGGTATTATAACCATAACATACCGAATTTAGTGGTGAACCGAATATAGTGACTTTACAATCAACCTTCGTCACAAAACATTTCTGATGAAATTTCAGGCCACTGTAAAAATGTCGGAATCTAACAGTTTCCGGTTCATGAAAACACTGAATGAAAGCTAGCTGCACGGTGTCTGGCTACATTCTATATCAGGGTTATCGCAATCGCCGTTTGCGATGTATATTTTACACGCGAAAGAGCTCGTCGCAATATACATATGGGGCATTCCACGTCAAACCGACCCCTCATGAGCGTGACTCTCTGGGATTTCGATGCCCGCAATGGATTTTTTTGTTCGTTTTGGTCAAAAATGATGCCTCTAATTTTTTTTTCTGACATTTTTGATCATCATCATCAAGATGGACATTTTTAAAATCGCTGATTTTTTTTTTTTTAAACAAGGGACTCGAAAACACATCGTTTGGTCATAGTCCGATCATGGGATGAAAATGGTAACACTTTTTTTTTCAATTTTTGATTTTGCACTAAAATATCAAAATAATTCTAATCATGGTTTTTTGTAGTAAAAAATAAAACAAAGAAATTTTGTCTTGGTGAAATTTGATTTTCTTGTTGGTTGAAGAGTGAAATGCCAAAAACGCGGTTTTTTTTCGAATCAAGCATCGTTTTTGGCGTTTTACTCTTGAACCAACAAGAAAATGAAATTTCACCAAGATAAAGTTTCTTTTTGTTTTATTTTTTACTACAAAAAACCATGATTAGAATTTTTTTGATATTTTAGTGCAAAATCAAAAATTGAAAAAAAAAATGTTACCATTTTCATCCCACGATCGGACTATGACCAAACGATATGTTTTCGAGTCTCTGATTCTACAAAAAAAAATCAGCGATTTTAAAAATGTCCATCTTGATGATGGTATTTGAGGTCACCATACGACTTTAAAAAATGTCGGAAAATTTTAAAAAAATTAGAGGCATCATTTTTGACCAAAACGAACCAAAAAATCCATTGGGCATCGAAATCCCAGGGGGTCACGCTCATGAGGGGTCGGTTTGACGTGGAATGCCCCATATACGTAAGGTCACTACAAATTGTAATTAGGTAAAATGTTTAGGTAATTAAACTCGTTTCACTCCGTCGTGAAATTTGTACTTTCAACATTAGGCGTTGTAGTATGTAAATTATTTCATTTTTCTATCAGAGGTACATTTGTAATCACGTGGTAAAAAACTTGACTCAAATCATCGACAGTGAGACTGATTCTATTTCGTTTCTAGTTCAATACATCTTCCTTTCTCTTTGATTGGGTAGAATGCAGTTGCGCTTGTGGAACACCTGCAACTGCTGCAAGTTTGAAGTTCGTTAATAATTCGCGTGTGGTTAGCGAGTAAAAGATTAACAGTTTCCAACGTGTCCGCGGATGTTATTCTTAACAAACTTGCTACTACCTACGGAAGCTCTAATTTATAACTGTACTACTTTTCTCGGACTGCAATTATCAGGACTTCCGCTCTCTGGCCAATTAGCCGAGTCTCAAACACGACGGGTAAAATTGGCACAATGAAATCTACAGGAAAAATGAAAAAGACGAGGAATATGGTATCGAACAATAGTCTGAAAATACAGCCTTCGCCTCGGAGGTTAATTGCCAATAAACTCCAGGTTTTTAGAATCGATGAACAATAGATAGAACGATACAATTTTCAGTCCACTTGCCAGGATATTTTTCCAGCTGAAACCACGGTTCGAAAAACTGGTACTGTGTACGGCTACGGTATCAGATACTTACACATGACGTTCAGCTCGTTCGGGCTTTGTAAAGTTAAAAAATAAAATTAAACTACAGGTATTATCGGTTCTGGCGAGATGCCATTTCCCCAATAACTATGCTCCTACTTGCGTAAGATTTTTCATAGCACACTCAAATATCGCCGTATCGATATTCGATTTACTCGTCTGTAAAATAAAATTGGTAAAGTTCATGTGGACGAGATGCTGAGGGCCTTTTCTGGCCCAATACCCAGGGAAGGATGAGAAAATTAGTTAGAGGAAAATGGTTCAAAAATTGGGAAAAAATCCAGGTTTGTCATGCGATCTATTTTCAAAAATTACAGCAAACATAATAATTCATTCTTATCGGGCAATTTTTCAATTTAACAATTGCCAACAAAATACTCTGCACAGACGCATTCTAGACTCTGGATATTGAGACACTCATGAAAATATCATTATTTTGATCTGAAAATTGTTTTCTTTCTGCCTTTTATAGAAATTACGAAATCTATAAGGGTGATCAAATTTTCTAAATTTCAAATTGTCCAGATAATCAAATTGACGGAAAACTTTTCCGTAGAATAATTTTCTTTCCGGTAATCAGGAACAGAAACGCATAATCACAGAAAAAAAAATTAGGTAATCTAGAAGAAAAGTTAACTTCTTGAATTTCGATAGGATCAAAAAGTTCTCCGTTCATTCAATAAACAGAAAAAATCTTCCGAATATTTTGAGACCAGGGGATCTAGAATTTGACTATTCGTAAAGTAAAATTCGTAAAAAAATTTGACTTACCTTTTTTGCACCACAGATGCGAGGAATATCTGTTCGAAAAATTGTTTGCAACCAATTTACAATTTCAAAAGCTTGAAATATTGTTTTTTTACTACTGTCATCATCCTACTGTAAATTACGAGTTCGCACCCATTCAACGGAACAAACGTAATTCTGACTCTGTACGTCACCCTTCATGTGTGCACAATTGTGATGCCACATGTTTCAATTGGAAAGAAAAGATCGGAGGACGTTTCGGGTACAACGTTCATTGAAGTAGTGACGTCAGTATCGCTTACTACGCGCTACATGTTTAGTTCATGCCCAATTTCGCCGGCGCTGGCCTGTAGATGGCGCAGCGATAATTAAGGCAGCTGGCGTATTCAGGTGTTCGTTTCCCGTTGTTAGTTGTTACAGCAGACGAAACATAGAGCATGTGCAATTAGCTACGCTCGTTGTTCCCGTGTGTAACGGAATACCTTCGACTGGATGTGCCATGAACGCGATCTCTACATACCTGAGCGCATCTTCTCCAAAGAACCCTTATTCATGTATCAAATATCGATTAGTTAATCCCCAATATAATATTTCTGTACCCCAATGCGGAGGATTATGACCGTCAATTTGAGAATCCCTATTGTTTGATTGGGTACTTAATTTCACTCGCGCAGGTATTAGGCTTATAAATTTATGGCCTAACAGGAACCTTGACTCGAATCCTATCTATAGAATTTTAATTGTCTCAATTGAGGGATTATCTTATACCCAAATAGAAATGAAATATACAGAACAATCGAAGTTGGTTTCCACTTCCTGGAAAACAATTAGGGGAAATCACCTAGTTTAGTATAATTCTGGGGTTTTGCCGAGAATTTTGCATTCAGGATGGGTTCTGCTAATATAAGGGCTGAGGCCAACTTCAGGCCGTCATTAACTATGAATACTGGATAGATTTGTAGATCTATTGATGAACAATAAATTGAAATAGCAAAATTCAAACACTAAAACGGTGTCCTAAATCTTAGGTTTTTTTTATATTCCTCAAATACAACCTAATTTCAGCTTTGAGGTCAAATTTCTGATCATGAATTTCACAATTGACAGATAATAAATGTGAATATCGTCAATTGCAAACTTTGTATGCGAGCTTCGAGTTCCAAAAGATGAATTCAATTTCATAATTTCAATCTTTCTTCTTAGCGGAAATAAATCGTTTGTCTTATTATGTAAGATGAACTTCACGTGGGTGTCTAACTCGTCGTCTAACATAAGTTTATATATATGACAGAATCTATCGGATATTCGGGTGGCTGAACCAGTAAATGAAGAATTCATTGGAACGCGGTTAGTGCCACAAAAGGTCCTCTTCTATACTGAATTGTCGAGTTTTCTCTTTGAATTTTTTCTATCGATACAATCAAATAGAAGTCCTTTAATTTTCAATGAATTTTGGGGCCATTCTGGGAATCTTTTGACGTGTGAACAGATTTTTTGTTTCTACTACGTAAATTTATTATTTCTCAAAATTCAGAACCAATTTTATATTCATTCGAAATTCTATATTTTTATCAACCTCGTCGTACGTTCAGAAACGTCAGAAAGTGCAATAAAAAAAATCGGAGTCTTGGTGCTACAAATTGATTGACTGATCCACAACAATTATACATTTGGAGAAGTAGAATAAAAGCTTCAAAACGTGGAAGATGAGAATCTATTTTGTTTTTAGTGTAAAGTTTTTGTTAAATTTTTATACATTTTCTTCTGGTACCACCCTGCACAGTATGAACATTAGACTGGGCCAAAAAAATTGACTATTTATGTGTGAGACTCTATCACTCGGCATGGTTATCAGTATATTGAGAATATATCGATCTGGTCGAGTCAGGACAAGAAAAAGGCAATCTTTTCTTTTTTTTGTTTTAACGTTTCGGCAACGGTTGTCACCCTCTTCAGAAAAACTATTTTATTAACAGAAAAGAAAAAAAGGAAACATAAGATACATGTTGTCAACGCAATTTTTTATTGAATTGTAGAACTCACGATGTCAGACCGAACCACATCTGTAACATCAACAATAGATTTAAGTCTTTAGCCTTGCATAGCAGAACGGGTACTAAAAAATTAGACAACATAAAACAACAGGTCTCCACCGCGTTACTCAATATGGAGATCGAAGATCTGCACATCCATCTCTGTTTCTTGGAGAAGGAACTACGGTCTCTAACGAATAAGATTAAAGAGTTAATTCCTTGTGATGCTTGCAAGACCTTTTTCGCGTTACAAGACAAAAAAACTGAAACCTTGAAGTCTTACTACACGGGGGTCCACAAGAAAAAATTCGACATTTTGTTGTCGCACACAGAACACGCGTTATTCCAACCGGTTGTTGGGGGTTCATCTACACCTGGCGACACAGTTACAGACCCTTTGTGCGATAGTTGGTTCGTCAATGCCTCAGACACGGATGTGCCAAAAGAGGTGATAGACATTGTCAGTTTGGGCCAAAAATACTCTCCGAACACTCCTTTGGATCTACGCACGAGTATCGATGTTATTAAAAACATAGAGAATCTAATTTACACCATGGATCTCTCGCCTAACCAGAAGAAGGACTTGAGATCTTCTCTTATCGATAATATTAATCACTTCTCCAATTCAAAAAAACACATTAGTTTAGAAGACCGTATCTTCGCTCAAAAACTGAGAAATACTCAGGTCTTCCTGAAAGAACATCCCGACCTCTTTTTCACACCGGCGGACAAGGGCAGCGTCACAGTAGCCCTAAATAAGTCGGTTTACTTGAACAAGATGTCTGCTTTACTCTCTGACACGGATACATACAGGGTGGTTAAGAAGAACCCTCTAGCCGATTTACAAAAATCCTGTTACAGAATTATCGATCGTTGGAACGAGAGCGGTTTTCTTTTCACCAACAAATTAAAACGAAATGAAATGACGCAGACTGACACCTCTCTCCCCCGGTGTTACGGGCTACCGAAGGTCCATAAGAAAGATTTCCCCTTACGCCCTATAGTGTCGTCCATCGGGTCCCCGACGTATTTCTTATCTAAGTTCTTGAGCAAGCTTCTAAACCGTAGCATCCCACGTCCACCTTCTTACCTTAAGAACAGTCTCGACTTAATCGACAAGCTAAAATCGGTAGTCTTACCTACCAACCACATACTAATTTCTCTTGACGTCACGTCCCTTTTCACGAATATACCAACAGAACTAGTGAAACAGAGCTTGGAAAGAAGATTTTTGCACATAGCTAAACACACGACCATCCCGTTGAGCGAACTTACTACCGTTTCCAATTATTTGATGGAAAACACATATTTTCAATTCGACAACAGATATTATAAACAAATTTTTGGGACTCCAATGGGCTCTCCTATTTCTCCTATCTTCAGTGATATGGTCATGGTTGACCTTGAACGCGATTGTTTATCTAGACTGGGGTTTTCACCGCTGTTCTATTACCGTTATGTCGACGACATCATCATGTGCATCCCTTCCGACAAAATCAATGATACCTTGTCTACTTTTAATTCTTACCATCCCCGACTACAGTTTACTTCGGAATTGGAAAATGACAATAGGATTAGTTTCTTGGATGTGTGGTTGATTAGAGATGGAAATTCGATTATTACAAACTGGTACCAAAAAAAGACTTTCTCAGGTAGGATGTTACACTTCCACTCCGCTCACCCGCTATCCCATAAACGGGCGATTGTTTTTAATTTAGTTGACCGAGCGGTTACCCTATCACATAACAAATTCCAAAAAGAAAATCTCGATCTGGTCCGGCGATTGTTACTTCTGAATAAGTACCCCAAGCCCTTTTTCGAGGGTCTCATTGTGAAAAGGTTATGCGTCCTGAGAAACAAAGATCGCACCAACAATAGAATCATTATCACCTTGACCGACCCAGAGGGAAACTCTTCGTTGCTTTTTACTTCTAGTGGTCCTCGGACCTTTTCCTCTGTGGTCCGGATTCCGTATGTCAGAGGTTTTGCTGAGAAGACCAACAGACTACTTAGGCAACATAATGTCACTCCAGTGTCAGTGACCAATAGTAACCTGTCGAATATCGTTGTGAAGGGTAAAGACCGGGTACCAACCACACTCCAGACTAATGTAGTATACAAGATCTCGTGTGGAGATTGTCCAGCTTCCTATGTAGGTCAGACGAAAAGGGAGTTACAGTTCCGCATTAAGGAACACCTAGCTATTAGCGAAAAAGTCCGCTCAAAACAACGCCAAAATATAGCGGTAGAGCCCGAAGAACACTCTGTTATCTCCGAACACGAAGCCAAATTTAAGCATTCCTTTGGCTGGGATAGAGTAAGAATTTTAGACAGAGAGAGCAAACGGGGTAAGAGACTAACTTCCGAGATGATCCACATTCATTTACAATCCCATCCTCTTAATAAACAGGAAGACACGAAAAATCTTCATGCTCCTTATGGTCTCTTACTGCATAAGCTACGTTCAAAGAGCATTTCATAATTACCGCCTTGTCTTGTGTTATTGTTTACATTACACTAGTTGCTCTTGCCTCCCACTCTCATTCCCTCCCAACGGTCCCTAGGCGTTAGTTTGATTAAGATCATCAACAGCAACACATGCTTCTCGAAAAATCCACGTCACTGTTATTTTTACCTCGTTGACACAACACGTTGTTTGTTACAAAAAAACTTTTAATAACTTACTGTTCTTGTTGACAATTGTTACCCCCAAGTCCCTGCTATGGCTTGGTGGAGGTATAAGACTCGTTTGAAGTTCGCTTCTGTCTACAAAGTAGTGACTCTGTGTATGATGGATATTGCTGACACTTATTAAGGATATGTAAACTGGCCCTTACTTTGGTAATTAGTCCTTTTAATCTGATAACTATTTTGTGTCATTTAGATATAAGTTTTCTCTCTTAGAGATCCTTACATGTATCTTATGTTTCCTTTTTTTCTTTTCTGTTAATAAAATAGTTTTTCTGAAGAGGGTGACAACCGTTGCCGAAACGTTAAAACAAAAAAAAGAAAAGATTGCCTTTTTCTTGTCCTGACTCGACCAGATCGATATATTCTCAATATACCAAAATTGACTATTTTTTTTTTTTTGAAAAATATATTGAGAATATCATTCAGTATGGCAAAAACAAAATTTCATGAAATTTTAAGCCCTTAATATTAACTTGAAGAGGTCTATCATCGCTATTTTTGATTTTTAGTAATAATTTGATGTCTTACGTCAGAACTGTCGAAATATTGAAGTGAAAAAATTTATGTTCACTTATCCCTTTATAAAATTAAATTCCCTACAAAAAAGGTCTGATTATAGATTTTTGTCAGACAAGCCGTTTCCGAGTAATTAAGCTTAATAATGTTAGTCAGTCACAAAATTCCAAATTAAAAAAGTCAAATCGAGAAATTATATCAATTTATTAAGCTTAATTACTCGGAAACGGCTTGTCTGACAAAAATCTATAATCAGACCTTTTTTGTAGGGAATTTAATTTTATAAAGGGATAAGTGAACATAAATTTTTTCACTTCAATATTTCGACAGTTCTGACGTAAAACATCAAATTATTACTAAAAATCAAAAATAGCGATGATAGACCTCTTCAAGTTAATATTAAGGGCTCAAAATTTCATGAAATTTTTTTTTTGCCATACTGAATGATATTCTCAATATATTTTTCAAAAAAAAAAAAAAAGTCCATTTTTTTGGCCCAGTCTAATGAACATATTTACATACTATCTTGTGGGTACAAAGTCTCGTGTGTAGACATGGCGGGCCTGCAGCTCTGCGCAGCAGTTAGTGCGTGCACAAGTATGAATAAAGAAAATAATATCCACATACATTTTGTCTCGACTTGTAACGAGGAGTAATAATCGATTTTTTCTTATGGCGAAGATCTAGCTCATGTTCCTTTCTCAGTTTTTTTTTTCGTTCATCCATTCTTCGCCTCATTTGGTTCCAAATATTATAAAGTGACAGTAAAGTCGATGTGTTACTTTCTCGCATCGCACAATATGTAATACGTACGTATTCATAATGATACGAAAACAAAGATACATACTTGGGTTCATAATTATTCAATTCTCACGGCATCGACGTAGGTACTACCTAGGCTTGAGAACAACATTCTTCTCTCCGGAGATTGCGACATGAACAAATCTCATTGTATTCAATCACCAAGCCCTACTTCCGAAGGGTAGAAGGTCACCAGAAACGCCTGACACAGACGAATTCAACCTATCGAAGATTCCCCTCACACAATTCTCATCGAATACCAAACGAAATGTTCTAATTAGGCCTAATTTAGGATAAGCACGCGATGTAACAAGCGGGTTTGGGCTGACTATGAGCCAGCCTTCGAACTTCCCGTTATTTATTTTGAAATTTGTAAATCTGACCTCAGATTCTTGATCAGCGGTTCAAAAAACCTTCGAGTACAAATTTCCGTAAGATTTCGAATATTTTTAGTATTTTTCCCAGCAAATTGGACTCGCCATATTGAATTTCGCTAATCTGACTTCAGATTCGTGATCAGTGACCCAAAAAACCTACGAGCACCAAGTTTCATCCAAATCCAAATGTTTTTAGTTTTTTTTGCAGCATATCGAATACGCCAAACGAAAATTTTGCAAAACTGACTTCAGATTCGTGATCAGCGATCAAAAAAACCATGTGGTACCAAATTTCATTGAAATCCGTTGATTTGTTCTCAAGATATCGTCATTTTTGTTGTGTTTTTTAGAATTTTGGTATTTGAATAATTCAAAAAGTACTAATCCGATCGAAGCCAAAATCTAATCAGTTCTAAGTTAAGAAAAGCCCCGTCGATTGAGCTCAAGTTGATCGAAATCCGATCACGCGTTCTCCAGATATCGCGCGGACAAAAATGTGGTCACGCACATGCACACACACACACCCAGGCCTCAAACTGAAAATAGTCGGAGGTGATTCTTTGGACCTCGAAACGTGAAGATTTAGTGAAAACTCAACTTTTCATTTTCGGGGTGATCACAATAACTTCCTTTTTTCTCTGAAAACAGAGAAATGGGAAGTTAAAAATTTGTGTTCCAGGAATCCACGATCAGCACAAAAGTTTGAGTAGCCCTTCTGGAATAGAAAGATTTTAAGGGCAGCTGTAAAGCCGGAAACACTGCTCATCACAATTACCTCGTAATTCCAACGTGTTCTAAATTTTCAGAAATTTGTGAAGATCTGGAGTAACTAGAAAATTAAATAAAAACGGAGCATAAAAAGTACTTTTTGATTAACCGAGGGGGAAATAACTCGTCGAAATAACGTGACAATAGCTCGTAAAATATTGAGGAACAACCGAGGAAATAAAATGGAAACAATGGGGAAAAAATTCATTAGTAACAAAGAAATTGATTTTAAAATTTGAAATAATTTTATTTCACTAACAATAAAAAAATAATAATGTGTCAGTAAAATCTTGGTTTATTCCCCCCTCGTTTTGAACAATGAATGAACACCGTTGGAAATGGGCGGAAAGAATTTTAGAATTCAAACCCGTGTATAAAAGATCAAATATTGAAGAATTATTTAAAAGCTGACACTTCAAGTTTAAAAATTCCCTACGTGCCCTTCTTGCAGAGTGACCCGTACTTTGGATTCACCCCTTGTTCCGAACAATAACCGGGTGGCCCATTGATTCAATTTTTGATCGTGGTATTTTATGGGCTGGAAATGTGAGTGAAAGGTCAGAAAAATTTGGCACACGTCAGCGCGGCGTCCTTTTGCGTCTGTCTCACATTTCGCGCATATTTCACACGAAAGAAACAGCAATGGCAATGGAGTGCCTGGTCTGCATTGAATCCTGGACCAATAGAAATGATGAATAATTATTTGAAATCGAAATCCACTGGATCTCGCAGCATGATCAACTTCGAGTCAGTTCATCTTTTTCTATTTTTCCTCTTTTCCCAAACGGACGCAACCACGGTTCGTCGAGCGACTTCCGCCGTTGCTAACCTGGACGACGACGGCCGGAGGTCGCCGCGCAGAAGGTACTGCCTACCCTGCGCCGGCTCCATCGACCTCCAAACCGTCGACCCAACACCGTTCCGTGTCTCTCCCGCACCTATAACGTGGTGTCGTAGTCACAGTGTTGTGTCTGACCTCGGCGACGTCATTGTCACATCTCCACCTCCGATCCATCCGCTTGTTACCTAATATCTGGTATAAAATATACGGTGTATCGAACCGCCCCGATATATAGATTGGAAGAGTTTTATCTCCGCTTCAGAACCGCGGGGCAGCAGTCGATCTCGGAAAAATTATACGACTCGCTATTCTGGCCCCTGTGTATATATTTTATTATCCCATTCAATCCTCCAGTGACAAGTGTCTGGCTTATATTTTGGCGGGACTTTGAATCTCTGGCAGAACCTATTCGAAATTCCGTTATGCTTTGCGTTAGTTTTGAATATAAACATTATTTTATACACTAATCTCCTTGTTGCTAACCGGACCGCAGGATTATTCAAACATTATACCCACCAGGATCGTACCTTTATTCTTGAATAATAATAATTACATAGAGGTATGGATTTACGGAAGGAGAATAGCGTGATTTTCCAAAAATCATTTTATGGAATGAAGATTTAACTCGGAAAGAATAACTAAAAAATTACAAACTTCTAAACAAACAACAATAAAAAAAAGCAAATAAATCGCATCGGCTGAATGGTTCTTCTCGGTCTTTTGGCCCCAGCGGCGGCAAGGTGGTCGCGCGGCAAAGGAGCAAAGAGGTAGGTATATCCAGATTTCCACATTCAACGAAATCTCCCTCTTTGCCTATATTCGGGTGAAGATCAATCGAAAATAACGAGTTGGATCGATAAAAATTCTCGTGTATCGAATGTAAAGCAAAACAAGCGGGTTTGGGCTGACTATGAGCCAGCCTTCGAACTTCTCGTTATTTATTTGGTTCTCAGCTTTTTTGAAATTTGTAAATCTGACCTCAGATTCTTGATCAGCGGTTCAAAAAACCTTCGAGTACAAATTTCCGTAAGATTTCGAATGTTTTTAGTATTTTTCCCAGCAAATCGGACTCGCCATTTTCAATTTCGCTAATCTGACTTCAGATCCGTGATCAGTGACCCAAAAAACCTACGAGTACCAAGTTTCATCCAAATCCAAATGTTTTTAGTTTTTTTTTTTGCAGCATATCGAATACGCCGAATGAAAATTTTGCAAAACTGACTTCAGATTCGTGATCAGCGATCAAAAAAACCATATGGTACCAAATTTCGTTGAAATCCGTTGATTCGTTCTCAAGATATCGTCATTTTTGTTGCATTTTTTAGAATTTTGTTATTTGAATAGTTCGAAAAGTACTAATCCGATCGAAGCCAAAATCTAATCATTTCTAAGTTAAGAAAAGCCCCGTCGATTGAGCCCAAGTTGATCGAAATCCGACCACGCGTTCTCGAGATATCGCGCGGATAAAAATGTGGTCACGGTTTTCGGGGTGATCACAATAACTTCCTTTTTTCTCTGAAAACAGAGAAACGGGAAGTTAAAAAAAAGATTTGGGATTGCCGTATGGAAATGGAATTGCGCAATTTTGTCTCTTACGAAAATTCGTAGACTTATAAACGGATGAAACGGCAGAGATGGATCATATCGACGGCAGTATGGAAGAACGTGACATCTCAAATTGTGCCAGAAGAATGTGACATCTCCTGTGTTTAAGCATAGGATATGTCACGTTCTTCTGGCACAATTTGAGATGTCACCTTCTTCTGGCACAATTTGAGATGTCACCTTCTTCTGGCACAATTTGAGATGTCACCTTCTTCTGGCACAATCTGAGATGTCACGTTCTTCTGGCACAATTTGAGATGTCACCTTCTTCTGGCACAATTTGAGATGTCACCTTCTTCTGGCACAATGTGAGATGTCACCTTCTTCTGGCACAATCTGAGATGTCACGTTCTTCTGGCACAATTTGAGATGTCACCTTCTTCTGGCACAATTTGAGATGTCACCTTGTTCTGGCACAATTTGAGATGTCACGTTCTTCTGGCACAATTTGAGATGTCACGTTCTTCTGGCACAATTTGAGATGTCACGTTCTTCTGGCACAATTCGAGATGTCACGTTCTTCTGGCACAATTTGAGATGTCACCTTCTTCTGGCACAATTTGAGATGTCACGTTCTTCTGGCACAATTTGAGATGTCACGTCCTTCCATACTGCCGTCGATATCCCCTCCTGCCACCCGGATCAGTCGACGAAATGGGTAATTTGTTGGGCTTAATTGGCAGGGAAACTTCGGGGGTGGTTATCTCGAGATTCATGAGAACCATAGCTCATCCGTAACACTTATAGGCGAATCTAGGTCACGTATACGGGCAACGGAGCAAAACGTAGCGAAGAAACGAGAATGGAATTATTATACAGTGTATATGTATAGCCTTAACATTTACAAACTATACGATGATCCTGTATATAAAAAGATCAATTTAATGTCAATCGCATTGGACAAATGAATCAGACCTTATTGTGAAGCTGCTGACCTTCGCTCCTGTTAAATTCTCGGATAGATTGAATGATCGAATATATGTATGTAGTATAACGGTGGCAAATTGATGGTTTCAATAACAATAATATCATCGATCGCGAAACGGGTTCGTCAGGTTTAGTCTGTGGCTATACCTTTGCAGCCATGCAGGCCACTGCACTTAAATTTCTATAATCGACTCTGTCTTCCCATCTCTCAATATTGATATGTATCAACTGCAGTTATGCATCATCGTCCATCGCCTCCTCCTGTGCTAATGAATAGCAAGAAATAAACCGCAATACAACCAGTTACTCTTCTTTTGCAGATTTTTTTTTTCTAATAAATTGAAATAGTAGTGCTTTCATTCTTATCTATTTGACAATGGATTACGATTCTGGAGTGTGAATCTAATTTGTATAATTGGAAGCCTCTTTTTTTCTGTGATTCTTCGATCTCTCCAGTTTTCAATCCCGTTCATTCTCTCTATGGCACTTGAATAAGACTGTATTGTATACTTCATGTAGATTATAGCTGTACCTCATTTAAAATGGGGTCAATCGTGTGGTTCTGAGAGCCAGGACCTTCCCCTAGCCATTATTGCGATTCTATCATCCACTTTGGTTAATGAACACTGACTATGAGTTGCTATAGTCTGCGGAACCCATTTGTTTACCTTATTCACTAGCCTCACGTTTCCATTGTCATGATTGATCGCTTAGAGAGTCCGATGCCAGTTTGTGAGTAGGAACGTAGTCCAGGCGAAGACTTCGGTGAAATTGAAAAAATCGCTATTCTAGGTCGTATAGAAAAATAATCGCAGTATAGACTGTGAAAAAAAAAATGTCAGCCTCCTGGGATGAAAGCTCCCCAAAAAATTCCTTGCGTCTGAACTTTCATGACAGAAGGCTGAATTTTTTTTTCAAGGTCTATGGTACCATTGTTCAAGAATTGCTGGGGGGATTATTTTATAAACCTCGTTTTGATACTGTAGGAATTTAAAACATACTTTTCTCAAAATTTCACCAAAGCCTTCCCTTAATAACTATTAAATTATTAGATTAATCGATTGACCGATTTATCAATTAGTCGATAACATTAATCAATCGATTACACATTTCTTTGTTTTACTTACCGTACACGAAGCATTTATTTCTCAAACACAATACAGTGGAAATCATGATTTGAGATGAATAGACCGATGCTTATAATTTTGTACATGATTTATTTGCAAGCTTGATGATTCACATTTATGGAAGAGCATTTTTTGTCAAACATTTTACAGAACCCACGAGGGAGGCGGTGTCACAGTTGGGCGATTAGCGTTGACGCGTTATGGACCGCAGGTGATGAGTGTGTTGTGCTTGCGCACCTCCTTGCCCCAGTCCAATCCAAACAATAGGAAAAACTCAACATCCGCGCAGATTGATCTCGTGGAAGAGGAGCCGACACCTGTTCCCCCGGCCAAAGGCGTATCCACCGACGAGCTGGCTCTCCTAGCTAAACTCGAAGAGGCCAATCGGTTGGTACATTCATCCTCAGAGTCTTGCGGATCAAAAACTATCTACAATCCATGATATCGCTGAAGCCGAAGCAGAATTATAAACATGTAACACGTCTCTACTGTATTCTTCCAGGCTCATTGAATCAGATGCCAAGTCGCTGAATTCACTGCAAAGTAACCACAGTAGAAAGGGGTCGGATACCTCGCAGGTATCGTTGACGTCGGGGGGCAGCAGCGGTGGCGGAGATGCTGCACCCCGACGTCACACACCTACCGACGGAGAAGAAAACATTTGGACCCTTTGGGGCCACATCGTCGCCGACTGGGATAATTACAGTAAAAAGAAAAAAGATTTCGTCAAAGAATTGGTTCGCAAAGGCATTCCTCATCACTTTAGGTATTGCGATAGTTTTTTTTGTTTTTTTTTTCGTATACTTCTATCCACGCAATCAAAGTTATCTAACGACAACGAAACCTTTTATTATTCCAGAGGCATAGTGTGGCAGCTATTGTGCGGAGCTCACGATGCACCTGTGAAAAAACAGTTTGCCGAATACATCAAGGCAACGTCTGCCTGTGAGAGAGTCATACGGAGGGATATCGCCAGGACCTATCCCGAACATGATTTCTTCAAGGAAAAAGACGGATTGGGACAGGAGAGTCTGTTCAACGTGATGAAAGCCTATAGTCTTCACGACCGTGAGGTCGGGTACTGCCAAGGCTCGGGATTCATTGTGGGCTTGCTTCTTATGCAGGTTCGCTAACAATCTTCTGTACATTTCGATTCTTTGTCTCCACAGACGCACGTGAAGAGGCTCATTGTTTGGATTCAGTCAATTTGTAGCTTCAAATCATCATTATGTCACTTTTCAATAAAGGTTTATCAAATTTCTAATTGCAGCAAATGCCAGAGGAGGAGGCATTCGCAGTGCTGGTTTCACTGATGCAAGAGTACCGGCTTCGAGACATGTTTAAACCGAGTATGGCCGAGTTGGGAGTCTGTATGTACCAATTGGAGCATCTGGTAGCGGACACACATCCCGAGCTGCACGCCCACTTCACTGCTCAAGGCTTTCACACATCGATGTACGCCTCTTCCTGGTTTTTAACACTCTTCACCACCGCCCTCAGCCTTCCTCTAGCTTGTCGTATCTTCGACGTCTTCCTATCCGAGGGAATGGAAATCATATTCAAGGTCGCTTTGGCGATGCTACAACTGGGCAAGGAAGACTTACTCAGTCTCGATATGGAAGGCATGCTGAAGGTAGGATTCAGGGTATTTTTCAATTAATATTTTCTCAATCCTCCGACGTTTTCTCACATCAACTTTTTTTCTCGCAGTTTTTTCAGAAAGAATTACCCGGCAGAGCTGAGGCGGACCCTGATGGATTGATGAACCTCGCTTACGAGATGAAAATCAACCAAAAGAGGATGAAAAAGTTGGAGAAGGATTACACGGTTTTAAAAATGAAGGAGCAAGAAGAAATGGTGGAGCTTCGTAGGCTCAGAGCGGAGAATAGATTACTTAGGCAAAGAACGGAACTATTGGAGGCTGAGTCGGCTGAGCTTGCGGACAGATTGGTGAGAGGTCAAGTTTCGAGAGCGGAAGAAGAGGAGACGACTTTCGTTGTACAGAGGGAATTGGCAGCTTTGAAACATACGCATCTAGAAACAAATCATCAGTTGGAAATAGCGCATGAGGAATTAAGGTCCCTTTCCATACTGCTGGAAGAAAATTTGACTTCAAAACAGTCGTCGCTCGACGAGATGTCTTTGAAGCAGGAAGCGCTCTCTCAAAGAGAGGAAATGGTACAGTGCTTACAACAGGAGTTAGTCAAGGTGAGATTACACGAGGCTGAGAACGACGCCACAATCAGAGACTTAAGGGCGAGGATACAGGAATTGGAAGAGGATAAGAAAACTCTAAGGGAGTCCAGGCCGGACAACTCCGTCGCGCATTTACAGGAGGAATTGATAGCTGTTAAACTGAGAGAAGCGGAAGCGAACTTATCTCTGAAAGTACGTTTTTTGGTATAATTATTGATACTTTGCGCTTTTCAAAGTGCATTGAATCATCTTTGATTTCAATTTTTCAAGGATCTTCGGCAAAGGGTGACAGAGCTGAGTTCAGCGTGGCAAAGACACCTCCAAGAACATCGGTCTGCCCAGCCTGCGCCAGCGGCTGATTCTACGCCAAAAAAATTACTATTTTGGGAAAACCGAGGACACGAGACACAAAGACTCGAAGAAGATCTGATGACGACGAGGATCCGAGAAATGGAGGCCCTCACGGAGGTCAAAGAGCTGAGACTTAAAGTAATGGAACTTGAAACTCAAGTTCAGGTGGCGACGAATCAACTCCGGCGGCAAGATGAGGGTGGAAAGCAGTTGAGGGACGAACTCGAGGAAGCTGTAGCTAGGGAAAAAGATTTAACGACAAAACTCAGAGAACAGCAACACAAGTATACTGATTTAGAATCGAAAATGAAGGACGAATTCATGATGGCGAGGATAAGGGACGCCGAACATGCTCAGCAAGTCGCAGAACTTTCTCACAAAATATCGTTACTTGAACTTAAGGTACTACGCTTGAAATTCAATCATTTCATTATCGTAATTACTCGTCTCCACCTCTGAAGTTCAGTATTAAAGGCTAAAATATTGAAAATTTGAGTGCCTCGGACGGAGTCGTCGAGAGTAAAAATATTGCTGAGAATCTCCTGAACTCCGAAATTCCGCACCTTTACTATTTACCTTATATCTCTCTCTCTCCCTTTCTGTAGTGGAAAATGTTCAATGGTTTTTATTCCCGTATAGAATGAAGAAATGTTCGCGGAAGGAGAGCTGAGAAGCAACCTGGACGACAGCGAGCGTGTTAAAGAATTGCAGGATAAAGTTGCTGACTTAAAAGCTGAAGTAAGTATTGGAATTCCCGTTCGGAAAAAAAGTAACGAACGATAAGAAAAAAAATGTATTGTACATATAGGAGAATTGCAGTAAGAGGTGATAGTACCTAATATTTACTTCGAGGTATGGTATTAATGTTACATGTTTAGTGTTACCGCTGACTAATTATAGTAACGCAGATCAATAACTGTACATGCTGAAAAGTTGCAAGATAGAAGAGTTTAACAAAGTTCGAAATTAATTCATTCAAATTCATAGCGTTGAAATAGAAGATACATTACATGGTTGATGGCTTATCGAATACATACTTATACATATACACCATAAACGTCCTATGTCTCTTTTAATTCTTTATTTACTTTCGCAATGATCTTTTATCACACAGCCGTAACAAAATTCACGTTAAATGATCATCGTTTCATAAATGCACCGGGTGAAAATCACCAGATTATCAATTGACGAAAACAGATAACACACTTAAATCGCACTTCTTGCTGCAATGCAACGGTACATGCCACGCTTGTCAATAATTTTAACGCTTAATATTGAGCCCTGCTGTAACATACCCACAGACTCCGTATTGTTGTAAATTAATAATCGTACCAGTGAATTCTGATTAAGAAGCAGTGGCAGGGAAAATTTGTTAAATGCTTGTAAATTTTACCTTTACATGTTTCACACGATTTTATGCCTACTGCTCGTCATATAGTTGGGATATTAATTCGATTATCGATATCTGCCCATTTTCATTAGTGTCTGCCTCAATCGGTGGCCTTTGAATCGATACTTCAGAAAATTTGATCAAATTATCGAATCATACTTGCAAGCGAATCAAATTTTCCGGACATCGCGTGGCGTTCCTGGATCTAGTTGCTAGCGTGATGCGAGTAGAGCTGATATCCCAACTCTGTCGAGAATAATTAATATAACAGCTGTAAATATGAAGCAAATATCAAAAGGCAAATAAGTGAGCAAAGGCAGCGGTTAATCATGACTAACCCACTATTGGTATGTTGTCTCTGTCTCCTTAGTTCCCTACGCCAATCACCAGCCCGGAGACAGAGCCCTGGCGCTGGCTCGAGTAAGTCCTATCTATCTGTCTGTAACACTTTCTTTCGTTTCTTTTACGTATTGTAGTCAATAGATCTGATCCGACCATCAACAATCCCCATATATTTTTGTCTTGTTTTTGATTGCCTCATTTGTACAAATAATTTCCTCTCCTGATACATTCCTTAGCTGAGCAGTTAACAATTTTTTTCAGACTGTGGTAATTTTGAATGTTTTTAAGAAACCTGTGATCGTGTGCTTTACACTTGTGACCTAACTGTACTACAAACTCTCGTTACATTAGTCTAGACACAGATTTACTGTTAATCACGTGTAGGAACGGGCTCGCAGGAAGTTCTTAATCAAGCATAATATGGAATGCGATATAGGTTCGCCAGATACGTACCATCTGTTCACAAAATTCTACCAATTATTAGATCAAGGATATGGTAGCATTTGCATATATCATATCTGCTATATCGTCGCGTTCAGACCAACTGGTCAAATGTTCATATCTTTGTATCCCATCTGATTGTAATTGTAAACATCACAATAACATAGCTCATTCGATGAATTTAAAACACACTTAGTTGTCATTGATGTTGATTTTGCTCCAATGGTATGCTCAATGTCGATTAGGCACTTTTCCATCGCATGACATGATATTCATCATTGTAGCATTTATATTACTGTGCATCCATCCTCTTGGGCGCTTCTTGTAGAATGTACAGTCGCATTGAATGTATTAATATATTTTCTAAGACTTTTTCATCTCTTTCTGATCTAATTTCTGATCTTATGATACAAAACTTATGCTTTGTATTGTTACCAAATGTCTTTCGACTCTGTTATTTCTTCGATACTTTCAGGACGCTGACTCGCGTCAATAATTCTGACTGCAGCTTGATGTGAAATAATTTGCAGTTCATATGTAAATAGACTTGGATTATATGTGTTATATATGCCATATGATGATTGTTGGATCACATGCACATTTCTTGGCACCTGTTTGTAACAGATTTTATGGCATTATTATAGTGCATTGCACGTTGCCTCGGTTTGCATACATTCTTAAGCTGATCTTAAGCATCGTGATTATTGCAAGACCAAAGGCTATCGTCGTATACATTACAACTACTACTACATTTGAATTCGAGGGTTTATTCAATTAAAGCGGATACATAGCTCGTGTCATGATTCAGCTTGGACTCATATTTCTAAATTAAAATGTAGTAAACAAATTTGTTATCCCTACTGCCACCCGATGTCGGTATCAATTGCATGAACAAGAAATGCGAATGAAGGAAGGAGTCCTGATAGATCATGAATCGGGGAACCTCCGCCGTGAACAATTAGACATTCTATTCAAAACTCTCTCGGTAGATGCGTAATGCAAATCCTGAATTACTCGCGTTTGACATTACAGATTTGATTGTGAGTAATGTGTAAATTGTTGTCCAGGTCATGAGGCTAGAGAGCTGGAAGCAGAGATGGACGGGTAAGGGTGGTCCAGCGACCCGAAGTATCAGTGTGGACACAGAAAGTGAATTGGATGAACGGGATCTGAGGATCTGCCTCCAAGACCAGGTCAACGCACCTACCCCGAGCCCTCCCGAGATGTAGATTTTGCCAGTACGAAAGTATTGCACCCAAATGCGATGTTCAGTGGCAGCTAAGTAACGAATAACGATACTCCATTTTTTCACCGTAAAGCCCAAAGTCAATGAATGATTATGCGATGCTCAACTTAAGAAGATAAAAACAAAACGAAAAATGGAGATATAAGAAACAAATTTGATATTATAAATATACGATACATGTACTTCATTTGTGTCTCAGACACGCAAGGTGGATCTATTTATAAATTTATGTAACATCTTCTGTAGTAGTTAGCACCGAAAAATACAGGTGGTGAATAGCTTCGTGAACGGATAACGAAATTCATGAATCATGAAAAGTTTAATCTACTTAATCATCCCTGACTCGGTTTTGGTTACCTGTTCTATTATTCAAGCTTTCACAACCAGAACATTGATGTATCGATGATACTTCTTAGTAGTTAGTTTACATCGCCTCAGTGATTCTAGGTATAACAGCGTACAATCAATTTTTTAGCTTCTGTGTTCAGATTTTTCAATTTCAAAGTCAGGCTGGTGGATTAAAATTATTTATTTTTCAAACTTTGATGCACACTTTTATTTAAATTTTTTTTCTCAAATTTTTACATTGTGTCTATCGATGATTTCAGTTATCTTGTTCTCAAAATTGTTCTTTGCTTAAATTATTAATCCATAACTAATTGATTACATCATTTTTAACTTCTTGTCGCTGTTCATGGAATATATTTATCACAATTTACAACATTATATTTTTAATATCCTCTGACAGTGTACTTAACATAGATTTTTCTTTCAAGAAAATAGTATACCGCAATAGACCTGTAATAATTGGCTTGATATTTGTCTGTGACGTGAGTTGTACTTCTTTTTTTTTTTTTGTTCAATTCTCGTTTGTGGTATAATATCTGCTATTTAAATTTGATATCCACAGATTATAACTTTTACGTGTACTGTAAGACCGTAATTATGTTGATGACATTGAAAGCTAGTTAAAAATGTCCTCATCATTAAACCGCATGCACTCGACGTACTTTTCTAATTACCTGTACCTATGATAGACGAATTTCTATGATCCATGAATTTTATTCGAAGTGTTTGAGTACGTTGTATTATACATATTCCTCTATATCTGTTGGTGAGAATTAGTGACCAATATATTAACATTGTGTTTTGAAAAAACGTTAAAATTATTCGCCCATATAATTATTCAAATAATTTACAGTATTAAAACAAAGTAATTAGCTAAAATGATATAGTTGCGTTTCGTAAATAATTGAATAGCAATCTATATTTGAATGCAATAACATCACTCCCAAGTCCCAACTGTGAAACTTAACGGGACTATTTGCCTATGTTCGACAGTATATATTCCTTTCATTCGTAAGATACTAATTATTCATTTTAATTATATAGAGAAAATGAATTTCAAAATAAATGAAATTGTAGGTGAAAATAAAGATTTGGGTCACAGTTTTATATAATATTTTAAATTAATGACCCTTTGTTATAGATGAATATATATATAAAAAAAAAAGAAATAAACTTAAAAAAAAAACGAAAATAAGCGAAAAACGGAAAAAAAAAAAAATAATATTCAGAAGAATCTTTATATATCAGTAAATTTGTAAAACATTTTACATATTGATGTGGCATGTCCAGAAGAACATCATGCAATAGATAAAATTGGTGAAACAAATTGTACAACTTTCCGTATTATTAAAAAATAGTATATCTTTCTTCTGGACGAGATATACGCCTAGGACTAGAGTAGTACGTGTCGACCTTGAAGAACTTCAAAGGTCTGATGTAGATTATTGTGTTACAATAAAAGACAGTACCAGCGCATATCTACATGTAGCTCTTTGCATTTCGGTAACTCCCAACTCCTTTCTGTCTTTAACTAGATTACTTCTTCTCTTAATGTACTCATGTTTTCTTTTCTCGTACCATACTATCGATCGACGACACCAACATTGTCTTCAGCAATCTAAACTTTACATGTGTATATATACGTAGAGTGTAAAATCTAAACTTTACATGTGTATATATACGTAGAGTGTAAATTTCAGTGAAAAGTGAAAAGTTTCCTGCGCATACAATTGAATTTGGCACAAATGTTATCATTATTCCCTCCTAACAATCATATTCAATGATGCATGAAATCTTGAAGATGAATTCTTACAAACTCTTACAAGGGAAGGGGGTATTCAAAATTGTCAGAAACCTTACGAGTTACGACTGTTTCGATATTTGGAGTTTCCAGAATTTCGTGCATGTGCATAGTAGAAAAAAACTAGTAGAACAAAAAATCGTAGTAACTGAGTCGGATAAATAGGTATATACACAGGGGATTGATTTTATTTATATTTCTTTATGCTATGATATTAGGTGTATAATGGTAAATAAATCCTGCTGCATATTCATCATACTGTATTAATATTGTCATTTATTCAATCCTAATCATTGCTATCTTCGCTCCCATTTCTTTTCCACCATCATCGTCCATGTATCGGTATGTCTACATCTTATCTCTAATTCCATCTTTGTAATATCCTCTCATAAAAAGCTCCTCACTGCAAGAGGTATTAAAAGAGGTCGTCGTCACAATTCAACGCATTGTCTTCTCTTATGCGCTCCTTAAATAATGCCGCATTCCATATTCCATTACGTCTGTAATTCAATCTAATAATAAAACCCTGCGATCCTTAGACCAATACCGCGGCTATATTTAATGTAATATTTCTCAGGCACCGCGACCCGGGTATATCTGTAATGAAAAATAATTGTGAAAAGGGGTTCATTGTCGTTCGCGTACGGGGTGCGACGTTGCCGCTACCCGCAGCTCATCCCAAAGGTTCGGTCGTCCGATTGCCCATGCCCATGCCGATCCTACGCCATGACGACTCACGAAGGGTGAGGCTCTCGGGTCTCGTCGGTTCCGACGTGACGAGGGGGAAGGGATGGGGGTGGAAGGCCAATTAAATATGGCGTCTATGGTGGGGTGTGGCGCGAGGCGCATGCGCGTTGCCCGTTGGGAGGTTCGTGGCGTGAGACACGGCTAGTGAATCAGAGATTCAGGCCCCGTGCAAGAAACCGGCCGGCACTAGTGAAGCGACCGGCTAGCTATAGGTGTCATCAAGAGTTGTACCACGAGCGGTATTCCGAGTAGTTTACAAGCTTAGAGTAAAGATCGCTGGATAATCGATTAGATTTTGTGGATTTTTATCGCGTTAATAAAGTAATAAAACGATATAAAAGAGAAACGACAGATGACAATGGCTACCGAAACCGAGAACAACGCGCCCGCAGGAGAGACGAAGGACATAAAGGATGTTAAGGAGATGAAGGAGGCGATGAAGGACGAGACGCCGGACAACAAACAGCAACAGGACGAGACTAAGGAGGCGCCCAAGGAGGAGAAGAAGGACGAGGCTGCCGGCGAGACGCCAGCACCAGCCCCGGCTAAGGCCGTTACAGTCCACAAAACCAATTTCGAAAAGGACATCGTATACCTGTACCAGTTCCCGCGAACCCCGCTACTACCTTCCCTGTCTCCGTATTGTCTCAAGGTGGAGACTTGGCTAAGGATGAACGGTATCAAATACGAGGTAAGTCACTCCGCGTCTACTTTCCTTTGTTTTCGCTCGCCGTTAATCGTCCGTTTTCTGTGTTTCCTTTTTTCTTTAAATACTCGCGCTCGCCTAACGTTCCTCGGGGCGTTGGGCCCGTGCTCTACACCCCCCTTCCTCCACCCCACGACGACCCCACCCCCCATCGGTCTGCCGAGCCTGGGAGTCGAGATGGGGCTGACGGACTCGAAAATCGATCGAGATATATATGTATCATTTTTATTGTTATTATTTTGGACGCAATCTTTCCCGAAATGCGCGCATTTTGTTCTATATTCGAACTGTTACAAGTCCCTTTTTTCCTAAGTCATTATCGTATCGACCCCCAAGAATTATGCCAGGTCGTGTGTACCTATATTTACGATATGCTTCGGTCTTTGTGCGGAATAACAAGATATGGGGAATAAGCTGCGATTTTTCTTCGTACGCAGCAGCCGGTTGAATCAATATACTCGCGGATTTCCCAAATGGGAAAAAGAATTACATACATTCCTTCTATGTACAGGAAATTGTTGACTCGGTTCATTGACGATGAGTACTTTGGAAATAATCTCTCCCTCTCCTATCTTTTGTTTGGCCCTTGGTTAGTGAACCATCCCGCCACTATCGCCGTGCGTTAGATATTGGGTGCACAGAGAAAATAAAAACGGTTAAAACCTCTATAACTATCGTCCGAAGTGAGGCAGAGGAATATAGACCAGCAGAGCAAAATCCTTTGTGCTCTTATCGTCATATTCCATATTACTAGATGTATAAATAGCATATTGTCATGCGGATGACGCACCGTATCAACAACGGAAATGCAGAAGAACCGCACGACATTGTGCGCGTTCCGTTGAAACTCTCTTAGAGTAGAGTAGTAGACTGGAAAAATTGATGTAGGTATACGCTATTGGGTTCGTCCCCGGGTTTCTCGGCTCACCCCTCTCGGAGAGCGATACACACGGTCGAATGTTTAGCAGACCCCGAGCACCGTATCTGAAGCTATTTAAAAAGTTGTACAGGCTAAACAGTTTTTGGTCAGTGCATAGAACTACGTCCAATATCGGCTCGTTCCAACTTCCAAGAGGACATCATAGCCACGCGTAGTCCGGCCCAAGGAGCCGCATGACTCGTGAGGCGATCCGATATGTGCGGCGGTGGGGAAAATGGAAGAGAATGCCGGGTTGGGTCGTTCGTGCTGCCTTGCGGGGCTGGTGAACCCGGTTCGACTTGACTCGATTGTGGGTATACCAAGCCGAGTTGTGGTACGCTCGGTCTGGGCTGGGTGCCGCTACCGCCCGTGCATGGGGCTTGGAAGGGCATCCGAACTGACAACGAAAGTCCGCCGTGGTCGTAGCGGGGGAGTGGTGTAGAGCGAGAGAAGGGGGGGGAGTCGACTCGATGCAGCTGCACGCATCTCTGACCTTCGCTGCTTTTCACCGTGCGCTTGTGTGTTTGTATATCCATTGGCGCGCGCGTTCTGTCGGGAGAAATCTAATTGTAAACTAGAAACTTTATGCCGTTTATTCACTTCAATGATACAGAGGGACTTTATCACACGGCTAATCGATCCCTAACGAGTGTTTGTTCGAGACTGAAGATCACTCCCTATATTTTTTTGAGGAAAACTCGTTAGGTTATCTGTAAACGATGAAACGGAGCGCTCGCTTATCTAATCGACGACAAAATTTGATCGTAGGGAGCCGACGATGTCGGACTTATTTACGGAAACTGATAGAGATTCTAGGAATATGAAATGGATGAATAAATACAGGGCGAAATGTTCTCGGAAAACCTATGAACGCTATTGCATCGTATTATTGCGTTTCACGTTACGTTTCATTGCTTGACTAACGCCGATCGGAGGATGTTAAGACATTCGTATCTCGCTTGCACCGGAAGTCTCGATTCATCGTTATAAACTGTGTCGAGATACCGTCCGCTCGGGGTCGCGATAACGATCCTCACAATAGCCATTATCGTATTACTTTACTCCGTCACTTTTCCGTTTGGCTATGTAGATACTCGTTCGAAACGTAATACGCTCATAGATCGTTCGTCACGAACGTTCTTCTGTGTCTGTAACAAAGTTATACGCCCGCGATAACGGTCCTGCGAGGGGATTATCAGCTCTCACTTATTGGCTGGCGCCTAATATCGGTCGCACCCCAAGATTTCGGTACCGGATAAGCTCGCGAAATAACTATTCGTTAAATGGCGTTCCGACACGCAGTCTAAGTGAGGAGAGGTACTCACTGTACAGTCTACATCGGCCGGGGGGATCGGAAAAAGCTTAATATAGGGATATGGGTGCGTCCCGGTACTTTTCTATGCACCCAGTCCTACTGTGTCTATTGACGAGCGGTCAATACCTGCGTCGACGGCGTTGAGCGCCGGGGGAGGAACGCGTTGTCATGCATGCGATAAATTCCGATACATACATGTATGTTACGAATAATTCACATACGTGAAGGTGGCGAGAGATCGCGTACCGCGGTGCAGTCCAAATGGATAAAACGAACTTGCAACGCTGCCTTATGACAATTTACAATTTTCCGGTTGAAAATCGAGAGAGATTACGGTTGAATATTCTCATTCTGTCAAACGCTATTCCAAGGACATATCATCTTCCGCTACGTCGGTTTATTTGAACCTTGGCTGGTAACGGCCCACGTTTGTAGAATCGTGCCTCCGCACGAGAGTCGAGCATTTTTTATGGTCTGCAGTTCTGACTTTGAGAATGATTCATACCCACTATAATCTTTGTGTTGAGTAGAGTAAACTCTGGGGCGAATGAACCTGTACTCATTGCTCTGAATTTACCAAAACTTCCGCCGTGACGTTCTATGTGACGCTTTTAACTTTATTCACGACAGTATAGTCCGAACTATATTTCAACCGACTTCGTGTCTACCTAGTATGTTACGAGGGGTTAATTTAGCGCTGTACACACCGTGTGTTATGCCTACATGTAGCCCGCAATTGCTGCAAATTGATTTATTTTTACACTCATATCTCCTCCTCCTGCGCAGCAGTATCGCTAATAAACCCAGTCAATCTCTTATCGATCATATATCTGTTGAACAAAGTCCGCGAAACAAAGGATCTGACGTATGACGAGGATGATTTTGCTGGAAAATTAGTTTGCGTAATATTTTTCCACAATTTTATCATAGCTTGCGGTTTGTGGTACAGGAAATTTCCTCCAATGATCATATCAATGACATCACACCGTGATTTGTGGTAATATCAACGTCTTCTCCGTCTCCGGGAGCTCGTTGGTTTCTGATTAACAAACGCATAAGCAGCTGTTGCTGTATTAGCAGGCCGTGTTGAAGACTATTCAAATCGCAATTTCAGCACGTGACTTCTGCGACCGGATATCGTGGTTCAATGCGTATGCTAAACCTACGTATCGACGTGATGCGATGGTTGGAAAACTGCATTGACAACGACGACGTGTGCTGGAGAACAGAAATTGTTATTATTCGCAGACAGAATCGAAGAGTCTGCATACCTATGTGGAAAATACCTGTTTATGTACGATTTTACGCCGACCTGAACCAACGTGGGACGCGGTATCTGATTTCTTTTGTGATTCATTTAAGAGATGGGAGTAATAATTGGCGATTTAGTGAAACGGTTTGAAAACAGTCGATGTCACGTTTTTATCATTTCATTTGCATACTAACCCACAGTGCAGCCTATTATGGGTTATTGCTATTCGAAGATCTTTGTCGCAAGTAAATACGGGACTGATCTAATTTTAACTCTTGAATAATAAAATAATCTGTACTTACGCCCTTTCGATGTGATGAGTCGGAAAAACGACGGGCTATGGTTGTCTGAGCTACTGCGTCGCAACACTTTTGCGTCGTTGAGATTCACTCCTGGCGATTCAACGCTAAGGGGAATTGCGGTTTCGTATATAGCAGTATACGTATATCTTGGGTTGTGTTTTTCCTTGATACACTTCGCAACCACGATGTTGCGTCGCATTTGTTGCTCGAGACAGTTTCCACCGCACACGACTTCGTTGATGGATTCAATACGATCAATTGCTCGCCATGAAACGTATGATGCGTGTTGTTAGCACCTCGACAAATTGAATCTCGTTTCATCTCATCGCGTCTAATAAGTTCACATCATGCCTTTTTCCCCCGCACATCGTAATATAATTCGAAATGAATCGGCAAAGTAATTTATTACAACGGTCAAATTCTTCGCCTTCAACAATGACAAAATATCGGTACAGTTGCGATCTTCATCATATCGTAATTATACAATCATTATTTTTCCTATTTACATGTTATTGCTTATAATTATATTCGGTGATATGCATTGAATATCTGAAGCAGTTGATTTCTTTTATTCCACCTTCTTCAACGACTGCGTTACTCGCTGGAATTATGCACCTATATCTTACCATAATTTTTTTATATACCTCAGGGATATAAACGGCCGTTTATTGCCCTGCTCCAGCAGGGAAAACCGATTTATTTCCCTTCGGTGTATAAAGTATCGTATGCACCACAGGGCAAACTTTTTCGCCCCTAGGTGCATAATATACTATTTCCTACTCCATTGGTTCATTGTTCATGTAAAAAAGTCTGAGAACATGAACGTTTGTAGGTATATCTGCAAGCATTGTTGTCGGGTAATTACATATATCGTTCGAATAACTGCAAACCGACTGGGTAGACATACCGATTTTCCTCTTGCTACAGGGTCCTGTTAGTGGAATCCAGGAATCTTATTTCATGGCGGTTTCAGCTTATACTCCTTCGTGACTCGGAAACTGAGATCACTCAACCAACATGTCTGTCATTCCATCAATGATTCAGCATTAGAGTAGAAATGACAGCAAAGTATCAACTTTGACTGAATTTCGACTCCAAATAAATGTAATTGGGATCGAAATCCATGACTGGGTGTCACCCCCTGGCTATTATTGCCACTGTAAACGTAGCACAACGTAGCAGCACCCCTTTGCTGCAT
The DNA here is from genome assembly GCA_018257835.1 of Euura lappo. Classification (NCBI taxonomy): domain Eukaryota; kingdom Metazoa; phylum Arthropoda; class Insecta; order Hymenoptera; family Tenthredinidae; genus Euura; species Euura lappo. Next base: position 10,395 of record JAEUYN010002347.1, on the reverse strand, counting down.
GGTACAACAAAATCTCGAGAGCTTTGCTGAAAATAGATATCATGTTGAATCTTCAGTCTCCCTCGTCTCCACCTAGTCTTTGAGATCGTTGTTCCAAGTTATACCCATACCGGGTACGCGAAGAAGCGTGTATGAGGTAGAACATAGGGAGCAACAGCATTAGTCAGCGGCTGGTCTATGGTTGTGTAGTGACACCCACATACTCCTTGATCATGTCGGTCTCCTCCCAGCTAGAGGGCGCATACCGTCGCATTACTCTCAATTTACTCTCTCATTGTATACTTTAATTAATTAATCTTTCAATTGGAGTTCATCTTATGCAGCCCAGGGATTAACGATAACGCTGCATGAGATACAGTGAGAGTTGATTTCACATTCCACATGTACTGGGGAAAAGTCAATTGGTCGGTCAACGATCCCGCTGAATAACGCTCGAAGAAAGGTTATGATTATACATGAATTTGAAAATAGGAACACTGCTGAAAGCTATTCAATTCCATAACTTCATTACTGATACATAGCCTGCAGTATAGGAAATGTTTTATCATTCAGTCATTCTTGGAATAATCGAATACTGACCAAGTTTGAATTTCTTTTGTTAATTACTCTATTTCCATTGTAATATTTATCTCTGCGTCATAAAATGCGTGTCTCGTGGATTGTACAAATGAGAATGAAATAATGGAAAATACCTTCATTCGTAATTGCATATGGCAAATTTCTAAAATGGTACTCGAATCTGTGTCCAAAGATGCCAGACTCGATTTGCAAACCGGGGTTATGTTGTGTACGAGGTTACGTATGTACAACGTCAACTATACGTTGCGCAGGTATGCAGCAGGTAGTACACTACGCGTACATACTCAATCGCGTGTCCTTCCTCTAACAAAGGCTCCTCACCTGCCCCCAGACCTGGAGTTTCTATACTGGGAACTGTCGCAAGCACATGCTGATTTGCAAACAAAACAGCATATCTTGACGCCTTTGGTCATGAGCGGAAGTGCCACATTCCGATGTCTTGTAAGCGCGGTCCTACTGACCCAAAAATGAACAAGTCTTCAGGAGCGAATTCCGGTCCGTCAAGATCGAAAGAGATTGTTGAGTGGTTGTATTTCGCCCGGTGCACAGGAACGAAAGAACCCGTATTCCTTCAATGAACTGGGAAACATTTTATTTCAGCAAGTGAACAATTTTGCTATTCACTGAATTTCATTTCATTCGTACGTCTTTGACAGCGATAACATTTTTCGTCCTATATAGTTGCGCACGTTTGTGATTATGGAATTAACGCTAGGACGTTATAACATAGCGGAGTTTTGTTATGTGTAATGGAACAAAGGGAGCCGTCTGTTAATCGTCGTGTTAATGAGCGCACTAACGGCTGATGCGTGCTTACTTAACCATTGAATACGGTTGGGCTTACGACTTATTGCACCATGGCATTGTCGACACCGCGCCCGCACCCTTGCTTCTGTTCACATATCTTAACCCGTCACAGTTATGGCTACTTATTATCATCGCTGGCCGTAGTTGCGTGTAATTTAAGAATGCCTCTCGGTATGCAAAGACTGAGCGACTGATGGACATCCGTCCTTCTGCTCCTCTATCTGATGAAGCGAACGTGCCATTCATTCCTATCTGTTGAATGAAGGAGATGCATTAGCGTGATATAAAATCATGCGGGTTATTCCGAAAGTGGAAGAGTGGCGATAATTATTAACTCGGTGAGAATACACAACGGATTTATTGATAATCATACTGCGATACGTATCCCGGGGGACCGCTGTTGAATATGCAATGACACGTATGTTACACATGAAGATTTCCGTTTATGGACTTGGATCGGTATGCCAAACGGCCGTGGTACGTGGCTCGCAGGGAAAAGCAGTCTAATTGAGGCGCAGAAGAGCCGTGTAGCAGCATGTTGCACTAAGAGGGGATTCCGTTATCTTGATGACATTTTTGGTATTTTTTGAAGAGTCATTAACGATGCACAACGAACCGATGAACCGACACTGTCAAAAAGCGAGTGTTCCGGATTAGTCGAATTCCAGGTCTCAGACATTATCCAAATGGAGTGTTTTCGAAGTCTCCATTTACCCCTAGGGCTTACCGATCGCTGAAAAACTGTACCGAGCAAACATTGTTTTCTTGCATCACTGTTAAGAGTACGGAATACGGAGAATTAGTTCTGGAGCTAGAGAATTATCGCGAAGCCAGAGGAAATCGTAATTTCCTGGTCTTGATTGTTGAGGTTCTTACCGCATCTTCAAGCCTCGCCACGCTTCGCCGTATCGTAGTTGTATTTTGCACATTCGGAATGTTGTATCTACGAAGCTGACCAGTAATTCTGAGGTCTGACGTATATCCACGGAGAGACCAAGGTTGTAAAAAATATCAAATTTGATCGCTGGGAAAACCTACTTAGGTAATGGGCTCACAAAATGCCAACAAAGCGAAGAAATATAAAATTTTCGGGACGGTTTATACCTGACCCCAAGCCGAGGATTACTGAATGCAAACAGGCCCAGCGTGACGAAAGTAATAGAGAGACCTTAATCTTGAAAATGGTATTCGGAAAAATTTACAAACGGCTCATTTTTGTTTCACCGAGAAATCATCTACGATTATGAACGTTCTCAATCTTATCGTCGACTACATTTTAGTAAAAGCTTTCAACGAGTTTCCTCGATTATTCGATCATTTTACGTTGGTCGAGCTTGCATGGAAAAACCGGCAGATAAGATTCTGACAATCGTTTTGCACTTTCTCCCAAAGCATGGGTCTGCATTTTTCGTGCAGATTGTTTGCGGGAAAACTTTGAAATGACTAATGATGACAGATATACATGAATCAGCGGAGATGAATTTTGGGGAAAAACCACCATATTCATACCGATTTATAGACTCAGCTTGACACATTGACACATAATTTAAAATACCTACTCTCGTTCATGCACGAGAGAGTGTAACGTCTATGCATGCAATGCACATGCTATGCACCATCCGTTGCTTGGGCGTCGTAAAGCTATTTTTAACGACGGGCTCAGGAATGGTAAATAAATGAAGAAACAAGTTATCGCCTTCACTTGTCTCCGATGGAGACCTCTTATCAACGAAAGCCAAAGGCGAGTCGTTGTCCGTACAGTGAAGGGTTTATATATGTATAGTACTCGGTTGACGGACATAAGTTTATTTTGTTAATTTATGGTCGGAGTTGAAACTCTTGGAAAAATTCTTTGGACCAGTTTTTCTCTACGCTCGCCGGTTAACCAGTAAAACTTTACTCATCGCCTAGTTCTAATCGAATTCTAAAACACGCCCTGAAGCAGGGACGTTCACAAGGCGATACTCAGTTCAGGGCTTGACTTGTTACCCTACCTCGGACCAGGGGGAAAAAACTCACCGGGCAATGCACGCAATGGTGTAAAAACTGAAAACCCGTAAAATTAAGATTCCTCTTTCACGCTGCGAGGAGTTACCATGTGCGCTCCAGATGTGATGGAACTCGGTGTGCTCTAGACGTTCAAGAGTCTACACGAATACCACGAGCAACGGAAAAGAAAGCAGACCCTGTCATGCCACTGCACCAACGTGTTGGACAAAGATAAAAAACTTATTGTGAGCGGAGCTTGTCAGATTTCATCTCGGAGAGTAATATAAATGAAATTCTTGGAAGAGAAGTATGATTATATGTAGTACGCTACACCGAAGGACGAAAGTACTTGAAATTATTTGACGCCACCAAAAATGCGAGGTATATTTTATCAAGTGAAATTTGGATTGATATTTGGATGAATTTCCATCCATGTATGCCATCAGCTCTGAATCTACGTTTCGGCGATAATGTCTGGTTACATACTGCCCTTCATTGTACGTATTTTTAATACCCACGAAAGCAGACCCATTACTTCGGTCAGACTGCATCCGACAAACATAATTAACCGGATTGTTGTAAGCTTGAGGCCGGAAGTATCCTGTGTGAGCATATAGAGAGTTAGTCACGTCTGTGTAATAGATACACACAGAGGTTTGTTGAAGTTATAGGTATACACATAGCTTAAAAAATATTTCTTGACGATAGTCTGTGAAATTGGTTGCAACAATTCTAGATTGACACTGACTCACCTTCGGCGAGGTAGAGTTCGGCTAATCCTATGAATTTTTTGACTCGACTGTACCGGTTGCTGCCCTATATAGACATTGGTCACGTGAAGCTAGGTGTCGGTTGTCCAGTGGGATCATATTTCCGTCCCATCGATCGCATAATCGAACATATTCAAACATTTACAACTCGAGTAGTAGCCAGGCCATTACGTTCTCATAGAAACTGCACGATGAGGCAACTACCCTGCACAGCTTATGTGTGTCACGTGTGCATAGACGAGGTGAGTCACCTGAAACCCAACGCTCTTCGTATGATGCAAACGAGGGTTGAAGCAACCCCACTGTTCGATGCATGCAACGTTGCACCTAAGCGTCGTTCTGTGACAGAACTGGCGTAGAATCTAAAACAGCATGATCATGTTAGCATCCGCTCGTTGATGGAGAACTGTAAATATACTTATCCTCTTCTACCAAGGTGTAGAGTGTAGAGTGCGGAACAACGAGTTGAACTTACTGTCATGGGTCAATGAATGTTAGTCGCAGTCACGTTCATATACTGACAGACAGTGCAATATTACACCTACATTACTACAACACATGTATATGTGTAACGCCCAAGTGCCTATAAAACCTTAGCCTACCGAGAGCAGAACTCCGCTATAGAGCTTACGAACAAGTTCAGTTACTCGAAACTGTTATTCCGATGGACAAATCGTTTCCCCTGACAGTTGTAACCGCTAAGAAATGGGACGATTGCCTCCTTGCCTTTCGTAAATAGAAGTTTTATTTTTCTGTACGTTGATTCGGTGATCGTTGTTTGAAGATAATAATCACCATAATTACGTACACCATTGATCCAAAGCAAAACCCCCAACCCGTTTCTGTCGTTGTGACCATTAAGTCTGTAATTCCTTTAGGATATGGTATCCACTTTGTGGGATTTTTCCGTTTGCTACTGCGTAGGGGCTGGTAGAGGTGTTTGGCTCGGGGGTATCGACTGACCCGGTTGCTGTGGGCTTGGGTTGTGCAGGGTGGTAGACTTAAAACCGAGGGGGAGCAGCGTGGTTGGCTCCATGATGCGTCGCTTCCCCTACAGGGCTACCAACGCGAGATGTTCTTTCATCATTTTTACAGATAATAATCTATATTCACTTTCAAGAAAATTATACACCATTATTGTCGACTGCGTTGTTATATGCTTGTATCGGTGTCGAGGAATACATAACCCGCATCCTACTGGGGTCAGGAGAGGATGTAGGATGTAGAAAGTGAGCTGAGATGACCACAGATTGCAAAATTGTGATTTCATCGTATCAGATTGAAAATAATTCTGTAGCATTGTTGATTCTTCATTTCGGCAAATTCCCACATTTCTTATTATTTTTCCGTGATCGAAACTTAAGGGCTTGTAAAATTCTATCATCGTCTACGTCGACCAAGTTAAATGATCAAGGATACACGCAACCATGCAGATTATCAAGATTGCCATATTCTTCTCCAAGTGTAGGTCGTGAGATTCTTATCTCTATCTCACAGAGTGTGGCGAGTCCTCAATTTATTGTGAAACACTCTCAGCCTCGGAGTTGCGCCTATCTCAGTACGAACGTAATGCTTTTCTTGCGGCTATCGCATTGTTGCGTAAAAAAAAACGATCTGTAGGATTTGCTCGGCTTTCTTAGTCATTCAACCTGGGGACAACGTCCTGTCGTCGTACACCCGCGTCTGCACACCTGGCTCGACGACTTACGACGAGTAGATTCATACACGTACATATGTCTCGTGGCTCGATTACTACTTGGGTATAAGTCGCTCCGTTACAGTCGGTCAAACCCCTTTCCAGCTCCCAGGGCGGCCCTGTAGTGGCTCGTGGCTCATTGCTCATGGCTCGTGGCTCGAACGCGAGCTGAGCGTCCAACGATCAATACGGGCGTCGGCGACGTCGGCGGCGTTGCCAGGCGACGGAAGCTGCTATGCTGCTTCTGCTGGTGCTCGGAGTTCATCGGCCTCTCTCCGTCTCTCTTCGTCCCTCTACACCAGCCCTTCTACTGGGCGACGATTCTCGCTCTCCCCCCACCCCCACTCACCCATCCACCCGCGCGAGAGAGAAAATCCGAGCCACACAGCAGTTGAGATTATTTAATTCATCGCTCAGCTCTCAGCCGGCTATGCACTTTAGAATATTATTTGTAACAGAGTGGATGATGCTTTTGTTGAATACAGATCTAGACTTTTACAGATGTACTACGTATTGAGAACAAGATATGCTCAAAAACCCTCACATAATCTTTTTCCTTCTTCCTCGTGGAGATCAACGAATTTATCTCACTATCAACTTTGGGGCTATGGCAAAATGAAATCCATTAATCGTGATCGATATCTAGTACCGTTTGAGGGAAAATGGCGCAATTCTGAAAGGCTGTTTTGAGGATGCTTAAAATCTGAGGAAAAACAAGACGATGAAAGCCCGAAATGATCCAATGTATATATTTATTTATGATCTTCTTTTGTGTTCCAGAATGTTGATCACAAGATGAAATTTCGATCCAAGAAGGGTCAGCTACCTTTTGTTGAATTGAATGGAGAGGAAATCGCCGACAGTGCAATAATCTTGCGGGAACTGGGGCAGAAGTACGGAAAAGACTTGGACTCGGGTCTTACCCCAGAGCAGCGCAACATATCTCACGCAATGATATCGATGATCGAAAATCACCTCGTTTGGGTAGTTTGGTGGTGGCGCACCAAAAACCCAGACCTGGTACTTAAGGGATTCAAAGTGAATCTTCAGCATGCACTGGGAACTCGTATCCCCAATGGAATACTAAACTTCTTCTTCAAGTTCACATTTGGTCGCAAGGTAACTTCCGGATATTGTTTATCTTACGTTTTGATGTAGCATGAGCTGTTAGATAACCCTTCACTCGTGTATCGTCATTTGTGATTCTCAATTGATCAACAATATCATCTTTCGTTCTATCACCATCAGCTTAAAAAATGAAAATTATGAGTTTTCACTAATAACTGTTTTAATGATTGGCCTATTAATATTTCAACAAATTGAATTAAAAAATACTAACGATCGTTCGTGTCTAATAAAATAATAAATATTACTATTGTTCCAACTTATCACATTCGATCAGATCGTCCGCATCAACTGTAGGCCACCATTTTTATGGTCCTCGTACAGTAGCTAGCGTAGAATAGATATTTAGAATTTTTAGTCATTTACGCGATTAGAAATTTTCTCTTTCAGTAGCACGTAATGTCTTTGTCAGTTACGTCGTCAATCGTATTGTTCGTTAGATTCTAGACTACAGAGCATGTACATGCATCTATCATGGGATATAATGTGTAACTTTTGTCACATGATTTTTTAAAAATTTTTATATAAATCTCAACTTATATCAATTGACTAGACATTTATCGAAATCTAACATGCTTATTTGTCAGTATCTGTACTAACGATGTTACTGGCGCCAAGAAGTCGGCTAATTAATTGACTGCCCCGCTGTGATATCGGGCTTTTCATTCTAACAGTGTAAAATAACTCAGTTACGACAGTTAGGTCTTTGAACTCTACTGAATTCCTTCTACAATTTGATGGAAGGTTATATCGATGACTGATGTTTTCTAAGTAGGGAAGCAATTGGTAAAATTAACTTTTCAATATCGCATTCGTATTGCGACAAGAATGCACCTAACTGCGGTGATTATACCTCCGTTTGAACGAATTAGAGTTACCGTGAATTCGAGCATCGAGTTTAGTATTCAGAGTTGATTATGGCAGAGATAGGGTGAGTGTAGGGAATGAGCATGTGGAATGGAGCGTTGTGGCCGTCTGTAGTGAATTGTAGTTGGATTGGTTTCAGGGTGCACGTAAAGTCAAGGCTCAAGGAATGGGAGTACATACCGCCGAAGAAGTGGCCCAGTTTGGCTGTGACGACCTGAAGGTACTCTGCGACATGCTAGCTGACAAGCCCTTCTTCTTTGGAGACGAACCAACTTCGGTAAGACACTTCTTCATACGAAATAAATTACACAAATCCAAACAGAATTACATAAATCCATAATATTCTCATTGCAGTTGGACGTTGTCGCCTTCTCTCAACTGGCTCAAATCCTGTACATCGAAAAGGACACGCCGTACACGCTAAGGGACTACATGCAGGAGAGTTGCGCCAACTTGGTAGGGCATTGCTCGCGTATGAAGGAGCGTTGCTTCCCCGACTGGGACGATATTTGCAGCACGCTAGACCTGAACACGCATCTGCCGAAGCCTGTTAAGCAGGAAGAGAAGGAGAGCAAAGAGGAGGCAAAGGAGACGAAGGAATCAAAAGAGGAGAAAGAGGGGGATAAGGAAAAGGCTGACAAGGAAGAGAAGGACGTTGAGAAGGACAAGGAAGTCGATGAGAACAAGGACAAAGACAAGGAGGGGAAATAAACTCTTAGTAAAGAAGACATAAGTTATAAAAACGGTCGTTTAAATCGTCTGACGAAGATATAAAAGGGAAGATATTATTAGGCAAAAAAGAAAAGAAAAGAATAGAAAAAAAAAAAACAAGAGAGAAGAAGAATGGAACGAGAGAGCTCTCTACTTATAAAATGACACACAACCCTCACCCTCGTATGATATTATTACTTCGGTCATTGTCATTCGTCGTCATCATTCATAATTAATAATAACGACAATTCGTCGATCCCAAATCCCCGTCCTATCCTTTTTATTCTCGTCTAGTGGGGCTATCTTGTATAATTTAAATGAGAAACAAAGACACGTGATTCGAGGATTTCAATAGCGTGTCGAATTGAATAAGACTGCTGGGAATAAATCAATCTATCATAAGTGTTAAAGGGTTTTAGGTAATACATTTTAAACACAGCGTATTACCTATATTTTTTGGTGTGTTTGTCCTATTTTCTATTTAATTGTTCTGTTCACACGACAAAAGAATGATTGAAAAAAAATAGAGTCACAAATAATCCGAAATATGCTCATGACCAACGGTTGAGTCTATCATATTAGCCGGTTTATAATACATTAAGTATATTTTGTTATTGAGAAGAAAAAAATATATGGTATGAGAGAATGAATATTGAATTGTAAATATGAAGTTCCTCGGAATGTGAAAATAGACAAGAACGAATAAAGATCCGGAATACTGCTGCATTCGGAAAGCTTACAGGATAGCCTCATCAGTCCACTAGATCAAACTTAAACGGCAACGAAATGCAAAATTTTTGGACGTTCGGGTATTTTAAAAATTCAGACGCAAGGACACAAAATAAAAAGTCAGCGCTAGGTAAAATGAACGTTTGTTAGAAAAAGAAAAAATTTTTACTATACACATTAAATAGAGAATTTCAAGTTGTTAGAGTGTAGTTAGTGGACTAGAGCAAACCAAAGCCCTGGTATACTTTGGAATATTATTAACGACCTGGCGAATTATGAAACGCAGGTTTCGAGAAATTTATGCCATGCGAAAATAGAGAAAAAGATTTGAAAAAAAAAACAAAAAAAAAAAAAAACAGTGCGTGTACTTGACATTTTCTGTTTCGTTCACCATTATATGAACGATATTACATTTTTCGTACACCGGGCTAATAATAAAACATGTCTCATCCATCACTGTTCATTCCCATCAGTATAACTCAGTAGGTTTTTTTTACGTTTTTTAAGAATAACCAGACAAGCATTGTCACCCAATGTGAAGACTATTCGTCAACAATTTATAAATATGAATAAATAAATGAAATGAAATATAATGAAATAAAATAAAATAAAGTATCATAAATTGAAAAAACCTGAAATACATGATTGAAAGAAGAAGATAAAAATGGCGTAAATGTCATTCGTAATTTATATTAGACATAGAATCGTTATTAAAATCACGTACGTACAGATGATATGTATATTGAACATGTTCACATAGGTATACATCAAACAATTACATACGTACGCGCGCGGTACACAGGCAAGGAGTGTTAATATTATTCTCTGATTTGCAAAATGGCGTTAAATATTCAATCAAAATACGACAAAAGTGTATCTAAAGTCTTTCGTAACATCAGATATAACATGTAATATGTAGAATATAGTGTCCATTTTCAATTATCAAACTGGCATCTTTAATTTCCTGTGTGTCCCGCGCATCAGTACACTCGAGGAAGTTCGTAACATAACGGTGATTATGTGAAATTATTTGTATTCAGGTCGATTATTATTATTATTATTATTATTATTATTATTATTATTGCTATTATTATTAATATTATTATTATTATCATTATACTG